>CM060918.1:348536468-349101468 GCA_030737875.1 Allium sativum
AAAGATAGATCCTTTTAAATTTATTCTTTTTAATCTCAAAAATCATTACTTAGTGATTATTCGAATTTAAGAAATAAATCTTATCTTTAACTAGGTTAAAGAACTAATGTCTTTTAGAAACATTGTTCACAATAAACCCAAAATCATTGTAACATCCCACCTCCGTTAAGGTCACTCACAAAGGGAATGCCTTAACTTTGGTGGAGCATTTTAGTAAACAGAACAGAAACTTACAAGACAGACAAAACAGTACTTGAAAAATTTATAACTTTATTTCAACAGAAACCGAAATAAGCTTGGTTACGTCCTTTCAAATCACAATATCAAAATTCAAGTACAAAATATCAGTCTTGTACAAAAGCCTTCAGAATGCATAGTTTAAAATCATAATCTCCAGAGAAGAAGACAAGCCATACTTTAAGCACTTCAAGCGGAAGAAGTCTGGCAAGTCCAGTGATTTTCAGTTATGAACAGATAATAATAACATGACATGAAAATAAAACTGGATGATAGATAACCGTAACAGGTGTAGCGGATATTACAGAAGAACAGAATGACATAAGCTATTTCTTTACACTTCTCTGCACTAATACTAGTATAACATAATTAGGTGTCACCCTAATGTCTAAACTGAAACAGAAACGGGTACAGAATAATTTCCACAGAAGAGAATGGTAGTAATGGGCCTTTACCACCCCCAACAGAAACAGACAGAAGAAGAATGCTGATAATGGGCCTTTACCACCCGAACAGAAACAGACAGAAACAGAATCTTAATAATGGGCTTTACCACCCGAACAGAAATAGTCAGATTAATCCCTATGGAAACAGAATGTAGAATTAGGTGTACACTAGTAATTGGGCCTTTACCACCCGAACAGACGGTACCACGCAGAAACAGACGGGTGTAGCCACCCAACAGAAACAGACGGTACAAACAAAAACAGACAGAACTAAGTGTACCCTAAAACCCTACCCCAAGCGATCGGCTCCCTAATACATAAATACCCTGTGTCGGCCCCACAGTAGGGTGTATCACTGCCTAAAGTGATAACCAATTGGCAAAGACCTATTTACAGATGTCACGGCGTCTTACATCCTCAGAGGCAGACCGGGATCCATGCACGCACATGACCTGGTTGGAACGCACCATCAACACCCCTCGCCATTATCAGAATGAACCGCTTATAATTAGTTCAGCAGGCGTACCCGTACCCTACCAACTGTTGGGTCAAAGTTTTGGTACCAGAAAGGGTTACTGACTAATATGGGTCCCAAATAACAGATGACACAAGTAATTCCCCTCCTAACCTTGTGTCCCCAGACTAACAGATTTCAGATTAACTTGTTTACAAGTTCAGACATACAGAATTCAGATCAACTAGTTCATAGACAAGTTTTCAGACTAACGGATCAGATATATGGATTTAACAGACTTACAGATTAACTGATTACAGATTAACAGACTTACAGACTAACCGGTTACAGATTAATAGACTTACAGATTGTCTAACTTTGTAATTGGGCCTACAGATTCACGGAACAGATTTATTAAAATTCATCGGTCTAGTGGTTTTAACCCTATCCGCCCAACACGTTTTAGACATCATATTTATCTCAGACTTTCGTTAATTAAATATTAATGCCCAGACCTCTCACATTAGACTGACAGTTTGCGGCTACTGGTTAGGCCGGTTGGTTCCAGGCAGATTTCTTCCGCAAACTGAGTCTAACCTCGGGTTTCAAGCACGTTATGACTAACTTCTCACATTAGAACCTATTGTTTGCGGCCACTGGATGTGCCGGGCGGTTCCGGGCAGAATTACGCCGCAAACTCATTCTAACCTCGAGTTAGCCATGTTTACCTTTGTGGCCAATTAATTAATAATTTACCATTTATGCCCATGCCTAATATACATGTCAATTATTCATAACTATAGCCAATTCAGATTATGTCAATAACAGACTAATTATATCAACTCAACACATATAGCAGATAACAGATTTTGCAGATTAGGCGACTTAACGAATTTAGCAGATTAAGCAAACTAGCAGATTTAGCAGATAACGGATTATGTATCTCAACAGATTTAGCAGTTTAGGCATCTCAACAGATTTAACAGTTTAGGCATCTCAACAGATTTAGTTTAGCAGATTTGGCATTTTCAACAGACTTAGCAGATGACAGATTTGGCAGATGAACAGATCTAGCAGACTAGGCAGTAGAGCAGAATTAGCAGATTAAGCAATATAACAGAACAATCAGAGCGATATAACAGAACTATCAGATTAGGCAAATATAACAGAACTATTAAATTAGGCAAATATAACAGATTTAATCATTCCTTAAAGTTTCACAAACATATCTTGCCAAATTATAAATTTGGCCTAAGTTTGCATGCCTAAATAGTTGTCATGATTCACACTATGATCATATACCCCATGTCTGCATTGAATTTACATGTCACAGATTTTGGTCATAATTTACATGTCCCAATTTAGTTCAACTTGCCTAGTACAAAAGGTTCACATATAAATTATACCAAATATAGCCATCGATTTCAATGCATGTCATATATTCAAAAATCTCCTACTTAGGTGTTATTCACATTTGATAATTATCAAATCTTAATATAGATCTCCA
This sequence comes from Allium sativum, assembly GCA_030737875.1. NCBI lineage: Eukaryota > Viridiplantae > Streptophyta > Magnoliopsida > Asparagales > Amaryllidaceae > Allium > Allium sativum. Next base: position 348,539,113 of record CM060918.1, read on the forward strand.
CACCTAAGTCATATTCTCTTTCAAATCATGAATTGTTATGTAAACAATATGCCCAACAATCTAGTTATAACAGATCTTAATTCAAAATATGCATTATGTCCAATGTCTCAAGTCACATGTTAACATACCATGGTTCCTCTTCTTCCAATTCACAGAATATGCATAGATCTAAATCTAGTTTACAACCTATGTCCTTTTTCTTAAATCAATCACAGATTAGCCATGTCCAATCATGCCACATTCATTATTTGTCCCAAACATTTTAGCGTTCGTGCGTTAATCTCTTAGGAGATTGGCGCAGGCTCGTAGTAGCCTGGCTATAGAACAGAAAGAAGAAGAGATACAGAATAAAATAGATCAGAACAGAACATACACAATCTCAAATTCAGATTTACAATCATGTCACAATTATGATTAAAGTTTATATTGGAAAATAACTGCACTTGCCTTGGTTTGATTAAAGAAAGAACTTTAATTGTTGTAGAATCGTTGCAGCAGCTTTAATCTCTAGTTTGAATTGAGTTGCTTAGGTTGATGTTGATTAGCTTCTTGTTTTGATTCCAGCAGAGTAGCGACGCCATTTTCATTTTTATTCAGAACAGAGGCAGAGTAGAAGCAGAATAGAATTGTGTGTAGAGAAGGCTAGGTTTGGGGCTGTTTAAACAGGTTTAGGTAGACGAATCTAGGCAGAAAACGAGACCAGATACATAAGAATGCACCCGGACCCAAAACCAGGTTCGGGGACCAGGTTGACACCCAGGTCGACTGCCCAGTCGACCTGGTTTGGGGGGTCGACTGCCCATTCGACTCCCCAGTCGACCTGGGTCTGAGCGGGAAATTTCTCGCCTAGTCTGTTCTGCGTTTGAAATTCGAATTTTGAATTCGAATTCAAGCTGTTTTGAACTCTGAATATTTCTGAAACTTTGGAGGACCATAACTTGGTCATACGGACTCCGATTCTCACAAACTCGGATTCGTTTTCAAGCAAAATTTCGAGACGAACGCAATGGCGCAACCCGTTTCCCTTGATTCTTATTCTAAAAATTAATTATCCTCTGATTTGTTACTTATATGTTCACAGAAAATACGGGGTGTTACATTCTCCCCTCCTTAAAGGATTTCGTCCCCAAAATCTTCAAGTTCGGAAGAATGTGTCCTACCATCCAACATCCATCTACTCAATCATCAATCAATGGCATCCATTGTCCTTAAACTTCTAATGTTGTATGAACATATGCAAAAGTGTGTGTATATATTCCTTATCTAATGCAAAGATCAGGAGGTCCACTGATTCAGTTGACCTCCTTAATGCGAATTATGCCAGTGCCATGAGTCCAACATGTATGCAATTTTACTACTCGATACATATCATTTCTATATGAATGCACAACTATTCAGTCATATGCAACATCCATGTGCTGAGTCAATCATTTTGCATCCACAAAATTTGAAAATGCTCACACATCCGTATGCAGTATGAGTGTGTTTTCGAGCCGATCTAGTGCCTAGTGTGTGTATATGCATCCACGAGCAACCACTAGCAACCACTTGCATCCACTTGCAACCATCAAACATAACATGTCTCAAACACATGTTCACACCCATTAGTTTCTACCTAAAGTTTGAAGATTCGATCGATAGGATACAGTCGAATGATGGAAGCGAGTACTGATAAAACAAAAACTTGGTTCCCATTAGACATGGGTCCTAAGTATCGGCCCCGAAGACCGAAACCAACATCAAATTGATATAGAGAGGATTACCCTCTTTAGATAATGTCAAAACTGAAAATCTTAATCTTATCGGGAATATTCAGATATTTACAGATTACTGGTACAGATCAGGTTACCGAACTAAGCATGATAAAACCCAGAATGTATGCGTCCTACTAGACGCCTAACACGAATATCTCTCAAACCCCAATCACAAACAGATGAGTCATAACCCTTATGGATTTGGGTCTACAGCGGAATGAGAAACAATACTAGTATTAATGTGCAGAGTATCGATTACAGAAACAAAATGCCAGAATCAGAAAGAGTTTTAACTCAACAATCAGATAAGAAAATTAAACCTTCTACTTAAATTTTCTTATTTCTACCCTATCTACCAGTCCCTTGAGCATTCGCCTGTCCTCCAGAAGTGGGTTCTGCCCTCTGCCCTTGCCCTCGTTTCTTCGGGCAGTCCCTAGTGAAGTGTCCCATCTCACCACAGTTGAAGCAAGTGCCCTTCCTTTTACTGCAATCCTTGTTCAGATGAGTCGAGCTTCCACAAGTAAAGCACTTTTTCCCCTTCTTATCTTCAGATTTCTCATCCTTCTTTTGTGTTTTTTTTTGGTCCATGCTTTCTTATTCTGTAGTTTTTCCTTCTTTGTCTCTTCCAGGCCCTTGTCTTCCTCGTGCAGTAGTGCCATGTCCACCAATTTCTCGTAAGTCACTCCCATGGGTACATGGGTCATGGCTAGGCCGTGCAGTGGCTCGTTCAATCATTTAACAAAGCGGAGAGCCTTTTTATGCTGAGTGTTGACTAAATCCAATCCGAACCTAGCCAGTTGGTTGAACTGGTTGACGTATTCCTTGACCGTCATACTTCCTTGCTTAAGAGATAAGAACTTTTCCAGTTGTAGACTTCGTTCAGCTTGCGAGAGGAATTTTGTCTCAAACCTTGTTCTGAAATCCATCCATGTTTCAACTGGCCTCTCGGCGTTAGTGACTTCCCACCAATAGGAAGCTTCGTCTTTGAGAAGCCATACCGCCAACTGTACCTTCTGCCTATCGTCCATCTCGAAGATAACGAATAGATCCTCAGTTTCTTTGAGCCAGTTCCTCGCTTCCACGAATGATTCAGTTCCCTTGAAATCCTTCCCACCCATGGCCCTAAAATCTCTACAGATCTTTGAGAAAGAGATTGCAGGAGGAGGGGGTGGAGGAGGGGGATCATTTGCTGGACCTGCGGCGGTGGTCCTAGCCTCAAGATATTGACGAAACCAACCGGGTACATGAACACCCTCTGGTATCTCAGATGCTTCAGACATGCTGAAACGAAAAAGGAAAGATTCAATTACAAAAAGGACTGAAGGAAAAGTATATGTCTCTTGGGGATTATGTTTTTCAAAATAAGCTTTATTTTTGAAAATACTTCCTTTCAAAACCTTTTTGAAAATAGTTTTCAAAAACTTTACCCAATCTGGTAACCTTCGGCTCTGATACCAAGTGTAACACCACACCTCCGTTAAGGTCACTCACAAAGGGAACGCCTTAACTTTGGTGGAGCATTTTAGTAAACTACACAGAAACTTACAAGACAGATAAAACAGTACTTGAAAAATTTATAACTTTATTTCAACAGAAACCGAAATAAGCTTGGTTACATCCTTTCAAATCACAAATACCATAATTCAAGTACAAAATATCAGTCTTGTACAAAAGCCTTTAGAATGCATAGTTTAAAATCATAATCCCTACAGAAGAAGACAAGGCATACTTTAAGCACTTCAAGCGGAAGAAATCTGGATCAGGCTAGAGTACTCCCTTCTACAAAACCTGGGGGGGAAACGGAAGAAAGGGGGCAAAACAACAAGGGCCAGACAAAAAGTCTGGCAAGTGCAGTGATTTTCAGTTATGAACAGATAATAATAACATGACATAAAAATAAAATTGGATGAGAGATAACCATAACAGGTGTAGCGGATATTACAGAAGAACAGAATGACATAAGTTATTTCTTTAAACTTCTCTGCACTAATACTAGTATAACAGAATTAGGTGTCACCCTAATGTCTAAACTGAAACAGAAACGGGTACAGAATAATTTCCACAGAAGAGAATGCTAGTAATGGGCCTTTACCACCCTAACAGAAACAGATAGAAGAAGAATGCTGATAATGGGCCTTTACCACCCGAACAGAAACAGACAGAAATAGAATATTAATAATGGGCCTTTACCACCTGAACAGAAACAGTCAGATTAATCCCTACGTAAATAGAATGTAGAATTAGGTGTACACTAGTAACTGGGCCTTTACCACCCGAACAGACGGTACCACACAGAAACAGACGGGTGTTGCCACCCAACAGAAACAGACGGTACCAACAGAAACAGACAGAACTAAGTGTACCCTAAAACCCTACCCCAAGCGATCGGCTCCCTAATACATAAATACCCTGTGTCGGCCCCACAGTAGGGTGTATCACTCCATAAAGTGACAAGCAATTGGCATAGACCTATTTACAGATGTCACGGCATCTTACATCCTCAGACGCAGACCGGGATCCATGCACGCACATGACCCGGTTGGAACACACCATCAACACCCCTCGCCATTATCAGAATGAACCGCTTATAATTAGTTCAGTAAGCATGCCCGGACCCTACCTACTGTTGGGTCAAAGTTTTGATACTTGAAAGGGTTACTGACTAATATGGGTCCCAAACAACAGATGACACTAGTAATTCCCCTCCTAACCTTGTGTCCCCAGACTAATAGATTTCAGATTAACTTGTTTACAAGTTCAGACATACAGAATTCAGATCGAATAGTTCATAGACAAGTTTTCAGACTAACGGATCAGATATATGGATTTAACAGACTTACAGATTAACTGATTACACATTAACAGACTTACAGACTAACCGGTTACAGATTAACAGACTTACAGATTGTCTAACTTTGTAATTGGGCCTACAGATTCACGGAACAGATTTATTAAATTCATCAGTCTAGTGGTTTTAACCCTATCCGCCCAACACGTTTTAGACATCATATTTATCTCGGATTTTCATTAATTAAATATTAATGCCCTGACCTCTCACATTAGACCGATAGTTCGAGGCTACTGGTTAGGCCAGTTGGTTCCGGGCAGATTTCTGCCGCAAACTGAGTCTAACCTCGGGTTTCAAGCACATTATGACTAACTTCTCACATTAGAACCTATTGTTTGCGGCCATTGGATGTGCCGGGCGGTTCCGGGCAGAATTACGCTGCAAACTCATTCTAAACTCGAGTAAGCCATGTTTATCTTTGCGGCCAATTAATTAATAATTTACCATTTATGCCCACACCTAATATACATGTCAATTATTCATAACTATAGCCAATTCAGATTATTTCAATAACAGACTAATTATATCAACTCAACAGATATAGCAGATAATAGATTTTGCTGATTAGGCAACTTAACGGATTTAGCAGATTAAGCAAACTAGCAGATAACGGATTAGGTATCTCAACAAATTTAGCAGTTTAGGCATCTAAACAGATTTACCAGTTTAGGCATCTCAACAGATTTAGTTTAGCAGATTTGGCATTTTCAACAGACTTAGAAGATGACAGATTGGCAGATGAACAGATCTAGCAGACTAGGCAGTAGAGCAGAACTAGCAGATTAAGCAATATAACAGAACTAGCAGATTAGGCGATATAACAGAACTAGCAGATTAGGAAAATATTTTGAATATTTTGATGAATCATACTCTTATTAAAAATGTAATTTTTAATGTTACAACATTTTTATTCAAACAATGAATATTTTCACCATTGCTTATATACAATAAAAATGTAGATTTTTATTGTTAATCCTTTTTATTTAAATCAATGAATATTTTTCATTATTTATATATTCAATAAAAATGTGAATTTTTATTGTTTAACTTTTCTATTTCAATCAATGGTCATTTTTAATCTTTTCTACATTCAATAAAAATTTGAATTTTTAATGTTCAACCTTGTTATTTCAATCAATGGTCATTTTTAATCTTTTCTACAGTCAATAAAAATGCGAATTCTTATTGTTCAATTTTTTTATTTCAATCAATGAATATTTTATTTATCCATACATACAATAAAAATGTGATTTTATAAATATTTTCTTTTCAAAACAATGAATATCTTATTGGTTCATACATATAATAAAAAACAATATTTTTATTATTTAAATATTTTTATTCAACACATGAATATTATTTTAAAATATTCTTTATTTTCCAAATTGGAATGAGACCCAAACAATTACCATATAATGTTATTTATATGGATTTCATACATCGCATGTATACCACAATACTGATAAACAATCAATAAAAATTTATGCAACATCTAGAGTGCAATTTACAAATATGTAAGCATTAAAATAAATAAATAATGCTCATCACAGACTGTCAATCCATCGATTGACATACAACTAAATATTTGGGTATGTCAAATATCATCCCAATACCCGTGTGGGGTTTTCAAACAACAACAATTTATTTATTTGTGCAGTTAGGTGATGCGTAAAATTTATCGTCCCAATCCATGTCAGATAAATGGGTGTACATTAACAAATCGTCCGATTTGTAAATGAATATTTTATTTCTTTCTTTTCATGATAATTTTTTGCCATTCATATATATATATATATATATATATATATGTTAAATATTATACATTTAACGATAAAATATTTTGTTCAACATATGAATATTTATTTTTCATTTCACACCACAATCACATCACAAAACAGTCCAAACAAACAATCATGGTTTTAATTAAAGGTGTCGGGTGCCACTAAGCACCGTCTTCATCCTAATATATATATATATATATATTTAAGTGTAAATAAATTTAGAATGAGAAGTTCTCACCTTTGGTTTCCACTCCGCCAGTTTAAGTTCTGAACAGTTTGGATTTTCCTGAAATTCTAACGCAATCTTCTTCACGCTGTTCACAGTAAAAATCATATTTTTAATATGATTTTTATATACTTAAAAATCGAATTTTTAAACAACGATATTTATTAATAAAAATCATATTTTTCCTATACAATGAAAAATCATGTTTTCCTATTCAATGAAAAATAATATTTTTCTATACAATGAAAAATAATGTTATTTTATATAGTGAAAAATGATTTTTTTTATGCAATGTTCATTCTATTAAAAATTACATTTTTATGCAATGTTATCCCATTTAAAAATAATGTTATGTATATATATTTATAAAACAATCCTATATATTTATAAAACAATCCTATATATATTATAAAAACAATGCTTATATATATTTACAAAACAATGCTTTTATATATTTACAAAACAATGCTTTTCTATATTTACAAAACAATGCTTTTTATTTTAAATGTAATGCTATCATATATTTTAAAAGTAATGTTATTCATATATTTTAAAACAATACTAATTATATTTTCAAAACCATATTTTTACGTCATACTTTATATATGTTATTTTAACTAAAAATTCAGATCTTTAAAAACAATGTCAATTTATTTAAAATCTGAAAATAAAACAATGATATAAAAAAACTCATTGTTTTCATTGTTGGTTGGTTCTATGTTATAAATCTCGAAAAGACGATTCCAATGAATCTTAAATCACCAAATTCTAATTAATATTGAGCAAGATATTGAATTTTTAACGTTGGATATTTTAAAAAGTAATTAACTGTTAATTAATTATTTTAATTATACCATAATCCCCCTTGTTTATTTCTTCCTCGTTTCCATTCCTTCTACAGGTTACTGTACCCCAAAACTTCATTGCCAACACCCGAGCGCCACCCACCATTTACATCGCCGGAGATCCGTCATGCACCACCCCATGAAAGCTCTTCACGTGCGCCTCCCTCTACCACCAAAACCCTCGAACTCGACGCCCCTCTCAGTGCCAAAAACCCCCCTTAAACGCTGCCACTTCTAGGACCAATTCTGGCCAATCCAAGAAGCCAAACTCGATCATGGCCATATGGAATCGAAGATCGCAAAAAGTTCTTCAAATTTCCCTTAAGAATCATAGGTTAACTCGAGATGAATTATAAATGGTTAACGATAAAAAAATGGTGTGGTTTCAGTCAAGAATTCGTGAGCGGACACTCTGACCGTGTATTGAAGAATTAGGGTTAAGTTTGACTAGTTAAGATATATATATATATATATATATATATATATATATATTTAATTATTTAATTCGAGAATTACTCGTTTAATGTCATGAACTACAAACCAAATCCAACGAGTGTCGCCCCTAGCCAAATACCCCCATTCCGGACACAATGGAACATGTTTTATAACCCAATTCGGCTGTTACGATCATTTTTTTCTCAAAATTAAAATATAAATCAATTTATATTAAATTCAAATGTACATTTTAAATTACCGGGGCCACATACCAACTACAAAAATTATAGAAAAATTATTTCTAGCTTTGTTTTGACGATACGGTCCTAATGAAACTAATTTCGTCGAATTTGGAGACCGTTTGAGAAATGGTCATTTTCTGGTCGATCCAATTTAAATTTAAACTGTCAAAACACATTTAAATTTACTGCGCTCACATATTAATTCGAAAAATTATGAAAATTGAAACCTAGCAATAATCTGACATAACGGATCCAAAAAAAATGGTTTTGTCGAAAACGGAGGTCGTTGGCTATTTATAAAGGCCATATATTATATTAAATTCCATAGCGACGATTCCAAATTTTAAACTGGGCATAACTTTTAATTCCCGCTATGAAATTTCAGTTTTTCAAATTTGTTGGAAAGATATTTTTAAGAAGATTTAAATATTTTTGGTTTTACTGAAATCCGATTTATTTTGAATCCTGCACATTCAGTCAAAGTTTAAATTCAAAATTTCAAACGATCGCGCTATTTCTTACTCCTTTTATAATTAAATTAAAGTTTTTCGTTCAATCTTCGATTTGAATAAATTTTTAATTGTTATTATTTAAAATAAACTATTTTAAATATTCAAAATCCCTTAAAATTGCTAAAATAAAAATTTTAAATTTGTTCAGAAATTCCGGGTTGTTACAATCTCCCCCACTTAAAATCTTTTCATCCTCGAAAAGGAACGGAGCTGAAAGTAGTTTAACTAAGCAACTCAACTTTCATTATGGCTTTCATTCTTCAACTTTTCAGTTTCTAAGAATTTCTAATTTCTCAAAAATTTGGCTAACACCCTAAATTTTTGAAAAATTTCGCCATAACCTCCTTTCGATGGGTTGATATTTAAAACCGCAACTTGTCATTCATTCTTATATTGGTTAAATTAATTATCATTACAATATTTTCTTATTAATCATACTAATAATCAAAAAACACAACCAACAATCAATTGGTTGGTTATATATATATATATATAAATATATATATATATATATATGAAAATCATATTTTTGATGCCAAATCACATCAATAACCCTATCTAGTTTTGGTTCTCACACCAGTCGATTGGAAATATATAGATATACCACTTTCGAAACTCGAACATAAACACTGATGATAATATATATATATATATCTATATATATATATATATATCTATATATATATATATCACCAGAATCATCTCCGGGCGACTAGAGTGTGAGTGTGATTCTATATCTACCAAGTATATTTGAGACTTCGTACACACGCTAGCTAGGCGTATATGCAAAATCTTCATATACTCAATTGTCCAAATTTAATATAAAATAAATAATCAAATACGTTAAGATTTAATTTTTCAAAACAAAATTTGTTTTCATTTTTATTTTAAAAATACCACTCTTCGGGCTCATTCTAGGATACTGCTGATCCCATCTCCAACGAGTCATTCTTATTCGATATTACTACTCTGATGAATTCTTTCATTCGGTTCTATTGTGTCTTATTCTCGAGCTCTGTAAGCCAAAGCTCTGATACCAAATGAAATGACCCAAACTTCCCCTTTCAGGAAAGCCCGGAATGAGTTGAGAACACGACAAATTAGAACACAAAATAGAAGAATATTTCATTGCTTATTACAACAATTTACATCAGAGTATAAGAATATTCCAGAGTATGATTAATTATATAACAAAAAATAATATCAGTGTTTTAAAATTACATAGCAACGGAAAATAAGACATAAGTATAATGCGTAGCGGACAAGCTTTCTGAATATAGCTCCAGCTGTAATCCAAGATCCGGTTAAATAGAAATCTGCAAAACCAAAACTACCGACTGCCTGTGTGAAAAATATGGGCACCAAGAGTTTAGGATGGAACAATAAACTCCAGTTCAGTCATGGGACTAGTATGAGAACTCAAAACAGTTAATAATTTGATTTTAAAGTTAGGTAAATCAAGGGACCATGCCGTATAACACGGAACGGGTTTCCTCCCAAGAAACCAGTGCATTAAATAAACAACGCAATGCTTTTTGAAAAAATGAAGCTATTATAAGGCTCAGGTCCCATCATACAATGCAACGCAAGCCGGAGGAAAGAGTTTTACCTTATAATAGCCAAAAATGCTTGGTATGCGAAAATTCTCTTTTATTATTACTATAAGTGCGTAGTGTAGAAATCAATTTCGAAAGTAAATGTATCAATCATAGACGGCATGAGTGTCACATTCCACTATGTCGCCATATATAGGTTTACAATTAAAACCGTAAAGCTTATATTGGAAAGTTGGGTTTCCATCATGATGGCTCCTGATCCGAAAGATCTATCGCGTAGTGCAATACTCCATGACTTACATCGCAGGCATGCGAAAACACCGTAATGCACATCCGCGCTTTTGGGAAATCAAGTATCACTGTGGCTTACGTCCCTGCGAGAGAAAACACCGCTTACTTTATCTTTATATGGGAATAGGGGGAAATGCCCTATCCCTCATCTCGGTCGACCGAATCCATACTAATATCGAAAGCATACTGATCTAACCATCAGTTCACCATCATATTGGGATGTGAGGCTCGCGAAGTCACGCTACACAAAGTCATGCTGAATAAAGTTGTGCTTTGATCATCATCCACAAGGCTCTGCATTTCAACAAAAGCCTTGATTAATGCATCTTAGCATGCCACATTGTCAATCCATAACATACCATTGATTTCTGCCAATATATAAACTCTGAGCTCATACGTCTCAGAGAAGGGTGTTAAGCAAGAGAATAAATTCTCCGCCACAAAACAGATATATATTAGTAGAGATCAACGAATACAGTGTTAAAGAACAAATGTTATTTAAAACATTGTTCACGATAAACCCAAAATCCCATCTCAATTCAATTCCAATTTAATATATATTAATTGGTAAAATTTCCTAAATCTTAATTAAAAGATTTATTCTTTTCTAAACTGGGTTTAAGAACAGTGTTACTAAAGACACCATTCACGAAAAACCCAAAATCCAATTTGACATTAAATACAGGTTCTGAATAGAAATTATATCAGCTTATATTCAATATAAAATTCTAAAACCAGCAAATATTGTATTGGGAATAATGATATGTATATACCTTCCAAATTCCACACAATATTCGTATAATAACGGAATCCAATATCGAAAATATTCCGATGGTAATTTGCATTCAAATTCATTCCAATATATATATGAATATATATTGGAAAATTCTGGTTATTTTAAAACCATTTTAGAATCTAATTTATTTATTTCTAAAAATAATTAAATTATTATACTTGTTAATAACTAGTTCATTTTGATAAAAATATTTTTTTATCTTTATAAAAATAGAATTTTTCATCAAAAATCATTCTAAACCATTTATTACGATTTTACGTATTTTTTCCATAGTTTTAATAATTTTATTATCGCCAGTACAGTCGGTTTCCAATAATGGCCACCGAACTGCATTCATAGCGACCTTTTCTGAAATTGATTTTGACATATCTCTAAATCTAACTGTTAGATTTCAAATCTCTTACATTCATTGGAAAGCTCTTTTCGATACGAACATAACAGTTCCGGTTTTAGGAGAATCCGACGGTCGGATCTCCCGTAACGTCAATTTGAAGTTAATGGTCGAAATTCGCAAATGGTCGCTGTGCGACGCGTTCTATTCAGGCCAGTATATATATATATATATATATATATATATATATATATATCATTGATTTCCATTTAAAACGTATTTTATAAATTAATTATAAATTAATTTTAAAATGATTTCAGCTTCATTTTTAATTTTTAATCAAAATTGAATATCCCATATTTTTGTCATATTAATATGATAATCTTTTCTACTTTGCTATCATGTAAATGATTTGCATTTTAATGATTTTATAATACAATAACAATGTAATTTCATTGTTTATTCATTTTATATAAAACATTGAACATTTTCAATCATTCCTACATACACAATGAAAATGTATATTTTTATTTGTTAACATATTGTAGTCCAAACAATGAATATTTTGATGAACCATGCTTACATTAAAAATGTAATTTTTAATGTTACAACATTTTTATTCAAACAGTGCATATTTTTCACCATTTCTTATATACAATAAAAATGTAAATTTTATTGTTAAACCTTTTTATTTAAATCAATGAATATTTTTCATTATTTCAATATTCAATAAAAATGTGAATTTTTATTATTTAACTTTTCTATTTCAATCAATGGTCATTTTTAATCTTTTCTACATTCAATAACAATGTGAATTTTTATTGTTCAACTTTTCTATTTCAATCAATGGTCGTTTTTAATCTTTTCTACAGTCAATAAAAATGTGAATTTTTATTGCTCAACTTTTCTATTTCAATCAATGAATATTTTATCTATTCATACATACAGTAAAAATGTGATTTTTATTGTATAAACATTTTCTTTCAAAACTATGAATATCATATTGGTTCATACATTCAATAAAAACGATATTTTTACTATTTAAATATTTTTATTCAACACATGAATATTATTTTAAAATATTCTTTATTTTCCAAATTGGAATGAGACCCAAACATTACCATATAATGTTATTTATATGGATTTCGTACATCGCATGTATACAACAATAATGATAAACAATCAATAAAAATTCATGCAACATCCAGATTGCAATTTACACTTGTGTGAGCATTAAAATAAATAAATAACGCTCATCACAGAATGTCAATCCATCGATTGACATATAACTAAATATTTGGGAATCGTGCATGTCAAATATCATCCCAATACCCGTACGGGGTTTACAAACAACAGTTTATTTATTTGTGCAGTTGGGCTATATGTAAAATTTATCGTCCCAATCCATGTCAGATAAACAGGTGTACATAAACCAATCGTCCGATTTGTAAATGAATATTTTATTTCTTTATTTTCATGATAATTTTATTCCATATATATATATATACGTTGAAAATTATATTTTTAACGATAAAATATTTTGTCCAACATATGAATATTTATTTTCCATTTCACACCACAATCACATCACAATACAGTCCAAACAAACAATCATGGTTTCAATCAAAGGTGTCAAGTGCTAATAAGCACCGTCTACATCCATATATATATATATATATATATATATACATAACTATAAATAAATTTAGAATGAGAAGTTCTCGCCTTTGGTTTCCACTCCTCCAGTTTAATTTCTGAATTTTTGAATAGTTTGGATTTTCCCGAAATTCTAACGTAAGCTTCTTCATGCTATTCACAGTAAAAATCATATTTTTAATATGATTTTTATATATTTAAAAATCGCATTTTTAAAAGAAGATATTTATAAATAAAAATCATAGTTTTCCTATACAATGAAAAATCATGTTTTCCTATACAGTGAAAAATAATGTTTTTCAATACAATGAAAAATAATGTTTTTCTATATAGTGAAAAATGATTTTTTTTTGCAATGTTCATTCTATTAAAAATTACATTTTTATGCATTGTTATCCCATTTAAAAATAATGTTATGCATGTATATTTTTATAAAACAATCCTATATATATTTTATAAAAACAATCCGATATATATATATATATATATATATATATATATAATAAAAACAATGGTTATACATATTTACAAAACAATGCTTTTCTATATTTACAAAAGAATGCTTTTCTATATTTACCAAACAATGCTTTTATATATATACAAAACAATGCTTTTCTATATTTATAAAACAATGCTTTTTTATTTTAAAGGTAATGCTATTTCATATATTTTAAAGTAATGTTATTCATATATTTTAAAACAATACTAATTATATTTTCAAAACCGTATTTTTACATCATACTTTATATATTTTATTTTAATTAAAAATTCAGATCTTTAAAAATAATGTCAATTTGTTTAAAATATGGAAATAAAACAATGATATAAAAAACTCACTATTTTCAGTTTTGATTGGTTCTATGTTGTAGATCTCGGAAAGATGATTCCAATGAATCTTAAATCACCAAATTCTGATTAATATTGAGCAAGATATTGAATTTTTAACATTAGATAATTTAAAAAGTAATTAATTATTAATTAATTGTTTTAATTATACCTTAATCCCCCTTGTTAATTTCTTCCTCGTTCATGTTCCTTCTACAGGTTACTGAATCCAAAAACTTGATCGCCAACATCTGAGCGCCACCCAACATTTACATCGTCGGAGATCGATCAAGCACCACTCCATGAAAGCCCTTCACATGAACCTCCCACTACCACCAAAACCCTCGAACTCGATGCCCCTCTCAGTGCCAAAAACCCCCTCAAACACTGCCAGTTCTACAACCAATAACGGCTAAAAGCCAAACTCGATCATGGCCATATGGAATCGAAGATCGCAAAAGGTTCTTCAAATTTCCCTTAAGAATCATAATTTAATTCGAGATGAATCATAAATGGTTAACGATCAAAAATGGTGCGGTTTCAGCCATGAATTCGTGAGCGGCGGCTCTGACCGTGTATTGAAGAATTAGGGTTAAGTTTGACCAGTTAAGATATATATATATATATATATTTAATTATTTAATTCGAGAATTACTCGTTTGTTGTCATAAACTCCAAACCAAACCCAATGAGTGTCGCCCCTAGCCAAATACCCCGTTCTGGACATAATGTAACATGTTTCGTAACCCAATTCGGTTGTTACAATCATATTTTCTCAAAATTAAAATATAAATCAGTTTATATTAAATTCAAACGTACATTTTAAATTACCGGGGTCCACATACCGACTCCCAAAATTACAGAAAAATTATTTCTAGCTTTTTTTTGACGATACGGTCCTAAAAAAACTATTTTCGTCGAATTTGGAGACCATTTGAAAAATGGTGATTTTCTGGTTGATCCAATTAAAATTTAAACTTCAAAACACATTTAAATTTACCGCGCTCACATATTAAATTCAAAAATTATGAAGATTGAAACCTAGTAATAATCTGATATTCCGGATCCAACAAAAGTGGTTTCGTCGAAAACGGTGGTTGTTTGCAAAATGGCTATTTATAAAGGCCATATATTATATTAAATTCCATAGCGACTATTCCAAATTTTAAACTGGGCATAACATTTAATTCCCGCTATGAAACTTCAATTTTTCAGATTCGTTGGAAAGATATTTTTAAGCAGATTTAAATATTTTTGTTTTACTGAAATCCGATTTATTTTGAATCCTGTACATTCAGTCAAAGTTCAAATTTTCAAACTGTCGCGCTTTTTCTAACACCTTTTATTATTAAATTAAAAAATTCATTCTAACTTTGATTTAAATAAATTTTTAATCGTTATTATTTAAAATAAATTATTTTAAATATTCAAAATCAATTAAAATTTCTAAAACAAAAGTTTTAAATTTGTTTAGAAATTCCGGGTTGTGACATCAGTGATACCTTGGGGATGTAGTCGGACAATGGAGGATATATAACTATTAGTCATCATTTACGAAAATATAATTATATTTGGACAATTATTACAGATATACTTAACGTTGCATGAGACTTGTTGTGACCGACATTTATTATGGTTTTAATTAAAGGTACATTTATTTTGAGTTATTATATTTTTTTCCCTTCCGCTGTGTGAGATTCTAATTTTGTCTTAGTATGCTCTATTATTTATGTTATACCATTTCCTTATAGGGTCCAACGATCCACTTAGAATGGCTCAGTTTCGATACACATTTTTGGATCGAAATTTAGGCCCATTACTGGCGGGTTGTTACATTTGGTATCAGAGCCGCATTACCCGATTACAGGGAAATATATACGTATGAGAGGCATATTGTTATTTTTAAGAAGGATTTTCAAAAGTTTTGCTATATATTTAAGTATATATAATTAAAGTATGTAAATCTTTGGAAACTATTATCTGTAGGTATTCAAGGATAGGATTAACCTTAATTTTTAGAAAATCCTAGAAGCCATGAAGTGATTCAGTAGTTCTCATATCAATTTAGAAGCCTATAAGAACCTAAGAGATGTAAGAACCAAAAAGCTGGAGTAGTGTGAAGGAATGAAACTCCCTAATTTAGTAGAAGGTTAATTGGAATAAATTAGTGAATAATTATTATTCATGGAAAAGATAACGAAGTAAGTAATAAGAATATGGAATTGGACAAATTACCTTTTCATAGCATAAAGGTGTGAAGGTTTCAGAAAAAGAGGAAGAATACCTTTTATTAATTTGGATAAAACTTCTGCATGAGTAATAAATAAAATTTTGAAATTCGAAAGAACTAAATAGTCAATAATAGAAAGGATGTTGAAAATGGAAAATATTAAAGTTGTAATTAAGGCCATTTATCCAAAAGTACGAATATTTGATTTTTTAATCAAATGTCCATAAGAACAAGCGTTATTTAATGGATAAAATGGGCATAAAGGATATTGAGGAGCAATAATTAGAGGAATGTCAAAGATTGAAAAATATAGGAATACGGAAGGAAGGATTTAATAAAAGAGACAAACATCCATAGAATAGTGTATCAGAAGGATTAGACGAAAAAGATCAAAATGTTAAGAAACCTATAAAGTGATTTTTGACATGCTAATTAACTTGTTTTGAAAAAGAGAATTTTAACATTTCATTTATAGGCTCAGCTTGTATAATAATTCCATTAAGAATATAATTTTTGAGAAATTCGAATTTTTTTTACAGTTTCTTTTATTAGACAAACTATAAATTTAAACTTTAAGAAAAAAGAAGATGGATTCCTTAATTAAAGGATAATAGTAAAAGTTTCCAGTTATAAGCTTAAAAAGATAAGAAATGTAAGTGCCAAGTAGTAAATAATTATAATGGCAATTTTATAATTGTCATTGCCTTGATAAAATATGCTTTTAACATTGAAATGATTAGAAAGGATTCTTTTCTTAAAAATCCTATGTAAATTAGGGCAACAAACTCAATGTTCAATCAAAAAGAAAAGAAGGTATATTTAAGTTTGGTAAGATAAACGTAGTAAATGTACTCATTTGAGAATGAGTGAGTAGTAAATTTATTTACTAAAATTAAGATAGAAATTGAAATAGCAAAATTCTCATATAGCAAGGAGTATGCGAGCAAGTAATAATGTCAGGAGTAGAACAAATAGTAAATGACTACTACAATAAATAAATTTAGTAATTCATAATATATTTATGACTATTAAATTAAATTTTTGAAAAGCACCCTCGTTGTGCAAACAAAGTGTAATGAGTAGTTAAGGATTTCCTTAATTAAGTTGCACCATTAATGTGAAATCTTATAAGAGTTTATGTGCAAAGCAGTAAATGTTTTAAACTATATTACTAAAATGAATACATTCTCGGATCAATGTTTTAAAACACATTTTGGCAATAACAACATAAACTTGAGAATGTAAAAATGAATATGTTAAATGGCTTAATTACTACTTAATTCAAAAGCGGAATTATCAAAATCTTGTTTTAAAATAAAAACAAGCATTGACCCCAAAACATTTGTCATTTGGAAGGACAATAAAGACTGATATTTAGAATACAAATAAAAGACAAGTTTTAAAGTAAGAGTGGTTACTTTACTCTTAATTTAATGATTTGTATGCATTTGATTTATTTTAAAATTTTAAAAATGGATCATTTGATTGAAACGTTTGATAAGAAAGTTATTAATCTTTGTTGTAAAAAGGGTCCACAAACCTTGAGTAATGCTTCAAAAGTATAATTGTGTGAAGTAATATTTTATTTTGAAAATTTAACAATAAATGTCATTAGACAATTTTTGGAACTTAATTACTGCATAATTCAATTTTGGGTATTAATTAAGATTCTATTATCTAAATTAGAATAAGCAATTTTTTTATTAGGTATTAAAAAGATTTTATTGACCATTTTGAAAGTGAAAATGGCTAACATTCAATAGTTAACGAAGTTAAGTGATTAAAAAGAAAAGGTGTTTCTGCTCTTATTTAAAACATTTAAGTTAACATTTGAACAGAAGCATTTGAATCATTATTGTAACATTTTGGAATAAATTCTAAATCAAGGATGTTTTATTGAAACGTAACATGTATTGACATTGAGTATAGAAATTATTAAAGTCTTCACAGAAATTTAACATCTCAGGTTTTAACATGGTATTAAGTACCTATTTTTGAATTCAGGAAAGTTTGAGAGATAGTGTGACGGCCAGCCCCGCACCGGCTGACATTCCTCTACGAAATGCGTTGTGCCAATGTCCAACTAGCACGAGACGGTCGACAAAAGAAAGGGATTTGAAACTATGAATCAACAAGAACCTGTAGCATATCTCATAGCGCATGGAATAAAATATAATAGTAACATAACTTGATATAAAACAAGCGAGACAGTGCATAAGCTGAAAACTACACCATATCCATCAGAGAAGCGGAATCCAAAATACAACTTATGATCCAAACCATTAATACAACTTAAAAATACTATCTCTAAAGCAAAATAGAAAAGGTACACTACTAATGCCCAAAGTAGTGACCTGCAACAACATAGGGAGAATATATGTAAATAGTATATGGAAGCTTCCTACTCATCTCCAAACATCTACTCGTGCATGATCACCTGACATATCTCTAGTTTGCTCGTTTAGGAGCACCCAGAGTAATAAGAGGAGACATAAAACTCTGGGTCAGACAAAAGTCCGGTATGAGCGATTGCAGCAAATAAAACAAAAACAGATATAAATCTTCATACCTGACGTGGACCTACAACCAAAGAGTTAGCATAACAAGATGTACAGTACTCTAAGGTAGCACTAACATAGTGTAAAATTAGAAGTGTGCGCGACATGGTAATAGCGAACATCAAACATAGCAATCATCCTCACATCTCTCACTCAATGCGTAAAGCGTAGGATATCTACCACTTTGATCACCAGATCATTGGGGCCATGACGGACTCTGCACAACTATCACCACAACCAATTTTCCCTTTGGGGCCATGACAGAGTCCTACTTCATATAACCTCTAACCCCACTGCACTAGTCCATAGTCAATAACTTTACCCTCTCACAATGGTGAACCAAAGTTATAGATATCGATAACCCCTTTACACACGTCCTGCAACAAAGCCCAACTTTAGAAGTTAACCCATGGATCCCCATTTGGATCCTAAGCCATTACTTCTCCTCT
The DNA here is from genome assembly GCA_030737875.1 of Allium sativum. Classification (NCBI taxonomy): domain Eukaryota; kingdom Viridiplantae; phylum Streptophyta; class Magnoliopsida; order Asparagales; family Amaryllidaceae; genus Allium; species Allium sativum. The sequence continues at coordinate 348,558,448 of CM060918.1, forward strand.
GTACTTCCTTTGCATCTCGTGTTGAGTCGGATTAGAATCTATCTTTAGGATAGCTCACAATCGTCGTTCGTTCATCCTTCATGGGTCGGTCGGTCGAGCATCCTCACCATGGTCGGTTGAACATCATCGCAGAGTCGGTCGAACATACATCCCTGATCGGTTGAACATCATCGTAGGGTCGGTCGAACATACATCCCTGGTCGGTCGAACATCATCGTAGGGTCGGTCAAACATATATCCCTGATCGGTCAAACATCATCGTAGGGTCGGTCGAACATATATCCCAGATCGGTCGAACATCATCATAGGGTCGATCGATCATCATCGTAGGGTTGAACATGTATATAGGGTCGAACATGTATGTAGGATCGGATATGAAATGGAGGGTCAAACATGTATATAGGGTCGGACATGAAATGGAGGGTTGGTCGAGCATGCATTTATGGGTCGGTCGTTCGACCCATAGCCTGGACCTATTTCCAACAAACCATTTTTTGCCTCTCGAAGGCATTTTCGACCATAACTTTCCTATGAAATCATAGATCATACCAAACATCAGTATTGACATGTGTAATCAATCACAAACATCAATAATGTGTGTTATTTAGGATCAAACATACTCAAATCAAAGGTTTTCCCCTTAATCCCCTAAATTCCGGGATTAGCAAACTTAATCCAAATTAACCCAAATTTATATCAATGACATAAAATAATATTTTTGAATTTTTACATATTTTTCTAGATTTTTATGATGCATAGTTTTGCCAATTATCACTAATCACCCCAAATTAGTCGTAATTAGAGTAAAAACACGCAATTCACTCACCTTAGCCACAAATAAATTTCAGATCTGAAACTTCAATTGAGTTGGCATGGATCCCAGTGTGTTCCATCAGCTCTATCTCGATTTCTATGCTAATCTGCCTTAATTTGATGTAGATTTGGCTAACATGTGATTAGAAAGTGATTAAAGATGAATTTAGAAGGTGGAGGTCATTGCTAGGGTTAGAGAAATGTTTGTGGAGGCTAGAGAAATGAAAGGAGATGATTCTCTAACCCCTTTCAGCCCTCTTACAACCCTAATTCCGAAATGGGTTATGGGCCAACTGCTAATAACTTAATTAGGTGAAATTAGGCTGTTTTTTCACCTTCCAAACCTTATTTCAGCCATATCTCCCAAACGGTAAGTCCGTTTGATTAACGTGGCCACTTTACTGAGAGATAAACCAGCATTCGAATCTAATGGAAGTGGTTTCAAGTCAAAACTCCTTACCAATAAAAAGTTATAGGCGAAACAAGATTTGCCAAGGGGAAAACAGTCATTTAAAATTCGGCAAAAATCGTGAATGTGGGAAATGACTCCAATAGTTGTTTCCCAAGTTACATGACCATATGACTTCGTACGAAAATAAAATAAATATTCTACGACCCTCTGATATATTGAATGCGGATTGTTACACGCTCTCCCTCTTAAGAAATTTCGCCCCGAAATCCCTTAACCAAAACATACAGTGGTACCCTGCATGCCTATCAACCATTTACAACAATCAAACATACACAATAACACAACAAGCTTATCCTTGCATGCAGTTTACTAAAAAGGGAATAGCTATATCGTGATTTGAAATCTTACCAGGCAAAGAGCTCTGGATATGACTTCCTTATGCTCTCCTTTATTTCCCAAGTACAGTCATTCTCACTATCGCCCCCATTGGACCTTGACAAGTTCCACCGTCTTCCTTCGAAGTTGAACTGTGCACTCTTGGTCAATCGATCCACAATCGCCCAAATGCTATCACGACTCGATCTAGTCCTTGGTAAATCATCCATGAAATCCATTGAGACTTGTTTCCATTTCCATTCGGGAATTTCTTACGGCTGTAACAAGCCACTAGGCTTCTTTTTCTTGGCTTTAACTAGCTGGCAGTTCATGCACTTGGATATAAACTTCCCAACATCTCTCTTCATCCCTTCTCAGTAGTATGTCTGCTTCATGTCTCGATACGTCTCATTACCACTGGGATGTATAGTCAGTTTCGAGTGATGACAGTCTCTAAGCACTTCATCTCTCAATCCATTAACGTTGGGTACAACTAGTCTCCCATTCTTTCAGAGCCATCCTTCTCGATGAAGTCCAAACTTGTTCATTTCTTCACCACCGATATCCATCTCTACATTGGAGATGATTTACAATAGATTAGGATCGTCCCTCTGACTGGAACCAATCCGTTCAATCAAAGTCGATATGATCGTCAAAATTGCTAACATCCCTGAATCCAATTCGCACTTAGGTCTGAAATCATATCCCACGGTATACTGTAGTTGCTTCCGTTTAAGAAACATAGCCCCCAAACTGGCATGTCTCCTACTCAATGCATCAGCTACCGCATTGCCCTTCCCGGGTGTGTATGCGATATTGAAATCATATGAGGCCAAGAACTCTAACCATCTCTGTTGACATAGATTTGAATTCTTTTGAGAGAAAAGATACTTTAATGACTTATGGTCAGTAAACAACTCGAATCTTTCTCCCAAGAGATAGTGTCCTCACATCTTCAACGCATACGTGATCGCTGCCAATTCTAAATCATGGGTATGATATCTTCTCTCATGCGGTTTCAGTTGCCGACTAGCATAAGCTACAACCCTACCTCCTTGCATCAGTAGATCACCTAGTCGGTACCACTAGCATCCGTGTATACTGTCATCTCTTCGTTCCCCTTAGGAATAACTAACACTGGTGCACACGTTAACTTCTTCTTTAGGCTCTTAAATGCATTCTCACACCTTTCGTTCCAAGCAAAAGCTCGATTCTTCTTAGTCAACTTAGTTAATGGTGCCGCTATCTTGGAGAAGTCCTGGATAAACTTACGATAATATCCAGCTAACACTAAGAAACTTCTCATGTCTATTGCAGTCTTGGGCATAGACCAATCTTGCACTGTAGCCACCTTCACAAGGTTCACGGCAATACCATTATCTGAAACCAAATGGCTGAAGAACCTCACTTCCCTTCTTCAGAAGTGACACTTAGAAAACTTCGCTTTCAACTAGTGTTTCCTCAACACCTCCATCACTATCCTTAAATGTTCCTTGTATTCTTCCTCCATCCTCGAATAAACTAAGATATCGTCCACGAACACAAGAACAAACTTATTCAATTGATCCTTGAAAACCCTATTCATAAGATCCATCGAACAAGTCCTATCCATCCCCTGCTAAAGCCATGAATACGTCGGTACTCGTATGACTGGTCCCACCAGTATCAAGGGCTAATGGAAGCCCCGACTCCAAACGGACTACTGCACGTTCAACGTACGTTTATCCTCCCAGGATAACTAGATCACGTCCAATGAATACAAGCTAAATAGGCGTCCCCAGATACCCCTGCTTCGAGTCCACCTAGAACACTCCCACTATCGATGATTCCTTGGCAATCTTTTTAGAAGAGCTATCCTCAACTCCATCTTCAACTCAAGTCCACGCATAAGCGAAAGGAACCAATGGCTTAGGTGAAAAACACAATTGATGCTCCCCACTTGGAAACACTTCTTTGGATAAATCCCTTCTTCAAAAGATCGCTTACTTGTACCTCGAGGTCTCGCAACTACCCTGGTGCCATATGACAAAGTGACATCACTATAGGTCTGGCTTCTTTCACTATATCAATACGAAACTCGGTCTCACGGTGTGGTGGAAGTCCGGTCACTTCCCCGAAGATGTTTGGATACTCACCAGCAATAGGCACATTTGACAACTCATCATGCGGGAAGTCGAGGGAATTTAGAAAACTGGCCATCTCCCCATCACTAGGTAGGCCACCAAACAGTACCCCCGTCCATCATCCACTCTAATGGTCATTGAAGACCCCTCATAGTCTACCACTACCTCATACCTTTGGAGCTCCCAAAATAATGCCACACCCAGTAAAGCCCAAAACAAAGCAATCGCAAGCAAACATGCATCCATGAATCGATAAGACCAAATTACGATAAATCATACTAAGGCTAGTCGAACCACCGATCAGGTTCATCACAACTAAAGGTCTATCGACAATCTCGGGTTCCAATTCCAACCAATCTGCCAAGTCACTAGATATGAAGGAATGGGAAGCTCCGGTATCAAATAATACTCGAATAGGAACATCATAAATAGAAAGCATACCTTGAATAACGACTCCCTTTCCCTTTTTCGCCACAGTTGGGGCATTCGACGAAGAAGGAACAACGTTGATAGCATAGGCTTTCATGATCTGCTTCTCTTAAGGGATTGTGGACATTCTTTCTTGAGATGTCCCACTTGGCCGCAATTGAAGCACTTCCTTTCCCCTGGCTTCGCTCAACAGTCTATGGCATAGTGTCCCCTCTTGCCACAGCTAAAGCACTCGATATCTTTCTTATTCCTCTTTTTTGGCCAGCCTTGGTTTGGTTCTGCTTTCTTTTATTTTGGGTCTCCTTGTTAAGCTCGGCGAAGTCGGCCCTAGGCGCCTGCACTACTATATCACCACTATTAGCAGCAGTAGGAACTGCTCCCTGAGCTACCTAAGCATCTCTCGCATGAAGTCGGTAAACATCATCCTTATATCAGGGACATTCCCATTGTTGGCCCATGAACCCGTACTCCCCGTATTTCGGCTCATCATTCAATCTATAAAGAGAAAACTATTAACTATCTCTTCAATGATGCCCGTGCAGTGCGAATTCATCCTTAGATATACTAATAGTGTGTGTATATATATATATCTTTTGAAAACCAAAATATCACAAATACGCGCTCTCATATACGTGTATTATCTCTCCCTGGTGTCTTCCCCTAGGTTAATCTACGTAACCTAGGCTCTGATACCAAGTGCGACAACCCGGCCCGCACCAGCCGACATTCCTCTACGAAATGTGTTGTGCCAATGTCCAACTAGCATGGGAGGACAGTCATCAGAAGAAAGGGTTTTAAAACTATGAATCAACAAGAACCTGTAGTATATCTCACAACATATGTAATAAAATATAATTGTAACATAAATTGATATAAAACAAATGAGATAGTGCATAAGCTGAAAACTAAACCATATCCATCATAGTAGCGGAATCCAAAATACGGCTTATGATCCAAACCATTATTACAACTTCAAAATACTGTCTCTAAAGAAAAATAGAAAAGGTACACTACTATTGCCCAAAGTTAGTAACCAGCAACAACATAGGGACAATATATGTAAATAGTACGTGGAAGCCTCTTGCACGTCTTCAGACATCTACTCTTGCATGATAATCTGACTTGTCTCTAGTCTGCTCGTTTAGGAGCACCCAGAGTAATAAGAAGAAACATAAAACTGCGGGTTAGACAGAACTCTGGTATGAGCGATAGCAGCAAAATAAAAAAATAACATGTATAAATCATCATACTTGACCTGGACTTGCAATCAAAGAGTTAGCACAACAAGATGTACAGTACTCTAAGGTAACACTAACATACAGTGTAAAAATGGAAGTGTACGTGATATGGTGATAGCGAACATCAAACAAAGAAATCATCCTCACGTCTCTCACTTAGTGCGTAAAGCATACAATATATACCGCTTTGATCACCAGACCATTGGGGCCATGATGGAGTCCAACTCCGTATAATTATCACTACGACCACTTTGCCCTTTGGGGCCCTGACGGAGTCTTACTCCATAAAACCTATGACCCCACTGCACCGGTCCATAGTCAATAACTTTACCCCTCAGAATGTTGAACCAAAGTTTTAGATATCGATAACCCCTTTGCACACGTCCCGCAGCAAAGCCCTACTTTAGACCTTAACCCCTCAATCCCGATTCTGATCCTGAGCCATTACTTCTCATCTAGACTTCCTTTGCATCTTGGGTTTAGTCGGATTAGAATTTATCTTCAGGAGAGTTCACAATCGTCGTTCGTTCATCCTCCATTGGGGGGTCGGTCGAGCACCCTCACTAGGGTCGGCTGAACGTCATCGTAGGGTCGGTCAAACATACATCCCTAATCGGTCAAAGATCATTATAGGGTCATTCGGACATACATCCCTGGTCGGTCGAACATCATCCTAGGGTCGGTCGAACATACATCCCTAGTCTGTCAAAGATCAACGTAGGGTCGGTCGAAAATCATTGTAGGCTCGGTCGATCATCGTTGTAGGGTCGAACATGTATACAGGGTTAGACATGAAATGGAGGGTAAAACATGTATATAGGGTCGGACATGAAATGGAGGGTCGGACGAGCATGCATCTATGGTTCGGTCGTTCGACCCATAGCTTGTACCTATTTCCAACAAAACTTTTTTTGTTTCTCGATGGCCTTTTCGATCATTCTAACTTTCCTATGCAATCATAGATCATACCAAATAGTAGTAATAACATGTGCAATCAATCACAAACATCAAAACATCAATAATGTGTTTTATTTAGGATCAAACAGAACCAAATCCATGGTTTTCCCCTTAATCCCCTAAATTTCGGGATTAAAAACTTAATCCAAATTAACCTAAATTTATATCAGTGACATAAAATAATACTTTAGAATTTTTACATATTTTTCTAGATTTTTACGATGCATAATTTCACCGATTATCACTAATCACCCCTAATTAGCTGTAATTAATGTAAAAACATGCAAATCACTCACCTTAGCCACAAATAAATTTCAGATCTGAAAATCTAATTGATTTGGCATGGATCCCAATGTATTCCTCAGCAGTTCTATCTCGATTTCTATGCTAATCCACCCTAATTAGATGTAGATTTGGCTAATATGTGATTAGAAAGTGATTAAAGATGAATTTAGAAGGTGGAGGTCAGTGCTAGGTTTAGAAAAATGTTTGTGGAGGCTAGAGAAATTAAAGGAGATGATTCTCCAACCCATTTCAGCCCTCCTATAACCCTAATCCCGAGATGGGTCATGGGCCTAGCTGCTAATAACTTAATTAGGCGCAATTAGGCTTTTTTTCACATTCCAAACCTTATTTCAGCCATATCTCCCAAACGTTAAGTCCGTTTGATTAATGTGGTCACTCTACGGGAAGGTAAACTATCATCTGAATCCAATTGAAGTGGTTTTAGGTCAAAACTCCTTACCAATCTAAATTTATAGGGGAAACAAGATTCGTTAGGGGGAAAACATTCATTTAAAATTCGACAAAAATCGTGAATGTGGGAAATGACCCCAATGGTCGTTTCGCAAATTTACACGGCCATATGACTTTGTATAAAAATAAAATAAATATTCTACGACCCTCTGATACATAGAATGTAGGTCGTTATAGATAACGAGTTTATAACAATGTTCGGTAGAATAAATCTTGTGTAATTACTAAAATTTCACTTTATAAAAAAAGATAACTCTAGAGTAATAAGGTTAGCTAATAGGTAAGTTAAAATTAGGCTCTAGGAATAAATAAAGACAAATTGCATAACCTAATCTGGAAATTTTAGCATCGGCCACAGAAATTTCTATTTGAAAATATGACGTCCCCAAAACCCCGTATGACGGTGTCAAGGGTAATCTTTGGAATATAACACATAAACAGATAATAGAAGAACAGAAATAAATAAATACACCAGATAATGAACAAATAATACACTGGATAAACGAAATCATCAGAGTTACACCGTATACAGGATCATACATAGTACAAATACAGTTCAGCTATACATAAATGCCTAAAGCGGAAAACAAACATAATACGTACAATAGGAGTTGAACAGCATAAAAAGAGATAAATGATAGAATCCATCTTCAGCTCCAGCTATCCAGAAAAAGCCTGCTAAAACCTTAATACAAGGCTGCCCGTGTAGAAAAAGGGGCACCCGAGTTTTCAAGTGAAACAAACTACGAGTCAGTCATGGGACTGGTATGGGAAATCTACTCAACATATTTAAAATATGGCTAATCACAGGACCACGCCACTTTCGTGGAATGGGTTTACTCCATTGGATTGTCAGTGCTTTAAAACAAATAATTCTTTTAAACATCGCAATTCTTTTTATAAAAGTGAAGCCATTATAAGAATCAGTTCCCATCACACAATGCAACGCAAACCGGAGGATAGAGTTTTTACCTTATAACGGCCAAAATATGCTTGATACGAATAAAACAAAAGCATTTGATATTATTACTAGTGTTTATGTGTTTCAAAAACAATTTCAAATCATAAGTATCAATCATAGACGACATTAATTCCCCATAACACTATGTCGCCATATTTAGGTATACAATCAACACCGCATAATCACGTATTTGGAAATTGGATTTCCATCATGAACCAAGGCAAAAGATAGTCCTTACCGACTTCGAGACTGTCTAGCCCGAGTCTCAGGGCAAGTACTCAGTCAAACCCTTAGATCGTCAGGGCCGGTCCACCGATGTGGATTAAAATGCCTGAACAATGCATTTCCTCGCCCTATAGGGCGTAAATGAGCCAACGAATGACTCCATCGGTCCAGGATCGACCGATATAACCGAGGCACCTCGCAACAGCAACAACCAAATAGGTAAAAATAATATAAATGTCAGTCAGTTCAAGCACCAACACCACCTCTAGCTAGAAGGAAACGCATGCCCTCCCTGATGTCCTCTCCCGTTTTTGATTCATACCGGGGTGTGAGGCTCGCGAATTCACGTTATACGCAAAGCTACACCACACCGTTGGTGCTTTAATCATCAACCACAAGACTTTGCTTTTAATTAGAAGCCCTGATCACTGCATCTTATCATGCCACACAGACAATTCACGCCATGTAACTGATGGCTATTAATCAAACAGAACGAATTCCAACGTCAGACACACAGTCCATTTACAAGTCCATTCTGGGTCTGAACGAAACCGGAGGCACTATATACCTCGCAAATCCATCGATCTCCACGTACGCCTGAATGATCACCACTTATTATCTATATTTCGGGATGCCTCCCAATCAAGACATCAGTTACCATCCAAACAAGGTGAAGATTTCCGGTCTTCAACCACTGTCTTCATCTTCGATTTCTTATCGTCGATTCAGTTGTTCAGAATGGGATAAACCGGGTCTTTCTGAGCAACTCGTGTATATAATAAACAAACACTACACAGACACGATATAAGCTTCATTTTAATTCATCAGTCACTAACCGTAAATCAGTTAGAGAACGATTTCCCAAATATTAACCCCGAAGGCCGAAACCAACATCAGATCAAAACCCAGGAAACCATTCGACTTAGCTAACCTTCAGTTAATTTCGAAATTTCACATTCCATATCGTTTATAGTATTTTATAACGATTTATCTCTATTTTTATTTAATTTAAAATAGCCAATTTATTAAAACGACGCTTCGGGCCATAACGCGGCCGTGGCACTATTTTTCTTCAGATTTGATTTACCCATATCTGAAAATCTAACCGTTGGATCATCACAAAATTTACCTCAATAGAAAGACCTTTTCAAAACAAATCCAACGGTTCCAGTTTCGGGAAAATCCGACGGTCGGATCTCCCGGTACAATCATTTGAAGTTTCGATTTCAAAATACGAACTGTAGCGTCGTTATTCGATTTAATTTAATTATATATATATATATAAAAATATAATCGATTCTGGCGCTGTTTTTCTTCAGATTTGAATTAAACATTCCAGATAATCCAACTGTTGGATCTTTACAAAGTTGGTGTCGTCGGAAAGATATTTCCAAAGTGAACCCAACGGTTTCGGTTTCGGGAAAACCCGATGGTCGGATCTCCCGTACTAATCGTTTGAAATCACGGTTTTAAAATACGAAATGCAGCTTCGTTATTCGATATATTTTAATTATATTTATATATATATATAAATATAATCGATTCTTCGATTTCAAAACCATATTCTTTTCATATCTTCGATGAAAATGATATTTTTATCCAACTGACTTCTATTTCAATACTTCACTATTTCTAACAATTCATTGATATAATAAAAATGTGATTTTTATTGTAAAACAATTTATTTCAAAACACGACTATTTTATATAATTCATATTGATGATAAAAATATGATTTTTATTATAAAACAGTTTATTTCAAAACACGAATACCATTCAACACATGAATTTCTATTCAACGAATGAATTTCTATTCAACACATGAAGGTTTTCTATAAGTTGTATATATAGAATGAAAAGATGATTTTTATTGTAAAATGATTTATTTCAAAACACAACTATTTTATATAATTCATATTGATGATAAAAATATGATTTTTATTATAAAACAATTTATTTCAAAACACGAATACCAGTCAACACATGAATTTCTATTCAACGAATGAATTTCTATTCAACACATGAAGGTTTTCTATTCAACACACGAATATAGTTTCAACACATGAAAATAATTATAACATATGAATATTATTCAAAATTTCGGCAGCATAACGGCAGGGTAGTTAAAACCGGGGTCGTCCCTAGTACGACTCCTCGCTCTACCTTAAAGCCTCGCAGCTTATGACAATGGGGATTTCATGCATCTAGTTCGCACGCAGGCGGCATGTATATTTTTTTTTTCCACAAACTAATCCTATGTGGATTCAACCAAATATTCCTCAACCACAAACGGGTATTTTTCAACCATAATCAATCAACTTCAACCACAAAAAATTCTAATCAACCATTCGTAATCAACCAATTTTCACACTAATCACAACCAATAAATATCGTCCATGGTTTTTGGACGAGGGGCGTGTATATATATATATATATCTATAAGCATTTCACTTCAATTTAACATATATATAATTTTTGCAACGCATATATAACTTATACATCGACCGTACAACTTATACAACGCTCATACAGGTGGTGTACAACGCTTATATAACTCATACATCGACTATATAATTTATACATCATCGTTTTCCATATCGTTTATAATTCGGAAATCTCACATTGGGTTCCACTCCACCAAAAATAGCAGAAGGCTCAGAAAAATATGCGTTCTCTTCTAGAATGTAGAAGACGTCCACACGAGTCCACTTTCTCTTGTTTCACTGAATTTCGTCAACAAACGGAAAATATATGATTTTTATAGTGAAATCAAAAATCGTAGCGCTTTGAACTGCTATTAAATAGTTTATACTATATAAACCATACCTTTTGAAACCTGTTCAAAACTAGGATTTTGATTTTCACACAAACGGTTGCACGATAGGAGAATTGGCCTATGCCACGTTGTCAAGCTAGGAGGGGCGCAAGTGCACTGGAGGTGGTGGCTGGTTTGAACTCCCTAGGTGGCGGTGGCGGGGCTGCAAAGGCGGTGACTTTGTCAAGGTGATTCGCGCGAAAAACGAAGCGATAGCGGAGGTGACGGGTATGGACTTAAAGAGGAGGTCGAGAGCTTCGAAACGTGGGTGGTGGCGCTCGATTTCGTGGATGGTTGGAGGAGAGATCGGGCTAGGAAGTTGGGAAGGCTTTTCCGCCGTGCGCGGTTTAGGGATCGGGGAGAGAGAATATTTTTGGACCAATGAATTTTTTTTATTAATTTATATATTTTTAAATTTCCAAAATACCCTCCTTCACACACGAACACTGTAACACCCCGTATGTTGAATAACTTGCTATAATATAAAACAGGGCAGAATTAAACTTTAAAATCTGAATCAGGGGAAACGAGCTATGCCATTGCGTTCATATCGGAAAAATACGCGAAATAGAGTCCGAGTTTTCGAAAATCGGAGTCCGTATGACCCAGATATGGCCCGAAGAAGTTTCAGAAAATTTAAAAACAGATTTAAAAACAGAAATTTCAAATTTCAGAAGTGGCGGGAAAATTCCCGCCAGACCCTGGGGGTCGACTGGGGAGCCGACCTGCCCACCAGGTTGACTGGGGAGTCAACCCTAGTGTCGACGTGGGGGTCGACCTCCCTGGTCGAGCCCAGGTGACCTGGGTGCATCAGTTTGGCTTTTGGGCTGTGTTTTGGTGGCTAGGACGTGATCTGACGGCTCTAATCCGATTTAGGGTTAATCTAAGGGCCTAAAACACCTAACTAATCTATAAATACACCCTAAGACTACCCTAATTCATACTAAAAATAGCTACAACACCGTTATGCCGTCAAAATACAACTTGAAGGTGCCTCTATCAATCTAAAGAGGAAGATAGCTTCTCAAATCAATCTCTAATCAACTCTAGCAACTTAATCTTCTTCTTAGGAGTGCTAATCAACAAGTTGTGAGTTTTCTATAGCCTTAATGACCAATTATTGAAATGATTATGATAGGATACAATGACGTTATGGCTATGAATGTGGATCAATGCAAGTTATGCGAGTTATATGCTATGTGTTAATGATGTTATGCATGTTATGCAAGTTATATGCTATGTGTTAATGATGTTATGCATGTTATGCAATTTATATGCTATGTGTTTGTGATGTTATGCAAGTTATGCAAGTCATATGCTACATGTTCATGATGTTATGCAAGTTATGCAAGTCGTATGTTACATGTTCATGATGTTATGCAAGTTATGCAAGCTATATGCTATATGATCATGATGTTATGCAAGTTATGCAAGTCATATATTACATGTTCATGATGTTATGCAAGTTATGCAAGCTATATGCTATATGATCATGATGTTATGCAAGTTATGCAAGTGTTCATGATGCTAGTTGCTATGATAAACATTGATCCATTATGACACCATGATTATGCAAGTTTGGTGTATGATTATATGCAAGTTCATATATGATATGTTATGCAAGTTTGGTGTATGATTATATGCAAGTCCATATATGACATGTTATGCAAGTTTTGTGTTTGATGATATGCAAGTAACATGTGCAAGTTTACACCTTAGTATGATATGCATACATATGCAAGTTAACCCCTTTGTATGTCATACATACATATGCAAGTTTACCCCTTTCTATGACATAAATAACTTATGCAAGTTAACCTCTTTATGACATATGTGATTCATGCAAGTTTGGGTTGATTATTTATGCAAGTTGGGTTGATGCTATATGCATGTTGACACCTTTAAACCCATGTTGATGCTAATGTTATGCAAGTTGAACCCATTGTATTTATGATGAATCTTCCCTTTTATGTCATGTTAGCGAATTGCGTGGGGAACGATGGGGTTAATATACATGTTAATGAAATGGTGTGAAGTTGGTATGATTATGCATACCATAAAGTAGATGGACATAATTGAGTCAATTATGTACATCGTTAAAATTGGAATTAATTAGGGAAAATTAATTCGAAATATAGGGGTGATTAATTAGGTGTAATTAATCGACTAAGACACGAGGTTGGACCCTTTTGTAGCGTAAGACTGCCCGGAACCGACCGGCAAATCCAGCGGCTACAAATGATTGGCCCAATGTGAGAGGTCTTAGGCACAAACTAAATACGTGACAAGTGTATAGACACGAGGTTAGACTCGGTTATGGCGTTAGGCTGCCCGGACCCGACCGACAAATCCAGCTGCCATAAAAGATAGTCTAATGTGAGAGGTCTTTACAACGGTTACGTTCTTAATCAATTAAGAAACACTTAACCATATTAGCATGTAGAGGGACATGAGGGGTTAAGTGGGTGCCTTGGGTGGCATGTGGAAAAATCTAGTGATTGCCTTGGGTGGCAATAGAAAATACGATTAGAATACTTAACCGAAGTGGAACATGTAATTAAACATGATTAAAGGGTTAAGTAAGTGCCTTGGGTGGCATGGGGAAAATCTAGTGGTTGCCTTGGGTGGCAATGGAAGAATAGATTAAAATACTTAACCAAAGTGGAATGTGTAATTAAACATGATTAAAGGGTTAAGTAAGTGCCTTGGGTGGCACGGGGAAAATCTAGTGGTTGCCTTGGGTGGCAATGGAAGATATGATTAAAATACTTAACCAAAGTGGAACATGTAATTAAACATGATTAAAGGGTTAAGTAAGTGCCTTGGGTGGCATGTGGAAATCAAGTAAGTGCCTTGGGTGGCATGGGGAAATCTAGTGGGTGCCTTGAGTGGCAATTGAAATATGAGTAGATGACTTAACCAAACTTTGAACATGTAAGTGGACATGATTGTTAAAAAGGGTTAAGTGGGATGCACTAGAAAAAAATGACAAGCTTAGGTGGTAGCTTGTGGGGGCCCATTTCACCCAGTAACCCATATGTATCTTATTGGGCTCGACCCATGTCGAGGACGGGACACGCGTACTGGGCTTGACTATAAGAGGCCAAAACGGGTTAGCGATGGCAACGCAAGTCCAACGGGTTTCATATGCGTGTGTGGACCCGGGCTGGTAGGTAAGACGTTGTTGCATCGTGTAGGTATAAGCCGTGCACCATTTGTAGTATCGGTTTGCCACTTTGGGGAGTGATACACCCCACTGTGGGGCCAGCACGGGTATCTACGTTAGGGAGCCGATCGAATGGGAGTAGTGGGTACACCTAGTGGAGATAGGGGTAGACGGCACCTATGTAGTCAGCTAGGGGTACACGAGACTACTATTAAAATTACTAAGTTGTGGGTACACCTATTAGAGATAGGGGCATACGGCACCTATGTAGTCAGCTAGGGGTACACGAAACTATTATTAAAAATTACTAAGTACACTTAGTGGGATCAACCTTAAAGTAGGAATTACCCTTGGGTGGGTAGAACTGGTGTGGTGCAGTGTAGGAATTATCCTTGGGTGGGTAGATCTGGTGTGGTGCAGTGTAGTATTTATCCTTGGGTGGATAGGCGCGTCTTTACCGTTATCTTAGTTTATCCTAAGTCTAGTTGGCTACTTAGTGTAGTCATTTATCCCCAGTCGTACCGTACCAGGTTTATATCATACCCTAATTACTTTAATGATTGTATTGTTAAGGTTATAGGGCTCACTCAGACTTATGTCTGACCCCGTTGTTTTTATCTTTTTCCCCAACCCTCAGGTTCTCAGAGTGGGCCTAGCACTAGTGGGCTTTGATTAGATTGCTTTATCTATCTTTTGGAGCTTGGACTCTTGAAGAAAAGCTCGGTTATCTTTTCTATTATGGCTATTAGTATGTAGTGGGATTATGTACTTATGTTTTAACGAGAGGGATATTCTGTACTTGACTCTTGTGGGTTTTTGATATGTAACCAAACATGTTTACCTTCTGCTGCAATGAAATGATGTTTTAAATTTCAAGTATCACTTATATCTGTCTTGTTGTGATTTTTCAGTTCTATGTTCACTTAAATACTCCACCGAAGCTAAGGCATTCCCTTATGAGTGAACTTAGCGGGTGTGGGGTGTTACATGTGGTATCAGAGCTTAAGGTTACCAGAACAGATAAAATTTTTAGAAAACTATTTTTCTAAAAACATTTTTGGAAGAAGTATTTTCAAAAACATGTCTTTTAAGAGAAAAGTTTTTGAAAGAAAAGCATAATCCCCAATAGCCATATCCTTATCCTTCGGATTCTCCGTTTTGAATCTCTTTCTCTTTTTGAATTTCCCCTCCGCGTATAGAAGTCTTTTTAAGATAAATAAGGACTTCCGTATGAAGGACGGAAGAACCACTTCAAGGGACTAAGACGTTTGCCGGGCTAAGAAGTTAGTCCAAGGAGGTGGAGGGCTTATGGGTACCTTTAAGAGGGATGAGAGAGGAAGGTTCAAATAGCTATTAGGTATATAAAGGACGAAACCTCATCGTGGTAAGAAGGCCACGAAAGGAGAATGTGAAGGGGAAGGCTAGTTGTTTTGGAGAAATAGGACACCTTGGGGTTGTCCAAAAAGGTTAGGACGAAGTTCAGGATCTTCGGGAGGGTAGATGTATTCCCTCACGACGGGTATACCTGATGGGGGTAGGACCGTCTAAGTTGAAATTTGGCTCTCTCGATCATCCTGTTCGAACTTTATTCGACTCTGGCGCACCACATTCATTTATCTCATCATCATTAGTTGAGTCACTGCACCTAGACACCAGTTTAGTAGATGATCCCGTGGTTGTTTCAAACACAATTGGGGGGCTCCACTTATTTGTCCATGATATGTTTGTGTTTGAAGATTTCCATACTTAGCATTGAGTTTAGAGGTGATGATTTTGTTTTGGGCTTCACGGGCTATGGGTTGATTTTGGGCATGGATGGTTATCCAGTAATGGTGCCGTTCTTGATTACGAAAGGAGAGTTGTTAGGCTCATGACCCGCTTGGGGAACACTCTCGAGATCTCTTGTAATCCCATGGAATCTGTTATGCTAAGTTATCTTGAATCGCTTGACGCTTCGGTCGAGAGTTTGCGATCTGTTAGAGTGGTCCGGGAATACTCGGATGTGTTTCAGGAGGTGAAGGGCTTACCTCCGAAGCGGGAGCTCGACTTCCGAATATATCTGGTGGATAATGCTAAACCTATATCCTTACCAGTGCGCCACATGGCTCCTCGTGAGAGGAGGGAACTCCATAAGCAAGTAGGGGAGTTGCTTGAGAAGGGGTTCATGAGACGAAGTATATCCGAGTGGGGTGCTCCAGTAGTTTTTGCTACGAAGGCGGATGGGTCCCTCAGACTTTGTGTAGACTATAGAGAACTCAACAAGCTCACAAAGAAGAGTAGACACCCATTGCCAAGGATTGACGATCTCTTTGATCAGTTGGTTGGCGCCTCAGTGTTTTCGCAGTGGGACTTGGCCACGGAATTTCATCAGTTGGGAGTGACTGAGGGTAGTATAGAGAAGATCGCCTTTATGGCTCCGAATGATTTCTATGAGTGGCTGGTGATGCAATTTGGTTTGACGAACGCCCCCGCATACTTTGTTGATTTGATGAGTGGGGTGTTCAGGGAGTACCTAAATAACTTTGTAGTGGTCTTTGTGGATGACATATTGGTCTTCTCTAAAAGCAAAATAAGTTTTCGTGTGTGCTTAATAGGTTAAGCAAAGCCAGTTATTTGATCAACGGTAGTTTTGGAGCGAGATTGGCAAGGACATCCAAAGTTGGACAAGGTCTTAATTATTTAGCCGTTTTACTAGTATCATCTCACGTAGGTCGTCTGAATTCGAAGGAGGTATCCCTTGGGTGTTTGTCTGATATTAGTTTAGGCCTTTGGGGCTTGCACTTGGGGGATGTCGAGTTCGACTAGGATGGTCTGCGTGAGAGATGGATAGTTGTGACGATTTTGTATGGGAGAATATCCTGGTTTTCTCCAGAAGGGGATAAAAGCATACCCTACATCTTAGGGAAGTGTTGGAGACTCTTCAGCGCATAGTCTTGAGAAAGAAAAGGTGGATGGAGTTCTTAGCATCCTATGATTTCGAGATAGCATACACCCCAGTAAGGGTAACGTGGTGGCGGACACCTTGAGCAGAAAAAGGTTGTCCTTGAGTCCATTGTTCGTGGAACAACGAAGCTTGGAATTTATCTCGATGTTTGATTTCAGATCTTCCGTTGACTTTATACCCGGTTTGCTAGCATCCTTGGAGGTCAGACCTACTCTTTTGAGATGGATTTGCGAGGCACAGGGGGACGACCCACAGTTGGTTGATTTGGTAGAGAGGCTCATAAGGGGGAGTCGTCCAGCCATTTGAGTAGGTGCACCCTAGACGATAGGGGGTGCTTGCGTAGAGACGGTAGACTTTGTATACTGCAAGACGAAGGTTTAAGGAAGGCTATTCTCGATGATGCGCATCGTTCTAGGATGACCATTCATCCCGGTAGGGATAAAATGTACCAAGACATGAAGCGAGTTTTCTTTTGGGCCGGTATAAAGAAAGATGTGGCCGAGTATGTCGCTAGATGCTTGGTGTGCCAATAGGTGAAAGACGGAGCAAAAGAAACCCGGTGGGTTGCTTCACCCATTGAAAGTTCCGCAATGGAAGTGGGATAGCGTCTCGATGGATTTTATTGATGGGTTACCGTGATCGAGGAAGGGTAATACGGGAATTTGGGTTGTGGTAGATAGACTTACTAAGAGCGCCCATTTCATACCCGTGAAGAGCAAGAGGACTGCTCCATGTCTAGCTTCGGTTTATCTTCGAGAGATAATTCAGTTGCATAGGGAACAGGACGTATTCCATGTGTCACATTTAAGGAAGTGCCTACATGAGACCGCAGAGGTGGTGGAGCCGAGCCTGCTTAGGGAAGTAAAGGTAGAGCGTGATGCGACTATTTGACGAGCTCCTACCCGCATCCTTGGGTCAGAGATTAGGAAGTTGAGAAACAGAGAGGTTCGACTAGTCAAAGTGAAAAGGGGAGAAGATGAGAGCAATGCTACTTGGGAGACAGAAGCGAAGATGCGTTCATTGTACCCATTCCTTTTTGAGGGTATGTCCTTTAAACTTCTCCTTTATCGTTTGTCTAGTGCTTATCTTATCTTTTGTATGTCCTCTCATTAGTACCTTTGACCTTTAGATAGGGAAAACCTATGGTTGAAACATGTGTTTGAGACATGTTATGTTTGGTGGAAGCGTGTGGATGCAAGTGGTTGCTAGTGGTTGCTCGTGGATGCATATACACACACTCTAGGCACTAGATCGACTCAATCACTTCATATTGCATATTGCATAAAATTGTGTGTAGGTAGCTATATTAATGGATGTATAATGGTTGTGTTATCACATGGATGATGCATTTTGGTGAATGATTGTGCACTCATGTAGAGATAGTATGTGTCGATAAGGTTCTTTCGCATACATATTGGATGCATGGCACTATCATGATTTGCATTAAGGAGGTCAACTAAATCAGTAGACCGCCTAATTTTGCATTAGACAGGGAACATATACACACATTTTTTGCATATGTTCATACAACATTAGAAACTTTAAGGACAATGAATGCCAGTGTTTGATGGTTTGAGTAGATGGTTGTTTGGATGGTAGGATACGTTCTTCTTGACTTAGAGATTTCGGGGACGAAATCCTTTAAGTAGGGGAGAATGTAACACCCCGTATGTTGAATAACTTGCTATAATATAAAACAGGGAAGAATTAAACTTTAAAATCTGAATCAGGGTAAACGGGCTATGCCATTGCGTTCGTCTCGGAAAAATACGCAAAATAGAGTCTGAGTTTTCGAAAATCGGAGTCCGTATGACCCAGATATGGCCCGAAGAAGTTTCAGAAAATTTAAAAACAGATTTAAAAACAGAAATTTCAAATTTCAGAAGTGGCGGGAAAATTCCCGCCAGACCCAGGGGGTCGACCTGGGGGTCGACTGGGGAGTCGACCTGCCCACCAGGTCGACTGGGGAGTCGACCCTAGTGTCGACCTGGGGGTCGACCTCCCTGGTCGAGCCCAGGTGACCTGGGTGCATCAGTTTGGCTTTTGGGCTGTGTTTTGGTGGTAGGACGTGATCTGATGGCTCTAATCTGATTTAGGGTTAATCTAAGGGCCTAAAACACCTAACTGATCTATAAATACACCCTAAGACTACCCTAATTCATACTAAAAATAGCTACAACACTGTTATGCCGTCAAAATGCAACTTGAAGGAGCCTCTATCAATCTAAAGAGGAAGATAACTTCTCAAATCAATCTCTAATCAACTCTAGCAACTTAATCTTCTTCTTAGGAGTGCTAATCAACAAGTTGTGAGTTTTCTATAGCGTTAATGACCAATTATTGAAATGATTATGATAGGAGATAATGAGGTTATGGCTATGAATGTAGATCAATGCAAGTTATATTCTATGTGTTAATGATGTTATGCATATTATGCAAGTTATATGCTATGTGTTAATGATGTTATGCATGTTATGCAAGTTATATGCTATGTGTTTGTGATGTTATGCAAGTTATGCAAGTCATATGCTACATGTTCATGATGTTATGCAAGTCATATGTTACATGTTCATGATGTTATGCAAGTTATGCAAGCTATATGCTATATGATCATGATGTTATGCAAGTTATGCAAGTCATATTTTACATGTTCATGATGTTATGCAAGTTATGCAAGCTATATGCTATATGATCATGATGTTATGCAAGTTATGCAAGTGTTCATGATGCTAGTTGCTATGATAAACATTGATCCATTATGACACCATGATTATGCAAGTTTGGTGTATGATTATATGCAAGTTCATATATGATATGTTATGCAAGTTTGGTGTATGATTATATGCAAGTCCATATATGACATGTTATGCAAGTTTGGTGTTTGATGATATGCAAGTAACATGTGTAAGTTTACACCTTAGTATGATATGCATACATATGCAAGTTAACCCCTTTGTATGTCATACATACATATTCAAGTTTACCCCTTTGTATGACATAAACAACTTATGCAAGTTAACCTCTTTATGACATATGTGATTCATGCAAGTTTGGGTTGATTACTTATGCTAGTTGGGTTGATGGTATATGCATGTTGACACCTTTAAACCCATGTTGATGCTAATGTTATGCAAGTTGAACCTGTTGTATTTATGATGAATCTTCCCTTTTATGTCATGTTAGCGAATTGCGTGGGAATGATGGGGTTAATATACATGTTAATGAAATGGTGTGAAGTTGGTATGATTATGCATACCATAAAGTAGATGGACATAATTGAGTCAATTATGTACATCGTTAAAATTGGAATTAATTAGAGAAAATTAATTCGAAATATGGGGGTGATTAATTAGGTGTAATTAATCGACTAAGACACGAGGTTGGACCCTTTTGTAGCGTAAGACTGCCCGGAACCGACCGGCAAATCCAGCGGCTACAAATGATTGGCCCAATGTGAGAGGTCTTAGGCACAAACTAAATACGTGACAAGTGTATAGACACGAGGTTAGACTCGGTTAGGCTGCCCGGACCCGACCGGCAAATCCAGCTGCCATAAAAGATAGTCTAATGTGAGAGGTCTTTACAATGGTTACGTTCTTAATCAATTAAGAAACACTTAACCATATTAGCATGTAGAGGGACATGAGGGTTTAAGTGGGTGCCTTGGGTGGCATGTGGAAAAATCTAGTAATTGCGTTGGGTGGCAATAGAAAATACGATTAGAATACTTAATCGAAGTGCAACATGTAATTAAACATGATTAAAGGGTTAAGTAAGTGCCTTGTGTGGCATGGGGAAAATCTAGTGGTTGCCTTGGGTGGCAATGGAAGAATAGATTAAAATACTTAACCAAAGTGGAACATGTAATTAAACATGATTAAAGGGTTTAGTAAGTGCCTTGGGTGGCATGGGGAAAATCTAGTGGTTGCCTTGGGTGGCAATGGAAGATAAGATTAAAATACTTAACCAAAGTGGAACATGTAATTAAACATGATTAAAGGGTTAAGTAAGTGCCTTGGGTGGCATGTGGAAATCAAGTAAGTGCCTTGGGTGGCATGGGGAAATCTAGTGGGTGCCTTGAGTGGCAATTGAAATATGAGTAGATGACTTAACCAAACTTTGAACATGTAAGTGGACATGATTGTTAAAAAGGGTTAAGTGGGATGCACTAGAAAAAAATGACAAGCTTAGGTGGTAGCTTGTGGGGGCCCATTTCACCCAGTAACCCATATGTATCTTATTGGGCTCGACCCATGTCGAGGACGGGACACGCGTACTGGGCTTGACTATAAGAGGCCAAAACGGGTTAGCGGTGGCAACGCAAGTCCAACGGGTTTCATATGCGTGTGTGGACCCGGGCTGGTAGGTAAGACGTTGTTGTATCATGTAGGTATAAGCCGTGCACCATTTGTAGTATCGCGTAACCACTTTGGGGAGTGATACACCCCACTATGGGGCCAGCACGGGTATCTACGTTAGGGAGCCGATCGAATGGGAGTAGTGGGTACACCTAGTGGAGATAGGGGCAGACGGAACCTATGTAGTCAGCTAGGTGTACACGAGACTGCTATTAAAATTACTAAGTTGTGGGTACACCTAGTAGAGATAGGGGCAGACGGCACCTATGTAGTCAGCTAGGGGTACACGAAACTATTATTAAAAATTACTAAGTACACTCAGTGGGATCAACCTTTAAGTAGGAATTACCCTTGGGTGGGTAGAACTGGTGTGGTGCAGTGTAGGAATTATCCTTGGGTGGGTAAATCTGGTGTGGTGCAGTGTAGTATTTATCCTTGGGTGGATAGGCGCGTCTTTACCGTTATCTTAGTTTATCCTAAGTCTAGTTGGCTACTAAGTGTAGTCATTTATCCCCAGTCGTACCGTACCAGGTTTATATCATACCCTAATTACTTTAATGATTGTATTATTAAGGTTATAGGGCTCACTCAGACTTATGTCTGACCCCGTTGTTTTTATCTTTTTCCCCAACCCTCAGGTTCTCAGAGTGGGCCTAGAACTAGTGGGCTTTGATTAGATTGCTTTATCAATCTTTTGGAGCTTGGACTCTTGAAGAAAAGCTCGGTTATCTTTTCTATTATGGCTATTAGTATGTAGTGGGATTATGTACTTATGTTTTAACGAGAGGGATATTCTGTACTTGACTCTTGTGGGTTTTTGATATGTAACCAAACATGTTTACCTACTGCTGCAACGAAATGATGTTTTAAATTTCAAGTATCACTTATATCTGTCTTGTTGTAATTTTTTAGTTCTATATTCACTTAAATACTCCACCGAAGCTAAGGCATTCCCTTATGAGTGAACTTAGCGGGTGTGGGGTGTTACAAACACCAATCCAAACCCAATGACTGTCGTCCCTAGCGTTTTACCCCCATTCCGAACACAATGGGATATGTTTCATAGGCCCATTCGACTGTTTCTGTCAGTTTTCCTTCAAATTAAAGTATAAAACATTCAATATACAATTTGAACGTACATTTCAATTTGCCAGGTCCACAAACTGATTCGAAAAATTCCAGAAAAATAAATATAACTATGTTTTGACGATACGGTCCCAACAAAACTAGTTTCGTCGAATTCTAAGATCGTTTGAAAAATGGCCCATTTCTGGTCGATCCAATTTAACTTTAATTGACCAAAACACGTTTTCCTTTCCCACGCTCACATACTAGCTTCCAAAGTTATGAAATTTGAAATCTAGCAATAGTTTAACATCCCGGATCCAACAAAAGTGGTTTCGTCGAATTCCGAGGTCGTTTGCAAAATGGCCAATTTCTCGGGCAATATAAACTCCATTGCGACCTTTCAGAAAATTCATTTAGCCACAACTTTTGCTTCCCGCTATGAAACTTCGATTTTTCAGATTCATTAGAAAGATATTCACTAACAGATTTAAATATTTTTTGTTTCACTCAAATCCGTTTTGTTTTGCACCCGGTACAGTTAGTCAAAGTTTGAATTCAAATTTTGAAACTACGGCGCCATTTCAGGCCTTGTTTATATTTAGAATTAATTATATTCATTTTCTACTTCGATTCAAACTTACTTTTCATCATTATTATTTAAAATATTTAAAATCCACTATTTTAGCCAATTTAAAATTTTCAAACTGGTTCGGATTTTCCAGGTTGTTACAATCTCCCTCACTTAAAGCTTTTCGTCCCCGAAAAGGAACAAAGTCGGAAGTGGTTTGATTAATCAATTCTACGTTCAATTTGGCTCCCATTCTCCAACTTTTCAGTTTCTGAGAATTTTCAAATTCTTCAAAAATTTGGCTAACACCCGGAATTTTCGAAAAAATTCGCCGTAACCTCCTTTGTACGGGGAGGGGTTTGGAAATTTATTGGTCCGTATTAGGTACCCAATAAATCCTATAAAGCATACACATATTTATAGTGATATATTCTGGTGTTTACAGGGGAGCGTGTATAGATAATAACTCCAGAGAATAAATTCTCGTCACCCTATCAAAGCCTGAGGGAGTGAGTATTTTTAATTGCTCCAAAGAATAATTTCTCGTCACCTCATCCCGTGTGGGAAATAAATAATCCATGTGCCGTATCTAATAACTAGAGAGACGTGATTATTGTCAACTCCAGACCCATGTGGTTTTTTTTATTAATTTGGCAATTTATCGTTATAATTATATATGGTCCATATCAGTCATCAGTTCAACCTGTAATATATAGTCATCGCCATACAAGCCTCTCGCTTGTATGGTAAATCTTCAACCTCGTCAAACAATCTCCATATGCTTATGTGGTATATGATGAAGTATGCCTATCTTTGAGAAGTATGCCATGTAGTGTAGTTCAAAATTAATTGTTACTATCCTATGGCGACGTTTATTATTACACACAGAACAACCAGCACTCTGCATCCAATGGCATTCACAGGAGTTGATATAATAATAAAATTGCGCATCCAATTCATTAAGGTTTACCTATTTGTCGGGCACGCAATTAAATTCTTTACTCAACAGCTAATCCATTTACCTGTTTCAAACATATATAATGCACATGTATATATTTTTATCTATTTTCCATATCAGTTCAATGTGTGATTTAATCGAATATATTCTACCATTCATTCTCTTATTGTTTAAATTAACTATCGTTCTAATAATTTAATTAATCAAATCTACTATCAAACAATGCAAACAACAAGCAATTTGTTTTTAACTTTTCAAAATCATACAAATTAATTCATACACTGTTTTTAAATTAATCAGACTATAGAATTAAAAGTGCACATCCATGGAAAGAAAATAACAACAAAGTAGAGAACTAAATGGTAATGCAAAGCATGGTAAATGTACCTTGCACCGGAGTCAATCAGGGATATCCACTCGACACTTAGGATAGGCTTTCTGAATGCTCTCCTCAGTTTCCCAAGTACAATCTCGTAGATCTTCACTCTATTTCACTTTGACTAAGTGAACCTTCTTGTTCCTCAGTTCTTTGGTTTCTTTGCTAATGATCTTTAGCGGCTCTCTTCTCACAACCAATTCTGGAGTAATTTCAATATCCTGTTGCGCTGCTTCTTCCACGATCAAGTCTGGATCATGAACGTGCTTTCAAAGTTGAGATATCTGAAATACATCATGAACTCCAGGCAACCAATCAGGTAATTGTACCCTATAAGTGAGAGTTCCAATCCGTTCAAGAATAGGAAACTGTAACGACCCGCATTCTACGCATCATAGAATCGTAGAATATTTATTTCTGTCACATACGAAGTCGTATGGTCATGTAACTTTGGGGGACGACTATTGGGGTCATTTCCCACGTTCATGATTTTTCCCGATTTTTAAATGACCATTTTACCCCTAGTTATCACTGTTTTGGCCATAACTTTTGACTGGAAAGGAATTTTGACCTGAAACCACTTCCATTGGCTCCGGATGATGGTTTCTCTTTCCGTAGAGTGGTCACATTAGCCAAACGGACTCACCGTTTGGGAGATATGGCTGAAAACAAGTTTCAGATGGTGAAAAACAGCTTAATTGGGCTTAAGCGGGTGATTAGCAGCTAGGCCCAAGGGGAATTTCGGGTTTAGGGGGATATAGGTGCTGATTAGGGTTAGAAAACATCTCTTTAGACATTTTCCAGCCGCCACTTTCATTCCTCTTAACCTAGCCATGACCTCCACTCTCTAAATCTCTCTAAAACACCCAAAATCACTTCCTAATCAAGGATTAAGGCTTAGAGGCATCTAATCAAGGAGGGTTAGCACAAGGACCGAGGTAGAGCTGCTGTTATATATTGGAATTTGTGCAAATCAGAGGTTCACTTCAGATTTGGAAGTTTTATTGTGGCAAAGGTGAGTGATTTGCATAGTTTTTGCACTAATTACGGTAATTAAGAGTAATTAGAAAAGATTAGCGAATTTATACACTAATAAATTCTGGAAAAATGTTTAGAAATTCAAAAATAATATTTTATGCCTCTGTTAGAAATTTGGTTCAATTTGATTAAGTTTTGTTAGCCCTATGATCAGTTTTACTTAAACATGCTTAAGGGAAAATAAGGAGCTTTGGCCACTTTTGATCCATTTTGATTCATTTGAGTGATTGTTTGCTGTTGTGGTTGCTATTACATGTTGCTATGACTCTATGGTGTGTTTTGTGATTGCTTAGAAGTGTTAGTTTGGTCAAAAACGCCGTCGAATGGCGAGAAACTGTCGCTGGAACGAAGTGCAGGAATTTATCCGGATCGGATCGCCCCCATGCCCACGAATCGACCCGCCTGCTCGAACCACGCTACGTGCCAGAGCTCGTAGCCACGAAGGGAAGACCACGATCCAACTTGGAGAGGAAGCGCCACGAGCTGATGAGGCGCCACGATCCAGATGGGTAGCTCGACCCGAACAAGTGGATTGCCACGAACTGATAAGCCCGAACCGACCCGACAAGGCGCCACGAGCTGACGAGGTGCGATCCATATGGTGCGACACGATCCGACGCTGGCGAACCGAACCAGGAAGGCTTCCACGATCCGACCCGAGCGTGAAGGATGATCTGAACCGATCCGAGGTTGATGGCTACGAGCTGGTGACTGCGAACCGAACCAGGAAGTTACGAACAGAATGAAGACCGATCCGGAGGGTGATGACAGAAACCCGAGATGCAAAGGAAGCCCAAATGAGAAGTTAGAGCTCAAGGTTCAGATGGGAATCAACGAGTTCGCTTCATGGTTGGGTTTTGCTGCGGGACGCGTGCCAAGGGGTTATCGACGTCTATAGCTTTGGACCACTATGGTAGGAGGTATGAAGGCGGATTCAGGGCCATTATGGCATCGGTAGAACCAAGGGCTACGACCAATGAAGTGGGTCATTGAAACGTTTGGTCATGACTCCAAGTGTTTGGCTTGGTCACAGCGGAATTTCTACAAGTCGGGATTCGTCGTTACCTCAGTTTGTCTAGTGTTCCAAAGTGGTAGATATCGTATACTTTACGCACTGAGTGAGAGACATAAGGATGGTTGCTATGCTTGATTGTTGACATACACACCCCACCCCCCGTATTCTTACACTATTTATTATGGCACCTTAGAGCATTGTACGGTATATGGTACTAACTCTTTGGTTGCAGGTCTAGGTTCAGGTATGGTTTAGTATACCTGTCATTGTTCTGTTTAGATGCTTATCGCTCATACCAGGCTTTATGTCTGACCCAGAGTTTTATGTCTCCTCTTATTACTCTGGGTGCTCACACGAGCAGACTAGAGACAGGTTAGCTGGTGATGCACGGGTAGATGATCCGGAGACGAGCAGGAGGCTTCCACGTAAAATATATACATAATATTCTCCCTGTATTGTTGAAGATCACTGCTTGGGCATTGTTGGTGTATCTTCTACTTTAGCTTTCTTTTGTTTGGAGACAGCAAATTTGGAAAGTTGTAATAAGCTGTATTTGAATTTCCGCTGCTCTGATGTTGATGTTGATTTTAGTTATCAGCTTATGCACTGTCTCACCTGTTTTATGTCAAGTATGTTATTATTATATTTTATTCCATGCGCTGTGAGACATTCTACAGGTCCCTTGATTAGTTCATTTCCTTCCTTCCTTTCTTTGGCGACCGTCCCGTGCTAGTCGGGCATGTGTACAGCGCACTTTCGGAGAAAATACAGGCTGGTGCGGGGCGGGCCGTCGCACTTGGTATCAGAGCTCTAGGTTGCGTAGTTAACCTAGGGAAGCTATCAGGGAGAGATAATATACGTATACGAGAGAGCGTATTTGTGATTATTTTGATTTTTAAAAGCTATATATACTATTACTAGTATAAGGATGAAGTCGTACTGCACTAGCACCACTATGGAGTCGTTAATCGTTTCCTTTTTCAGATTGACGATGAGCCGATATACTAGAGGTGCTGGTAGGGGAGCCAATAATGGGAGTGCTGCTGACATGAGGACGATGTTTACTGACCTCATGAGAGAGATGCTTAGAGATGTACAGAGGGCAGCTCCCAATGGTGGAAATGGTGGTGGTCCAATAGTGCAGGCGCCAAGAGTCGACTTCGCCAAGTTGAATAAGGATTATACTAGCCTTGGTGGAAAGCCGTTCCATGGAACAGAGTCGGCCACGGATGTTCAGGATTGGTTGGATAGTTGCGAACATATCTTCGAGGATTTGGGTATCGAGGATGCGATGAAGAGAAAGCTAGCGTCCCGTTAGCTGCAAGGGCGGGCAATGAATTGGTGGAATGCTATAAAGGCAGCCACTCCCGAAGATCAGATTACTTGGGAGCAGTTTAAAGCTCGCTTTAGCGAGAAGTTCATTCCAGCTGCTCAGAAGTCAGTGTTGTTTAAGAAATTCTTGGAGCTCAAGCAGAATGGCAGAGCTGTCTCCGAGTATATTGCCGAATTTGACACTTTGTCAAAATATGGGTTATCTCTTATTGATACTGCCGAGAAAAAGAATGAGAAATTCATAACCGGTTTGGACCAGTACTTGGGGGAAAGACTTATTAACCACATCGATGAGTCGTTTGAGTCGATTGTAGGGAAAGCATTGAGGTCAGAAAATCTCTACCCTAAGCCGAAGACTGAGGTTGCATCCGCAGATGAGCCAAAGCCGCAAGCAAGTGGTGGAGGCAAGGGTGGTTCCCAGAAGAAGAGAAAGCAGAACCAAGCTAAGGATGGCCAGAAGAAAAGGAATAAGCAAGATGCGGAGTGCTTCAGCTGTGGTAAGAAGGGTCATTATGCTAGTAATTGTCAGGCCAAGCCAGCGGATAGGAAGTGCTTCAACTGTGGCCAAATGGGACATCACAAGGACAAGTGTCCACAGCCTCCTAAGGAAAAGCAAATGGTGAAAGCATATGCCCTTAATGCTATTCCCTCTTCGTCGAATGCCCCAACTGCGGCGGAGAAGGGAAAGAATGTCGTCGTTCAAGGTATGCTTTCTGTTTATGATGTTCCTGTTAGAGTTTTGTTTGATACCGGAGCTTCCAGTTCTTTCATATCTAGTGACCTAGTAGATAGGTTGGGATTGGAGCCCGAGATTGTCGATAGACCTTTAGTGGTGACGAACCCGATTGGTGGTTCGACTAGCCTTAGCATGATTTGTCGTAGTGTGGTCTTATCGAGTCATGGATGCATGTTTGTTTGTGATTGCTTTGTTTTGGGCTTTACTGGGTTTGGCATTATTTTGGGAGTAGATTGGCTCCAAAGATACGGGGTGGTGGTAGATTGTGAGGGCTTGTTGGTGACAGCTAGAGCGGATGATGGGCGGAGGATAGTGTTTGGTGGTCTACCCAGTAAGGGGGTATTGGCTAGTTTTCTAAACTCCCTCGACATTCCGCATAGTGAGTTGTCAGGTTTTCCCGTGGTTGGCCAGTATCCGGATGTTTTCGAAGAAGTGACCGGACTTCCACCACACCGAGAGATTGAGTTCCGTATTGATTTGGTAAAAGATGCCAGGCCTATAGTGATGCCACTTCGTCGTATGGCACCAAGAGAGCAGCGAGAGCTCGAGGTGCAAGTCAGCGATCTTTTGAAGAAGGGATTTATCAGAAGGAGTGTTTCTGAATGGGGAGCACCAGTTGTGTTTGCTACCAAGGCGGATGGTTCCCTTCGTTTGTGTGTAGACTACCGCGAGTTGAATAAAGTGACGAGGAAGAACAAGTATCCTCTACCGCGGATAGATGATTTGTTTGATCAGTTGAGTGACGCGAGAGTATTTTCTCAGTTGGATCTCGCGACAGGTTTTCATCAGCTTAGAGTGGAAGCTGAGAGTATAGCTAAAACGGCATTTCGGACGCCGTCTGGGTTTTATGAGTGGTTGGTCATGCCATTCGGGCTGACCAATGCCCCAGCATATTTTGTGGATCTTATGAATAGGGTATTCAGAGATCAGTTGAATAAGTTTGTCCTTGTGTTCGTTGATGATATTTTGGTCTACTCGAGGACAGAGGAAGAACACAAGGGACATTTAAGAATAGTGATGGAGGTGTTGAGAAAACACCAATTGAAAGCAAAGTTTTCTAAGTGTCACTTTTGGAAGAGGGAAGTGAGGTTCTTGGGCCATGTTGTATCAGAAAATGGGATTGCCGTGGACCCGGCGAAGGTGGCTACGGTACAGGATTGACCTACGTCCAAGAATGCAACAGAGGTAAGAAGTTTCTTGGGATTAGCTGGATACTATCGTAAGTTTATCCAAAGTTTCTCCAAGATAGCAGCACCATTGACCCAGTTAACTAAAAAGAATCAAGCTTTTGTCTGGGATGGAAGGTGCGAGAATGCATTCAAGAGTCTAAAGGACAAGTTGACAAGCGCACCAGTGTTAGTCATTCCTAAAGGGAATGAAGAGATGACGGTATACACGGATGCCTGTGGTACCGGACTGGGTGCTGTATTGATGCAAGGCGGTAGGGTTATAGCTTACGCAAGTCGGCAATTGAAACCGCACGAGAGAAGATACCCTACCCATGATTTAGAATTGGCAGCGATCGTGTTCGCGTTAAAGATGTGGAGACACTATCTGTTGGGAGAAAGATTTGAGATGTTTACAGATCATAAGTCGTTAAAGTATCTCTTCTCTCAGAAAGATCTGAATCTCCGTCAGCAGAGATGGTTAGAGTTCTTAGCTTCCTATGATTTTGACATCGCATACACACCAGGAAAGGGCAATGCGGTGGCTGATGCATTGAGTAGAAGACATGCCAGCTTAGGGGATATGTTCCTTGAATGGAAGCAACTGGAGTTTATCGCGGGGTTTGATTTCAGACCAAAGTGTGAATTGGATCCAGAAATGTTAGCAAGTTTGACGATCAGACCCACTTTGATTGAGCGGATCGGCTCTAGTCAGAGGGACGATCCTAACCTATTGGAAATCATCTCCAAGTTAGAGATGGGTATCGATGAGGAGATGAACAAGTATGGGCTTGATCGAGATAGATGGCTTAGAAAGAATGGAAAGCTTGTTGTACCCAATGTCAATGGATTGAGGGATGAAGTGCTTAGAGAATGTCATCACTCAAAGCTGACTATACACCCCGGTGGTAATAAGATGTATAGAGACATGAAACAGACTTACTACTGGGAAGGAATGAAAAGAGACGTTGGGAAGTTTATATCCAAATGCATGAATTTCCAGCTAGTTAAAGCCGAGCAAAAGAAGCCTAGTGGATTGTTACAGCCATTGGAAATTCCCGAATGGAAATGGGAGCAAGTCTCGATGGATTTCATCGATGGTTTACCAAGGACTAGATCGGGACATGATAGCATTTGGGTGATTGTGGATCGATTGACTAAAAGCGCAAGGTTTATACCAGTCAAATCGACCAGAACGGCAGCTAAGTTAGCAGAGTTGTATATGAAGTGGGTAGTGAGATTTCATGGAGTATCTAAAGGCATTGTGAGCGATCGAGACCCGTTGTTCACTAGTGGGTTTTGGAAGAGCTTACAAGAGGCTCTAGGGTCAGAGTTACATATCAGTACCGCATATCATCCTCAGACTGACGGTCAGACGGAGAGGGTGAACCGTATTTTGGAAGATCTCTTGAGAGCATGTATATTAGATTTTGGTGGATCATGGGATGACCATTTGCATCTAGTAGAATTTGCATATAATAATAGCTACCAATCCAGTATCGGTATGGCTCCATATGAAGCTTTGTACGGAAAACCGTGCAACTCACCATCATGTTGGATAGAGACTGGCGAGAAGTTTATGCTTGGACCAGATGTGGTGAGGGAAACTTCAGATAAGATTAAGATTATTCAACAACGAATGAAGGCTGCCCAAGATAGGCAGAAGAGTTATGCTGATAAGAGGAGAAGAGACTTAAAATTCTCCGTTGGTGACTTGGTGTTTGTCAAGATCTCTCCGTTGAAGAGCGTAATACGATTTGGCAGGAGAGGCAAGTTGGCACCAAGATTCGTTGGCCCATTCCCTGTTCTTGAACTAGTCGGGAATTTGGCATATAGAATTGACTTACCGGAGAAGATGGCGGGAGTTCATAACGTATTTCATGTTTCCCAACTAAGGAAGTTCGTTCACGACTCAGATATGACTATTTCACCTGATCAGTTGGAGGACTTCGAAGTAGAACCCGAGGCGGTTGGGAACCGCAAGCCGGTCCGTATTGTCGAGCACGACATGAAGCAACTTTGAAGGAAGGCGGTGAAGCTAGTCAAAGTACAGTGGAGCGAGAACGAGAATGATTGTACTTAGGAGACAGAGGATAACATTAGGAAGTCACACCCAGAACTCTTTGCCTGGTAAGATTTTGACTTCGATTTAGTTTTCCGCATGCTAGGATAGGCTTGTTTGCTTGTTTTGCATGTTTGATTGTTGTACGTGGCTGTTAGGCATGCGGGATCCTTTGTATGTTTTGGGTTAAGGAATTTCGGGGACGAAATTTCTTAAGGGGGGGAGAGTGTAACGACCCGCATTCTACGCATCACAGAATCGTAGAATATTTATTTCTGTCACATACGAAGTCGTATGGTCATGTAACTTTGGGGGACGACTATTGGGGTCATTTCCCATGTTCATGATTTTTCCCGATTTTTAAATGACCATTTTACCCCTAGTTATCACTGTTTTGGCCATAACTTTTGACTGGAAATGAATTTTGACCTGAAACCACTTCCATTGGCTCCGGATGATGGTTTCTCTTTCCGTAGAGTGGTCACATTAGCCAAACGGACTCACCGTTTGGGAGATATGGCTGAAAACAAGTTTCAGATGGTGAAAAACAGCTTAATTGGGCTTAAGCGGGTGATTAGCAGCTAGGCCCAAGGGGAATTTCGGGTTTAGGGGGATATAGGTGCTGATTAGGGTTAGAAAACATTTCTTTAGACATTTTCCAGCCGCCACTTTCATTCCTCTTAACCTAGCCATGGCCTCCACTCTCTAAATCTCTCTAAAACACCCAAAATCACTTCCTAATCAAGGATTAAGGCTTAGAGGCATCTAATCAAGGAGGGTTAGCACAAGGACCGAGGTAGAGCTGCTGTTATATATTGGAATTCGTGCAAATCAGAGGTTCACTTCAGATTTGGAAGTTTTATTGTGGCAAAGGTGAGTGATTTGCATAGTTTTTGCACTAATTACGGTAATTAAGAGTAATTAGAAAAGATTAGCAAATTTATACACTAATAAATTCTGGAAAAATGTTTAGAAATTCGAAAATAATATTTTATGCCTCTGTTAGAAATTTGGTTCGATTTGATTAAGTTTTGTTAGCCCTATGATCAGTTTTACTTAAACATGCTTAAGGGAAAATAAGGAGCTTTGGCCACTTTTGATCCATTTTGATTCATTTGAGTGATTGTTTGCTGTTGTGGTTGCTATTACATGTTGCTATGACTCTATGGTGTGTTTTGTGATTGCTTAGAAGTGTTAGTTTAGTCAAAAACGCCGTCGAATGGCGAGAAACTGTCGCTGGAACGAAGTGCAGGAATTTATCCGGATCGGATCGCCCCCATGCCCACGAATCGACCCGCCTTCTCGAACCACGCTACGTGCCAGAGCTCGTAGCCACGAAGGGAAGACCACAATCCAACTTGGAGAGGAAGCGCCACGAGCTGATGAGGCGCCACGATCCAGTTGGGTAGCTCGACCCGAACCAGTGGATTGCCACGAACTGATAAGCCCGAACCGATCCGACAAGGCGCCACGAGCTGACGAGGTGCGATCCATATGGTGCGACACGATCCGACGCTGGCGAACCGAACCAGGAAGGCTTCCACGATCCGACCCGAGCGTGAAGGATGATCCGAACCGATCCGAGGTTGATGGCTACGAGCTGGTGACTGCGAACCGAACCAGGAAGTTACGAACAGAATGAAGACCGATCCGGAGGGTGATGACAGAAACCCGAGATGCAAAGGAAGCCCAAATGAGAAGTTAGAGCTCAAGATTCAGATGGGAATCAACGAGTTCGCTTCATGGTTGGGTTTTGCTGCGGGACGCGTGCCAAGGGGTTATCGACGTCTATAGCTTTGGACCACTATGGTAGGAGGTATGAAGGCGGATTCAGGGCCATTATGGCATCGGTAGAACCAAGGGCTACGACCAATGAAGTGGGTCATTGAAACGTTTGGTCATGACTCCAAGTGTTTGGCTTGGTCACAGCGGAGTTTCTACAAGTCGGGATTCGTCGTTACCTCAGTTTGTCTAGTGTTCCAAAGTGGTAGATATCGTATACTTTACGCACTGAGTGAGAGACATAAGGATGGTTGCTATGCTTGATTGTTGACATACACACCCCACCCCCGTATTCTTACACTATTTATTATGGCACCTTAGAGCACTGTACGGTATGTGGTACTAACTCTTTGGTTGCAGGTCCAGGTTCAGGTATGGTTTAGTATACCTGTCATTGTTCTGTTTAGATGCTTATCGCTCATACCAGGCTTTATGTCTGACCCAGAGTTTTATGTCTCCTCTTATTACTCTGGGTGCTCACACGAGCAGACTAGAGACAGGTTAGCTGGTGATGCACGGGTAGATGATCCGGAGACGAGCAGGAGGCTTCCACGTAAAATATATACATAATATTCTCCCTGTATTGTTGAAGATCACTGCTTGGGCATTGGTGGTGTATCTTCTACTTTAGCTTTCTTTTGTTTGGAGACAGTAAATTTGGAAAGTTGTAATAAGCTGTATTTGAATTTCCGCTGCTCTGATGTTGATGTTGATTTTAGTTATCAGCTTATGCACTGTCTCACCTGTTTTATGTCAAGTATGTTATTATTATATTTTATTCCATGCGCTGTGAGACATTCTACAGGTCCCTTGATTAGTTCATTTCCTTCCTTCCTTTCTTTGGCGACCGTCCCGTGCTAGTCGGGCATGTGTACAGCGCACTTTCGGAGAAAATACAGGCTGGTGCGGGGAGGGCCATCACAGAAACGGACCAATGAATTTGGGCGCCAATTTCCCTGTTTTACCGAACCGGATAACTCCTCTCATCGGCGATACTTTCAAATATAAATAGTCGCCAATAGCAAACGATATATCTCTTCTTCTCTTATCAGCATAGCTCTTCTATTAGCTTTGAGCTGCGAGTAATCGTTTCTTAACGAAATCGACTTTGTCGGCAGCCTCTCGGATCATATCAGGGCCCAATACAAGTTTATTGCACGGTTCGACCCAACAAGCAGGGGATCGGCACGGTCTACCATACAATGCTTCGAATGGCGACATTGTTAGGCTCGCTTGGTAGTTGTTGTTATATGAGAATTCAGCCAAATGTAAATGGTCTTCCCATGATCCACCGAAATCTAGAACACAAGCTCGCAATAAATCTTCTAGTATACGATTCACCCTCTCAGTTTGACCATCTATCTGAGGATGATAGGCGGTGCTTAAGTTCAGCTTCGTTCCTAGCTCTACTTTAAATGTCCCCCAGAATTTGCTAGTGAATATTGGATCTCTATCACTAACTATACTTATCGGCACTCCGTGTAGTCTAACAATTTCCTTGAAGTATATCTGCGCCAGACTCTGAGCAGTTCGGTTTGATCCGACAGATATGAAATGGGCGGTCTTCGTGAAGCGATCTACGATCACCCAAATACTGTCATTTTCTTTTCTGGTTGTGGGAAAACCATCTATGAAGTCCATGGAAATATGTTCCCACTTCCAACCTGGAACGTCCAGCGGTTGCAACAATCCAGCCAGTTTCTGTTGGTCGCTTTTGACTAGCTGGCAAGTAGGGCATCGGCTAACATATATTGAAACGTCCCTTTTCATAGCCGAGATCGTTATACATTTTGGTCACACCGGGATGGATACTCAGCTTGGATTTGTGACACTCGTCTAACACTTCCCTTTTTAACTCTGGGATGTCAGGAACACAAATCCTTCCTCTCAATCTAAGAGTCCCATCGTTATCTATTTGAAAACACGAGGGTTCACCTTTATGAATCCTTTTGATCATATCCTTAATAAAATTATCATCCTTCTGAAGAATAGTTATTTTTTCAATCAAGGAAGTCGTAATAATAAAGCTGGCGATCATTACATTCTTTCGGCTTAGCGCATCGGCCATGACATTGGCTTTCCCTGGAGTGTACAGAATCTCAAAATCATATGCTGCAAGGAACTCTAGCCAATGTTGCTTCCTTAG
Organism: Allium sativum; assembly: GCA_030737875.1. Lineage (NCBI taxonomy): Eukaryota > Viridiplantae > Streptophyta > Magnoliopsida > Asparagales > Amaryllidaceae > Allium > Allium sativum. The sequence goes on from CM060918.1 coordinate 348,594,266, forward strand.
ATTCAAGTCTTTCTGGGTGAGCAGATACTTTAACGACTGATGATTTGTAAACAGTTCTAATTTCTCACCCAGAAGATAGTGTCTCCAGATTTTCAATGCGAATACGATAGCCAACAACTCAAGATCATGAGTGACGTTGTTCTTTTCATGTGGCTTCAGCTGGCGGCTAGCATAAGCAACAACTTGACCTCTTTGCATTAATACTGTGCCAAGGCCTTCTCTAGAGGTATCTGTCCAGACCTTTAAATCCTGATTGCCGTCTATAATCATTAACACTGGAGCAGTTGTTAATCTTAATTTTAGCTCCTCAAAAGCCTCATCACATTCTGGAGTCCACTTGGATTTTGAGTGCATCTTTGTAAGCTTCATTAAGTGACTAGATATCTTCGAAAAATCTTTAATGAACTTCCGGTAATAACTAGCCAATCCGAGAAAACTACGGACTTCTGTAAGAGTATTAGGCTGTTTCCAATTTTGAATAGCCTTGATTTTACTTGGATCCATGGTAATTCCTTCTTTTGATACGACGTGGCCAAGAAATTTCACTTCATCTTTCCAGAATAGACATTTGGAAAGTTTAGCTTTCAATACATTCTTTCTCAAAATTTCTAGAACTTGCTCTAATTGTTTTTCATGTTCGGCCTTTGATTTAGAGAAGATTAGAATATCGTGAATAAAAACCAGAACAAACTTATTCAGGACTCCTCTGAACACTCGATTCATCAAATCGACGAAGTATGCTGGAGCGTTACATAAGCCGAACGGCATTACTAACCACTCATAGAGTAAGTCTGGACTTCTGAATGTTGTCATATGAACACACTCTTCGGCAATACGAAGCTGATGGAAACCTGTAGCTAGGTCCATCCTTGAAAATACTTGTGCTCCATTCAGACGATCCAATAAATCATCGATTCAAGGCAATGGATATTTATTCTTTATTGTCTGCTTGTTCAAATCACGATAATCCACACATAGTCGCAGAGTACCGTCAGATTTTGGGAAAAACACCACTGCTGCTCCCCAATCAGAGAAACTAGGCCTGATCAGACCCTTCCATATGAGCTTTCTAGTTTGATTGTTTAGTTCTTCTTTCTCCTTTAGGGTCATCCTCCGAATGGCATGCACTACTGGCCTTGCGTTCGGAATTAAAGAGATCTTGAAATCAATTTCTCTTTACGGAGGTAAGTTGACCACTTCTTTGAACACATCTGCATAATTCTTGACGACAGGAATATCTTTTATGAGGTCGGGAATATTCTCTGTGACTACAGGGATATTTTCTATTTGAGCAGGAGAAACATCCAAGCTGACCAAAAGTCTCTAGTATTTGAATTCTGACCTTCACTGGGAATGGTTATATAATTTCCTGATTTTATCTTTGCCCTAACAACTCTCTCGGCGCATCTAACCTCTGCCTCATATTTGGTTAGCCAATCCAATCCCAAAATAAAACCGAATTCAGTAAAATTCATGACGATAGAGATGGTGGGGAACTTATAACAGGAAAAAGAGACAGGTACCGCACAAACCCAACTGAAATCAAGGGAAACCCCAACCGGATTATGGACAGTCATTGGTTCCTTGAGCTTCTTCAAATTCAAATCCAACTTCTTAACTGCATTCTTGGCAATGAAGCTTCGAGACACGCCCGTATCAAACAGTACTTTAACTGGAATGTTTTTGACATTGAGCGTGCCTTCTAAAACATCTGCCTTTCCTAAACAGCTGAGGGCTCAGAAGTTTCTGCTACTTCATTTATATGTACTGCTTCAGATTTCTTTGAGAATTGGCACTCCCGTGCAATATGGCCTGCTTGGTGGCACTTATGACATTTCCTTTCATCATGAGACTTCTTTTTCTTCTTGGTAGGTTTGCAATTCCTAGTCAAATGCCCTTGCTTCTTGCAGTTAGAGCAGGCAGCAATCGTTACTAGTTCTTTCCCAGATCTGGCTTTTTTCCGATTGACTTTAGGCTTCTTACTGACCTCCGACATCATACTGGCCTCAGGACGATCAGTTTCAGACTCACCTTTATTACTAGAACTGACTTCCTCTTCGTCGCGCAACATACCTTTCCCGTCGAGATCCTCATGCTGGTAAGCCAAGTATATCATTTCAGAGAAAGGAAGCTTCACATTCCTCATTACACTATTCTGATATTTCCTTTGCAGTCCATGAATAAACCTCAGATTCTTCCTCTTTGGATCTTGAATCAGATGGGGAGCAAAGTGAGAAAGTTCATTGAATTTCTTATGATATTCTGGAATGGTCATATCTCCTTGTATCAGATAAGAGAATTCATCACATAATCGCTCAATCGCTTCAGGAGGAGTAAATCTTTCTAGTAAAATCTCTTTGAATCTATCCCAGGTGATATCACCTTCTGGGTTATCTTTGATGATTGTTTCCCACCAGATTAAAGCTTCTCCTTTGAGCACCCAAGATGCTACTAATCTTTTCTGATCATCTCTCAACTGGATACGTTCAAAAATTCTTTCAATAGAACTCATTCAAGCTTGAGTTTGAATTATAGATTCATTGCTCGAGAATTGTGCTCCGCCCAGATTTCGGTATCTCTTTAATAGAGCCTCTAGATCTGGTTCTGCATTTCTTCTGTTTCTGGCACTCATTTTCTAGTACTTCTGCAAATAGCAGATCAAGTGTCAGGTCACAGAAAGATATTTTAAAACATAGAAACATATACTTCAAATGTAAATGTGTCTATCGGGGTGTAATTCATTCCGCTTTACTCATACTAGGATATTACTGATCCTATCTGTAATGAGTTACCTGTCCTAGAACACTACTAGTTCTATTTCTGACGAGTTCGATAATATGTCATATTCCAGCACTAAGCTTAACCAAAGCTTTGATACCACGTTGTGACGTCCCCAAAACCCCGTATGACGGTGTTAAGGGTAATCTTTGGAATATAACACATAAACAGACAATAGCAGAACAGAAATAAATAAATACACCAGATAATGAACAAATAATACACTAGATAAACGAAATCATCAGAGTTACACAGTATACAGGATCATAATTAGTACAAATACAGTTCAGCTATACATAAATGCCTACAGTGGAAAACAAACATAGTATGTACAATAGGAGCTGAATAGCATAAAAAGAGATAAATGATAGAATCCATATTTAGCTCCAGCTATCCATAAAAAGCCTGCTAAAACCTGAATACCAGACTGCCCGTGTAGAAAAAGGGGCACCCGAGTTTGCAAGTGAAACAAACTATGAGTCAGTCATGGGACTGGTACGAAAAATCTACTCAACATATTTAAAATATGGCTAATCACATGACCATGCCACTTTCGTGGAACGGGTTTACTCCATTGGATTGCCAGTGCTTTAAAACAAATAATTCTTTTAAACGTCGCAATGCTTTTTATAAAAATGAAGCCATTATCAGACTCAGTTCCCATCACATAATGCAACGCAAACCGAAGGATAGAGTTTTTACCTTATAACGGTAAAAGTATGCTTGATACACATAAAACAAAAGTATTTGATATTATTACTAGTGTTTATATGTTTCAAAAACAATTTCAAATCATAAGTTTCAATCATAGACGGCATTAATGCCCCATGCCACTATGTCGCCATATATAGGTATACAACCAAAACCGCACAATCACGTATTTGGAAATTGGATTTCCATCATGAACCAAGGCAAAAGATAGTCCTTACCGAATTTGAGACTGTCAAGCCCGAGTCTTAGGGAAAGTACTCAGTCAAACCCTTGGATCGTCAGGGACGGTCCACCGATGTAGGTTAAAATGCCTGAACAATGCGTTTCCCCGCCCTATGGGGCGTAGATGAGCCAACGAATGACTCCATTGGTCCGAGAACAACCGATTAACCGAGGCGCCTCGCAATAGCAACAACCACATAGGTGAAAATAATATAAATGTCAGCCAGTTCAAGCACCAACACCACCTCTAGCTAGAAGGAAACGCATGCCCTCCCTGATGTCCTCTCCCGTTTCTGGTTCATACCGGGGTGTGAGGCTTGCGAATTCACGTTATACACAATGCTACGCCACACCGGCGGTGCTTTGATCATCAACCACAAGACTTTGCTTTTCAACAGTAGCCCTGATCACTACATCTTAGCATGCCACACAGGCAATTCACGCCATGTAACTGATGGCTACCAATCAAACATAATGAATTCCAATGTCAGACACACAGTCCATTTACAAGTCCGTTCTGGGTCTGAACGAAACCGGAGGCATTATATACCTCGCAAATCCATCGATCTCCACGTACGCCTGGACAATCATGACTTATTGTCTATATTTCGAGATGCCTCCCAATCATGACATCAATTACCATCCAAATGAGGTGAAGATTTCCGGTCTTCAACCACCGTCTTCGTCTTCGATTTCTTATCATCGATTCAGTTGTTCAGAATGGGATAGACCCGGTCTTTCTGAGCAACTCGTGTATATAATAAACAAATGCTACACAAACACGATATAAGCTTCATTTATATTCAACAGTCACTAACCGTAAATTAGTTATAGAACGATTTCCCAAATATTAACCCCGAAGGCCGAAACCAACATTAGATCAAAACCCAGGAAACCATTCAACTAAGCTAACCTTCAGTTAATTTCTAAATTTCACATTCCATATCGTTTATAGTATTTTATAACGATTTATCGCTATTTTTATTTATTTTAAAATAGCCAATTTTTTCAAATGACGCTTCGGGCCATAACACGGTCGTGGCACTGTTTTTATTCAGATTTGATTTACACATATCTGAAAATCTAACCATTGGATCATCACAAAATTTACCTCATTAGAAAGACCTTTTCAAAACGAATCCAACGGTTCCAGTTTTGGGAAAATCCGATGGTCGGATCTCCCGGTACAATCGTTTGAAGTTTCGATTTCAAAATACGAACTACAGCGTTGTTATTCGATTTAATTTATTTATATTTATATATATATATAAATATAATCGATTCTGACACTGTTTTTCTTCAGATTTGAATTAAACATTCCAGACAATCCAACCGTTGGATCTTTACAAAGTTGATGTCGTTGGAAAGAAGCGAACCCAATGGTTTCGGTTTCGGGAAAACCCGATGGTCGGATCTCCCGCACTAATCGTTTGAAATCACGGTTTCAAAATACGAACTGCAGCTTCGTTATCCGATATATTTTAATTATATATATATATATATAATCGATTCTTCGATTTCAAAACCATATTCTTTTCATATCTTCGATAAAAATGATATTTGTAACCAACTGACTTCTATTTCAACACTTCACTATTTCTAACAATTCATTGATATACTAAAAATGTGATTTTTATTGTAAAACAATTTATTTCAAAACATGACTATTTTATATAATTCATATTGATGATAAAAATATGATTTTTATTATAAAACAAATTATTTCAAAACACGAATACCATTCAACACATGAATTTCTATTCAACGAATGAATTTCTATTCAACACATGAAGGTTTTCTATAGTTTGTACATATAGAATAAAAAGATGATTTTTATTGTAAACTGATTTATTTCAAAACATGACTATTTTGTATAATTCATACTGATGATAAAAATATGATTTTTATTATAAAACAATTTATTTCAAAACCCGAATACCAGTTAACACATGAATTTCTATTCAACGAATGAATTTCTATTCAACACATGAAGGTTTTCTGTTCAACACACGAATATAGTTTCAACACATGAAAATAATTCTAACATACGAATATTATTCCAAATTTCGGCAGCATAACGGCAGGGTAGTTAAAACCGGGGTCGTCCGTAGTACGTCTCCTCGCTCTACCTTAAAGCCTCGTAGCTTTTGACAATGGGGATTTCATGCATCTAGTTCGCACGCAGGCGGCATGTATATATTTTTTTCCCACAAACTAATCCTATATGGATTCAACCAAATATTCCTCAACCACAAACGGGTATTTTTCAACCACAATCAATCAATTTCAACCAAAAACAATTCTAATCAACCATTCGTAATCAACCAATTTTCACACCAATCACAACCAATAAATATCGTCCATGGTTTGTGGACGAGGGGCGTGTGTATATATATATATATGTATGTATGTATGTATGTATGTATGTATGTTTATATATATGCATTTCACTTCTATTTCAACACATATATAATTTTTACAACGTATATATAACTTATACATCAACCGTACAACTTTTACAACGCTCATACAGGTGGTGTACAACGCTTATACAACTCATACATTGACTATATAATTTATACATCGTCGTTTTCCATATCGTTTATAATTCAGAAATCTCACATTGGATTCCACTCCACCAAAAATAGCAGAAGGCTCACAAAAATATGCGGTCTCTTCTAGAATGTAGAAGACGTCCACACGAGTCCACTGTCTCTTGTTTCACTGAATTTCATCAACAAACGAAAAAGATATGATTTTTATAGTGAAATCTAAAACCGTAGCGCTTTAAACTGCTATTAACTAGTTTATATTATATAAACCGTACCTTTTCAAACCCGTTCAAAACTAGGTTTTTGATTTTCGCACAAACAGTTGCACGATAGGATAATCGGCCTATGCCACGTTGTCAAGCCAGGAGGGGCGCACGTGCACTAGAGGTGGTGGTTGGTTCGAACTCGCTAGGTGGCGATGGCGGGGCTGCAAAGGCGGCGACTTTGTCGAGGTGATTCGCGCGAAAAACGAAGCGATAACGGAGGTGACAGGTATGGATTTAAAGAGGAGGTCGAGAGCTTCGAAACGTGGGTGGTGGCGCTCGATTTCGTGGAGGGTTAGAGGAGAGATCGGGCTGGGAAGTTGGGAAGGCTTTTCCGCCGTGCGTGGTTTAGGGATCCGGGAGAGAGAATATTTTTGGACCAATGATTTTTTTATTAATTTATATATTTTTAAATTTCCAAAATACCCTCCTTCACACACGAACACCAATCCAAACCCAACGACTGTCGTCCCTAGCGTTTTACCCCCATTCCGAACACAATGGGATATGTTTTGTAAGCCCATTCAACTGTTTCAGTCAGTTTTCCTTCAAATTAAAGTATAAAACATTCAATATTTAATTTGAATGTACATTTCAATTTGCCAGGGCCACAAACTGATTCGAAAAATTCCAGAAAAATAAATCTAGCTATGTTTTGATGATACGGTCCCAACAAAACTAGTTTCGTCGAATTCTGAGACCGTTTGAAAAATGGCCCATTTCTGGTCGATCCAATTTAACTATAATTGACCAAAACACGTTTTCCTTTGCCACGCTCACATACTAGCTTCAAAAATTATGAAATTTTACACCTAGCAGTAGTTTAACATCCTGGATCCAACAAAAGTGGTTTCATCGTATTCCGAGGTCGTTTGCAAAATGGCCAATTTCTCGGGCTATATAAACTCCATAGCGACCTTTCAGAAAATTCATTTGGCCATAACTTTTGCTTCCCGCTATGAAACTTCGATTTTTCAGATTCTTTAGAAAGATATTCACTAACAGATTTAAATGTTTTTGGTTTCACTCAAATCTGTTTTGTTTTGCACCCGGTACAGTCAGGCAAAGTTTGAATTCAAATTTTGAAACTACCACGCCATTTTTGGCCTTGTTTATAATTAGAATTAATTATATTCATTTTCAACATCGATTCAAACTTACTTTTCATCATTATTATTTAAAATATTTATTTTAAATATTTAAAATCCACTAGTTTAGCCAATTTAAAATTTTCAAACTGGTTCAGGTTTTCCGGCTTGTTACAAAAAAGATGGTGAGGTATAGTATTTCCAAAATTAAGAACTGGTTGTGAATTAGATTGCCTTAGATAATTAGTTTAGGGATTAGAACATTTATAAATGTATTTAGCTCTTAGCAATAAATATGTACACACACACATATATACATATATATATATATATATATGTGTGTGTGTGTGTGTGTGTGTGTGTGTGTGTGCGTGTTTGTGTGTGTGTAAGTGTAACGTAACTTACCATAATTCGCGATTTCACAGAGAGATTCATGGGTATTAAATGCAAATTTTGTGGACAATAAGCTTGCAATTAATAAGATCAAAAGGGGATTTTAGGGACTGATTTAGAAAAAAAAAAAATTCAAAGAAAATTGATAGCTAAAAGGAGTTTGAAATGGTTAAGTAAGTATTTATGAAATGGTTTGGTTTTTAGAATAGATGAACCCTAATATTGAAGAGGACAAAGATGGGAAAAAATTAAGGAACGGATTGACATCTTAAGGAATTTGAATAAGAGTATTAAGACCTTAGCACCATTTAAACCGCGTAATTGTAGGATAAAACTTCCAAAAGAATATTTCTTAGGTTATGATCACTAATGGTCCCTCGTACTGATTGGGTACAGGCATAAAGCAATATAAGTAATGAATCTCTATCTATGATGGTGATTTGAAACCCTTATTTAAATTTTGAAATAAATGAGTAAGAGGGAATTTCATGGGGAGACTTAATTTAGAGATCTAGCATATATGGGATTTAGAACTTAATAGAAAAATTAGATTTGTAGCCTACTAGAAGGAAGCATCGGGTCTTGTGATTTTTGGAATATTTAGTGAAGAAGATGTTTAGCCTTCGAGACTGTCATCCTCAAGGATAAAAACTTAAAGCATGAGAATAAGGAATAAGCTTAAACATTGGATTTATATTAGCCATTTTAGTTTGGACATGACAACATTTTGGTTTGCTTAAGGGTATTTTTTTTAATTTTTAATAAATTATCCCTTTTATTGTTTTTCCTAGAAAGGACTATATTTGGAGTTATTAAGAATATACATAAAAGTGAAATGGGTGTGATGTGTTATTTTACATATTAACACATAAATTATACTATCCATTCAAAATAAGACAATACACATTCCTTGTAATTGTGAAAACGTCAAAATCATTGTTTCGGCAAATTTATGGAAATTATAGCAAAATACCTTTTAATGGAGTTTAAGTTCCAGCAAATTGGAGCATGGGAAAATATTATAGTTGTTAGTATAGACTAGAACTTAATTAATAAGAACTAGAAATGTTGATTTAGGATGTTACTGAATTATTTAGTTACCTATCATTTGAAGATAAAAGGACGATCGACGTAATCATGAAGGAAGCAGAAAAGGTAAAAGGTTAAAAACCTCTTTAGAAGAGAGGATCAATGACACATACTAAGCAAACTGCACGTAAGTCAATAGGAGGAAAAGCATCAAGGTTGCACGCAAGTTAATGCCAATAATTGGAGGAGGGAAGAAGCCACATCGCTACAGACGTGGAACTGTAGCTCTTCGTGAAATCCATAAGTATCAGAAGAGTACTGAACTTTTGATCAGGAAGCTTCCATTCCAAAGGCTTGTAAGGGATATTGCTCAAGATTTCAAGACTGACCAGAGGTTCAAGATTCCTGTTGTGCTTGCCCTTCAGGAAGCCGCAGAGGCATATCTGGTAGGACTATTTAAAGACACCAACCTTTGTGGCATTCATGCCAAGTGTGTTATCATTATGCCTAAAGATATTCAGCTTGCTAGGAGGATCCGTGGCGAGAGGGCTTAATTTAAATCTAATCATGTGGTTTTATTATGGATCATATATCTTTTTTGTTGGACACCAACCACTTCTTTTGGTTTAGTATTTAAATATTGCTATGAACTTATCAAGTCAGTATGTAGGATTTAGCAATCGGCCTTTAAACGTCATCATGTTTTGCTAAAAAAAGAAGATAGAAGGACAAACTAAAGACAATTAGAGCTTTAGGAATAAGAAGAAGAGTCGCATCTTGGATCTCTTAGACAATAGGAATAATATTTATCTTTTTTGGATTTGCGTAATTATCTTTTTGGTAATTAGTGGGGGCTATTGAAGAATTTCAAGGAGGCCATCTAAAATACCAAAATGTTAATGGAATAACAATTGACAAATTTCTACTCAAACCAAATTTGTGATTAGACTTTGGGGAAAGTCTAATTTGGTTAGGCCGCTAGTGAACGGTTGAAAGTCGATATCATATTTTGGGCTTTCCCAAAGGGGATAAAAGATATTATTGATGATTGGAGCTTATTACATTTTTATACTTGATAAGGTACTTCATAGTACAACGAATTTTTGGTATGGTGTAATCTAGAAATATGGACAAAGACGGAACCTTGTGAGTCTCGAGCCACCGTAGATATGTTGGAGCATGGGATTTCAAGACTCCGCAAAATTTAGTTAGATTGGTTCGAGAACATAAGGAAAAAAATTTCGAGAGAAGGCAGGAAAAATAAAACTTTTGTAACCTTTCTCGAAAATTTAGAATTCTATGATTGCACTATGGTTGCTAGATTGGATGGTAGGAGATATTTACAACACAAATGCATCAAGCACTCATGTAGAAATTATATGCATGTTAGGGTGTTTTACATACATTCAACATCACTAACTACACATACACGCAAGGAATGAACTCACTATAGCAAGTCTGCAGTGCATAATCACATCAAGTCATGGATGTTTATTGGATATTAAATAATTAACTTGGGTTTATAACACTTTTGTGAGATCGAGTTGAGTTTTGCTCCGTTGGAAAGATTTTGGATGAAAGCTCTCTTAAGGGGTATAGAATGTAACACCTCGTAAAATATACCCTAAATAGACATAGATGATTAAATTAAACATAAATAATAATAAATCAATAAAATATTAATAGGATGAAAATAGGACTTTTGAAAATGGATAATTGAGCCAAGAAAGTATTATTATTGCATTTATGCAAGATTCTGATCCATTTACATTTTTTTTTTGTGCTAAAAACGGAATCTATATGAAGAAGTTATCAATAAAACAAGTTGTGCATAAATATTAATGCACAAGGCTTGAATTTCAAATAAATAAATTTACAAATTTGGAATATATTATTTGAGATTAGTTTGAAAAGAATAATCCTATTGAATCTAAATTTATATGTATATATTTATATACAAGATGATACAAGAGTAATCAACTTAAGGATGGTAATCAATCTATTAAATCACTAATTAATAAATTAGGCATATGATAAGGAAATAAATTCTCTAGGTAAAATCGACCTAGAGTTTTCGACTGCTTCCCTTAAGGGGTGTTGACTATGGGTTTCAAACGCCCTTCTAGGGAGTGGTTGATCATCTTTGAGTAATATTGGTGGAGAAGACATGTTTTTTGTAGAGAGTTTTATATAATTTGCAAACCTAGACCGTCTGGCTTTAATCTAATAGATCTTATGGTCTTTATTAACACTTGCAACTATATAATATCCCACCTAGCCTCTCCCAAACCCTATTCCTCATTCCATACTTGCTCCTCCACTTTGCTTCTCCATTTTTTAATTCATGGACTTAAGTTAGGTTCTTCTTCTAAATCCTATCTTTCTAGATCTAAATTTCTACATCTCTACATCTAAATTCTTATTTGTAAACTCTGGAATTAAATTATATTTATATATGAATGAGATTCTAAACTTTGATTCTCTTATATATATTTTAGGATAAGATGTATTTCGTTTCATCGAAGGCTAATAATCTAAGTTTTTGAAATATTCTATAACAATTTTCCATTAATCTCTTTTACAAGTCTCCATGAGTGGAAATGACATTAGTTTGCTATTTTTTGTAGTGTGGATCTAGATCTATAAGCCTAAGGGATTTTGGATCTAAACGAAAATCAAATATTAAACATCTTCCAAATTTACTATATTTTAATTGTCATGAAGAAATGGTCAATCTGTTTGTATATGTGGGTTCATATTATTGAAATAATGATAGAGAAGCATGTTTGTGTTGTATATTTATCTATGTTGGTCAGATTTATCTTATTTTATTGTTGGTGAATTTATATGTGCGGTTTTGTTGCGAAAAGTTAAGACTTGGAGAAATTTTAAATTAGAATAGGTATAAATCACTATTTTTCTAAATGGATTATTTGAATGTATTGTTTGCAAGATGTCGAAGTATTAAGATTTTGCATATAAATTTACATAAAAAGTGAATCTTTACCAAAATAGTTATTATATATATTGGATATATAACACGTTGTTCATCATTTATTGTTGAGATAATCAAATCAAATCTAGGTTACAAGTTTTATGCTGATATTGTTATTTACCCATTTTAACTGTTATATGTTAATATGCTTGTTTATGCCATGATTGAGAGAAATTTGGAAAATGAACCTGTACACCTTTAAATTTGTTAGGATTGATATTTCAAACGTATTAAGACATTTATGTACGCACGCCTTATTTACTCCCTATTTATTCATATATATATATATACACACACACACACACACATATATGTATTGCGTAATTAACATAATATAAATGTGCATTACATATGTACTTAAGGCGTTAAATTAGGATAATGGAATTTTAATGTCCCCATAGAAATTTGTATGCATATGTGTGATATAATGGCTTAAATTATAATTAATGACACATAGATACGAGGTGAACCATTACTTATAGTAGAAGCCTACTAGGAGCCAACTAACATATCCAGCATCTATAAGTAAGGTGGGTTAACTTGAGAGGTCTAGGTGTCATGGTCTATTATATTTATTACACTATGATGCGAGGTTAGATCCAGCTTGCAGTAAAAGCCTACTCGGAAACGCTCGACAAATCCAGCATCTACAAGTGGGAAATCTAATGTAGGATGTCTAGTGTGTGTGTGTGTGTGTATGTATATTTGTGTGTGATGTAGACCTTCCTTGGGAAAAGGTATTAAGTAACTAACCTGCCTCTTGTTTGGTAGTAAGTAGTTAGGACTAGTTCTGTTCTTAAGGTTCACTCCTGGGATCTGGACCTAAGTCTTGGGACCCTCCCTTCGAGGTTTAGTGGTTGTCAGCTTTCACTTATATATACGGTATTAAATGATCTTATTAGATGATAGCGTGAGTATGGTAGTTCTCCATGTAATATCCGCTTTTTATCTAAGGTATAGTGAGGGTTGATGTAACACCCCACGTCCGTTAGTGTCACTCACAAAGGGAATGCACTAAGTTCTGTGGAGCATTTAGGGTAAAAGATGCAGATAAATTACAAGATAGACAGAAATTAAACAGCGGAAAATAAAACTTTGCTTTATTGATAAAATGGTTTGTACAATGGTTTTTTTTACAATATCAGAGTATCATCTGTCTTACAAAATAAAGAAGCATAAAAACAACATTTATATTCCCCGATTTTAGCAAGAGCCAGCCATAGCATCTGAAAAGAGAATCTAGGCAAACTTCGACAAATCTTCAAGCTGGGAAAGAGTGGCAGTCCAACTTAACCTGAGCTAAACTATTCCCTCCTTTACTACCTTGGGGGGGGGGGGGGGACAGAAGAAAAGAAGATGAAAGAAAAACAGAATCAGACATAAAGCCTGAGTAAGTTCAGTAACTTCTAGCAAGTGAACATGGAAAACAAAATGACATGAATTAACTGAATACAAGATTACACCATGATGATAGGGTCAACAAGTTTAGACAAGGTAGTCACAAGATATGCTAAGATAAACTGGATACGCTCTAATACTTCCGCTGCTTCGCTATTTCCTTGTTATACTGGTTTCTATATCTCTGCACCACTTATCTAGTGTCCCAACTAGTAACGATAACGTGATCCCAATCCCTGTATTTTCCATTTCCTTCCGGCATACATTTATTATTTATTACCTAAATCAAATCCAGGGTTTTCTATCAAGTGCTTTCTAGATTTAACTAGAGTTTATGCTATCTGCTGAACGCTTCTCGAGTTCAGGGTTTTTGCCACCTAGTTCAACTAGGGATTACACTACCTGTCGAACGATGCCCCCAAGTCTAGGACACACTACCTATAGTGGTATATGATCCTATACTTCCCTACGCATGTATCGCGAATCGTTATCACTTGTCTAGATGCACATGTCCTGTAATGTGCGGTCCGAGTCCTGTGACAGGGCAAATCAAGGAATACAGAACTCGGTCGGGAGCTTTCAGATATCTGCCGATGCAGATGCTAAGGTCTGTTTTTTTTCCAGTGGCTATGGTACCACTTGACCCCTCCCTCAACTAATGAAAGGCACACCTTGTAAAATGAGGACTATACTCCGGCCCCCGGTGCCCCACTATCCTATGGCCATCCGCAACCATAACTAGATAGCAAGTATATGGTCTTTTGGAGTTCTCCGCCTTTCCGCTTCACGTATCACTATTGACTAAAGATGAATGGTAGACGACGAGTTGCTATCACAGGGCTACCGTTTGCTCGTCGAATCACGTGGGTCCATCCTCGTCTTTAGGTTGCCATGTATTGCAACCAAGGCATACCCCTGGTTCTTCTACCCAGACCTTAACCTCTGTGGGCCCAGGCGGATCATCTGCAGCCTCACAGAGGGATACCAAGAGTACCCTCACGTCCCCTCGAAGCCTCGGGCTTCGTAACCCAATTCGTTGGAGCCTTCTCTCTATTCAGACAGACATTCGCTCCTTCCCGTGTTATACTAAGAATTACTACTTAGTTGTACTAACTAAGATTTACCACTTAGTTTCCAGAATCGTTGTTTTCTAAGGTTTACTACTTAGTTCCCTTTCCCGTCAATTTGGATTGGTTAAGTGTCATTAGTCAATTCAAGCCAACTTAACCCTCTTCATTCATCCGTTTATACTGGTTAAGTGTTATTGGTAATTCATGTTGACTTAACCCCACCACAAACCAAGTTATATTGGTTAAGTATTTCTTATTACTTAACCCTACCCATTCACCCTATATTGGTTAAGTGTTCCTTTTTATCTTAACCTTGCCCGTCTGTCTAACATGTTATTAATGGTTAAGTGTTATCCCTTCATGTTTAGACTTACCCCTATTCTTTTATCACCATCTGATGGTTAAGTGTTCAAGTTTACTTAACCCTACGGTCTAGCCCAGCTAACATATCAAATTGTCTAAGTGTATTAAATCTTACTTAACCCCAACCTCTAGTCTAGTTAACATGTAAATTTGGCTAAGTGTATTAACTTTACTTAACCCCACATTCTAGACTAGTTAACATGTTAATTTGGCTAAGTGTTTTCTTAGTTACTTAACCTCTACAAATCTCGTCTTGTTACCATGAGTTTGGTTAAGTGTCCCTGTGGACTTAGCCCTCCGTTCTAGCTTAACTGAGCTTAAGTTGGTTAAGTGTTCCTATGGACTTAACCCTCCCATTCTAGCTTAACTGTATGAACCTAACCCCACCTACCAGTCTTGTTATCATGTGGAGTTGGTTAAGTGTCTTAGTTAACTTAACCCTAGCATTTTTGTTCTAGCTTTAACTAAATAAATTAAAGCCACTACCACTCACATTAGACATGTATTGTTGCGAATACTGAATGTGCCGGTTGGTTTCGGCCAGGTTTACATCGCAACTCAGTCTAAACTCGGGTTAGGCATATTCGTGTTTTCTAAGTTCAAAGGGTGTCAACTTATTTTCAAATCAAGTTTTGAAAGTAACCATCCCGTTCGTCGGTTCAGTTAGGGATAGCCAGGGAGAGCAGGAAACTTGTATTTTCCAAACTCAAGCCTAGACACTATCCTCTCTGTCACCCTAGAACTTTTTGGTGTGTCATTAAAAGAGATGCCGTTAATAAACCTTTAATTTTGTCTAAATTTATATTTCCTCTTTTAGGACAAATTCTATAAGTAAATTAATCCTAATTTACTTATTTCCCAATTACTCTTTTAATGTAAATTGTCAACATTTATTCTTATGGCCCATTTCCCCTTCTAAATCATATTTATGCTTTTTGGTATGTGGATTTTACCAAATTAAGTGTCACTAACCATGATTTTTCTAATCCTGACAGTTATTCTCAATTATGGCCAATTTCACATTTATACCAATATACTTATCATGCCAAATTAGCTAATCTAATTCCGATTCGACATTCTAATTTACTTCAAACTAGACTTATTACTCTAGTTCACTATTCATGTAAATGCTAGATTTACATGTCAATACAAGATTCAAATTACACATCTTATAATTCATGTCAAATTTATCCAATTTGCATTTCTATGAACATGCCATAATACATGTTCCAAATTTATGCCAATTTCCTAGTTTATAACTATGTTTCTAGTAAATTTCATATTTTGCCCAAACCGCATTCCCACCGTTAGTATAATCGTGATTCAGTCTAGATTATAAATAAAGCTAGGCTCGTAGAAAATAGGGAATGAACCAAAGATGCTATGAAAAAGATAGACATACTAACTGGCATAAAAAGGGTTGAATAACGACGTCGGTTCAAGAACATGGGTAGACCTAACTTAATAGGTAAATTCCCAAGGTCTAAAACCAAGAATAGACAGGATAAAGGCATAGGTTCAAGAACATGGGTAGACCTAACTTAATAGGTAAATTCCCAAGGTTTAAAACCAAAGAACAGACAAGATAGATAATCGAGTTCACAGTCAAAAAGTTTTAAACACTTTCCTAGTCATGAACCATAGGTGCTTAATCACAGTTGTCCTATTTATGTCATAGATAGTAGTTTTGCTTCCTAATCAAAGGTATAGGCTATAGTCATGGAAATAATTCTCATGGTCACAGTCACCATCATAGGCAATGTCCATAGTCATAGGCAATGTCCATAGTCATAGGCAATGTTCATAGTCTTAAGCAATGTTCATAGTCTTAGGCATTGTTCATAGTCAAAGAGGCATATGGTTCTAAGGTCCATAGTTTCATAGTTACAGTCTTATTTGTCCTCGAAATCATAACAGTTCTTAATTTGGTCCAAAGAAATAGGCACTGATTCAATAGAAAGAATTGTCATACTCTTTTATTCCTTTAATTTCATGTCACGAAAAGAGAAACGTTCAAATCTAGAAATAACTGACTTACATATATTTAGATTAGAAAAGAAAGATGGCGTTGCTACGATTCGTAGAAAATCATTCGTTGAAGTCGTTTGAACCTCCTTTTTGAATCCTAGCTTGAATCTCTTCTTCTTGAAAGTCTTTTGAGCAGCAACTCCTCGTCTTGTTTTATTTTATATATATTATTTATTTATATATTTTCGAGGAGGAGAAGAAGCCATGTTTACTAAGAATCTTTGCGGCATAAGGGTAGAGAAGAATTGTGAATAGAGAAGAAGACCAGGGCTGTTTATATAGTTGCTCAAGACCTGATCGTACACACAGTGCTGAGTCAGCATTGAACCTAGTTAAGAAAATAGTCCAGGTTCGCAGGTGAATCTAGCCAAATCTTATCGTACATGCAGTGCAAAGTCAGCATTGGGTCCCACAAGCTGTTTTGGCGTAGAAATTTGAATTTTGAACTTTTGAATTTCTGGAATTTATTTTACTGTTTTATTCACATGAAATATTCTTATATGTATACAATTCTTTTAACGACCATTTTACGCGTGTATATATATATATATATATATACACGCACAACTTTCATTTTATTTTCAAAATTCAAACGATGTTGCACCGTTATTTAATTCTTGCCATATTTTATTTACTATAGCCTTATCTTAAATTTTATCTTTCGTATACATATATTTCTGCATATACATATATATATATATATATATATATATTCTCATGTATATATATATATATATTTTCTTTATTTCCTTATATGTACGTTCTTATCCTTCCAAATTTTGAATTTGTATATGTACATATATTTGCATGTTCAGTTGGTCCTCTTTAAAACAGAGATAAAAATTATACTGCCACCGGGGTTCGAACCCCCGACCTCCATGTTACAAATCCAATGCCTTAACCAACTGAGCTACAAAGTCTTTTGTTAATAAGTCTTAGAACAATGATAATTATTGTTCTTTCCTTACTTCTCTTTTTCATGTTAGTTACAATACTTAAATTAAGCCAATGCATGAATCTTTTTCTTTTAATGTTAATGCATTATGTTTGCAAATTAGTGCATGCAACATATTTACATCGCATGCAACCAATCTTTTTTTTCATATATTAATTAATTTTCATTATACATCACCATATTAATCCTATCTGTGGATATATATACATTTTTAATTACATTAAAAATACGGGGTGTTACATTCTCCCCCACTTAAAAGGATTTCGTCCCCAAAATCTTCTAGTAGGAAGAATGTGTCCTACCATCCAATCACCCATCTACTCAAACATCCTATCACAGGCATCCATTGTCCTTAAAAGATTTCTAATGCTTTCATGTTCATATGCATAGTGTGTGTATATATCTTTATCTACTGTAAAATCAGGCAGTCTACTGATTTAGTCGACCTCCTTAATGCGAATCATGTCGGTGCCATGCGTCCAATCATGTATGCAAGCATCCCTAGTTATGTAAATACTACATGCGTGCACGGCCATTCATCCATATGCAACATCCATATGATAACATATCAGGCTCAACTTAAATACATATCTGTAAATGCAATATGAAAACGTCCGAACTGATCTAGTGTCTAATACCTATGCATATGCATTCACAAGCAACCATTAGCAACCACTTGCAACCATCAACCATAACATGTTTCAAATACATGTTTACATCCATTGGCTTCTACCTAAGGATCGAAGATACGACCTAGGTGATATACTTTGGAAAGAGAGAAACAATTATGCGCAAAGCTCCTAAACAAAGAAATCAAGGATACACCCTTAAGAAAAAGGGTATGACACTAGTATCTTGCCTTCTTGAGCTTTACTCCACTGTATCTTAACTAATTTAACTTCACGATTGTGAAGTTTCCGACATCCAATTCCAAAATAAACAGATGTCAATCATGGTACCAAGTATACGTACTAAGATGATTAGAGGTTTCCCGCTTATCCGTCATGCCATAACTATAAGAGTCGAAAGGTCACTACGTGCTCTTTGAAGTTCCTACCACAACTATTCATCTCTCCCGCAAACCATCCAAACCAAACTCGACATTCCTCAAGTACAAGCCCCAAAGGCCTAAACCAATATCAGACAAGCACCCAAGGAATATCTCCCCCGAATCTAGATGATCTACGTGAGATGATATAAGCAAACTCGATAGCTGTTCTCAAATCCCTACTAACAAAAAAATAAACTGGTCGGACCACCAATTGGATTTGAGACTCTAGTGGGATCTTTCTACTATACAAGTACTATGGTGTAGAGACCCAACTATGGAAGTGGATATGAACAAATGAGAAGCGCTAGAACCTAAGGAAATAGTACGAACGGAAAACTAGACTCTTCCAACCGGACTACCTTTCTCCTAGGTACGCTTGGTGGAGAAAGCATGTATTTGTCCTTCTGAAAATCTCGTCCTCGTTCTTGCCCTTGTCCTTAAGTATATGCCCTATCATACCCTAGTAAAGATACTTCCTCTTGTCTTAGGTTTTATAATTCCTTCCTCCTTTGTGAGCTAAATCTGCATCCATGAATTCCTCATCCTAGGGTTGTGCTCGCTAGCCAAACTCCTCATCCCCTTCCGTGTGTAGTCATTTTGAAAAATCTCTCGAAAACTGCCTCCATCGTCCGGAAAACCCTATAAGCTTCGAAAGAAAACTGCTCGTAGATGAAACAACTACGGCTATGGATGGAAGCCGGGCACTACTTTGCCCTTCGATGAGGTTACCTCCCAAAAGCTAGGAGCCCCAGAGACTCAAGAAAGAAGGAGACAAGAATATAAACAGAGGAAGAGA
The DNA here is from genome assembly GCA_030737875.1 of Allium sativum. Taxonomy (NCBI): domain Eukaryota; kingdom Viridiplantae; phylum Streptophyta; class Magnoliopsida; order Asparagales; family Amaryllidaceae; genus Allium; species Allium sativum. Next base: position 348,613,958 of record CM060918.1, read on the forward strand.
AGATAGTGCGTATGGCTTTGGGGAATATGTCTTTAAAACAAATTTTTCTCTCTTGAAAATGCTTCTTTAAAAATATTTTTTCAAATAAATTTTCAAATCCTTTATCTGATCTAGTAACCTTCAGCTCTAATACCACGTGTAACACCCCACGTCCGTTAGTGTCACTCACAAAGGGAATGCACTAGGTTCTATGGAGCATTTAGGGTAAAAGATGCAGATAAATTACAAGACAGACAGAAATTAAACAGCGGAAAATAAAACTTTGCTTTATTGATAAAATGGTTTGTACAATGGTTTTTTTACAATATCAGAGTATCATCTGTCTTACAAAATAAAGAAGCATAAAAAAAACATTTATATTCCCCGATTTTAGCAAGAGCTAGCCATAGCATTTGAAAAGAGAATCCACGCAAACTTCGACAAATCTTCAAGCTGGGAAAGAGTGGAAGTCCAACTTAACCTGAGCTAAACTATTCCCTCTTTTACTACTTGGGGGGGGGGAATGGATGAAAAGAAGACGAAAGAAAAACAGAGGCAGACATAAAGCCTGAGTAAGTTCAGTAACTACTTGCATGTGAACATGGAAAAAAAACGACATGAATTAACTGAATACAAGATTACACCATGATGATAGGGTCAACAAGTTTAGACAAGGTAGTCAGAAGATATGCTAAGATAAACAGGATACGTTCTAATACTTTCGCTGCTTCGCTATTTCCATGTTATACTGGTTTCTATATCTCTGCACCACTTATCTAGTGTCCCAACTAGTAACGATAACGTGATCCCAATCCCTGTATTTTCCATTTCCTTCCGGCATACATTTATTATTTATTACTTAGATCAAATCCAGGGTTTTCTATCAAGTGCTTTCTAGATTTAACTAGAGTTTATGCTATCTGCTGAACGCTTCTCGAGTTCAGGGTTTTTGCCACCTAGTTCAACTAGGGATTACACTACCTGTCGAACGATGCCCCCAAGTCTAGGACACACTACCTAGAGTGGTATATGTTCCTATACTTCCCCACGCATGTATCGCGAATCGTTATCGCTTGTCTAGATGCACATGTCCTGTAATGTGCGGTCCGAGTCCTGTGACAGGGCAAATCAAGGAATACAGAACTCGATCGGGAGCTTTCAGATATCTACCGATGCAGATGCTAAGGTCTATTTTTATTCCAGTGGCTATGGTCCCACTTGACCCCTCCCTCAACTAATGAAAGGCACACCTTGTAAAATGAGAACTATACGCCAGCCCCCGGTGCACCACTATCCTATGGCCATCCGCAACCATAACTAGATAGCAAGTATATGGTCTTTTGGAGTTCTCCGCCTTTCCGCTTCACGTATCACGATTGACTCAAGATAGATGGTAGACGACGAGTTGCTATCATAGGGCTACCGTTTGCTCGCCGAATCACGCCGTTCCATCCTAGTCATTAGGTTGCCATGTATTGCAACCAAGGCATACCCCTGGTTCTTCTACGTAGACCTTAACCTCTGTGAGCCCAGGCGGATCATCTGCAGCCTCACAGAGGGATACCAAGAGTACCCTCACGTCCCCCCGAAGCCTCGGGCTTCGTAAACCAATTCATTGGAGCCTTCTCTCTATTCAGACGGACATTCGCTCCTTCCCATGTTATACTAAGAATTACTACTTAGTTGTACTAACTAAGATTTACCACTTAGTTTCCAGAATCGTTGTTTTCTAAGGTTTACTACTTAGTTCCCTTTCCCGTCAATTTGGATTGGTTAAGTGTCATTAGTCAATTCAAGCCAACTTAACCCTCTTCATTCATCCTGTTATACTGGTTAAGTGTTATCGGTAATTCATGTTGACTTAACCCCACCACAAACCAAGTTATATTGGTTAAGTATTTCTTATTACTTAACCCTACCCATTCACCATATATTGGTTAAGTGTTCCTTTTTATCTTAACCTTGCCCGTCTGTCTAACATGTTATTAATGGTTAAGTATTATCCCTTCATGTTTGGACTTACCCCTATTCTTTTATCACCATCTGATGGTTAAGTGTTCAAGTTTACTTAACCCTACGGTCTAGCCCAGCTAACATATCAAATTGGCTAAGTGTATTAAATCTTACTTAACCCCAAACTCTAGTCTAGTTAACATGTAAATTTGGCTAAGTGTATTAACTTTACTTAACCCCACTTTCTAGACTAGTTAACATGTTAATTTGGCTAAGTGTTTTCTTAGTTACTTAACCTCTACAAATCTCGTCTTGTTACCATGAGTTTGGTTAAGTGTCCCTGTGGATTTAGCCCTCCGTTCTAGCTTAAATGAGCTTAAGTTGGTTAAGTGTTCCTATGGACTTAACCCTCCCATTCTAGCTTAACTGTATGAACCTAACCCCACCTACCAGTCTTGTTATCATGTGGAGTTGGTTAAGTGTCTTAGTTAACTTAACCCTAGCATTTTTGTTCTAGCTTTAACTAAATAAATTAAAGCCACTACCACTCACATTAGACAGGTATTGTTGCGAATACTGAATGTGCCGGTTGGTTCCGGGCAGGTTTACATCGCAACTCAGTCTAACCTCGGGTTAGGCATATTCGTGTTTTCTAAGTTCAAAGGTTTCAACTTATTTTCAAATAAAGTTTTGAAAGTAACCATCCCGTTCGTCGGTTCAGTTAGGGATAACCAGGGAGAGCAGGAAACTTATATTTTCCAAACTCAAGCCTAGACACTATCCTCTCTGTCACCCTAGAACTTTTTGGTGTGTCATTAAAAGATATGCCGTTAATAAACCTTTAATTTTGTCTAAATTTACATTTCCTCTTTTAGGACAAATTCTATAAGTAAATTAATCCTAATTTACTTATTTGCCAATTACTCTTTTAATGTAAATTGTCAACATTTATTCTTATGGCCCATTTCCCCTTCTAAATCATATTTATGCTTTTTGGTATGTGGATTTTACCAAATTAAGTGTCACTAACGATGATTTTTCTAATCTTGACAGTTATTCTCAATTATGGCCAATTTCTCACTTATACCAATATACTTATCGTGCCAAATTAGCTAATCTAATTCCGATTCAATATTCTAATTTACTTCAAACTAGACTTATTACTCTATTTCACTATTCATGTAAATGCTAGATTTACATGTCAATACTAGATTCAAATAACACATCTTATAATTCATGTCAAATTTATCCAATTTACATTTCTATGAACATGCCATAATACATGTTCCCAATTTATGCCAATTTCCTAGTTTATAACTATGTTTCTAGTAAATTTCATATTTTGCCCAAACCGCATTCCCACCGTTCGTATAATCGTGATTCAGTCTAGATTATAAATAAAGCTAGGCTCGTAGAAAATAGGGAATGAACCAAAGATGCTATGCAAAAGATAGACATACTAACTGGCATAAGAAGGGTTGAATAACGACGTGGGTTCAAGAACATGGGTAGACCTAACTTAATAGGTAAATTCCCAAGGTCTAAAACCAAGAATAGACAGAATAAAGGCGTAGGTTCAAGAACATGGGTAGACCTAACTTAATAGGTAAATTCCCAAGGTCTAAAACCAACGAACAGACAAGATAGATAATCGAGTTCACAGTCACAAAATTTTAAACACTTTCCTAGTCATGAACCATAGGTGCTTAATCACAGTTGTCCCATTTATGTCACAGACAATAGTTTTGCTTCCTAATCAAAGGTATAGGCTATTGTCATGGAAATAATTCTCATGGTCACAGTCACCGTCATAGGCAATGTCCATAGTCATAGGCAATGTCCATAGTCTTAGGCAATGTTCATAGTCTTAGGCAATGTTCATAGTCTTTGGCAATGTTCATAGTCTTAGGCAATGTTCATAGTCTTAGGCAATGTTCAAAGTCAAAGAGGCATATGGTTCTAAGGTCCATAGTTTCATAGTTACAGTCTTATTTGTCCTCGAAATCATAACAGTTCTTAATTTGGTCCAAAGAAATAGGCACTGATTCAATAGAAAGAATTGGCATACTCTTTTATTCCTTTAATTTCATGTCACGAAAAGAGAAACGTTCAAATCTAGAAATAACTGACTTACATAGATTTAGATTAGAAAAGAAAGATGGCGTTGCTACGATTCGTAGAAAAACATTCGTTGAAGTCGTTTGAACCTCCTTTTTGAACCCTAGCTTGAATCTCTTCTTCTTGAAAGTCTTTTGAGCAGCATCTCCTCGTCTTGTTTTATTTTATATATATTATTTATTTATATATTTTAGAGGAGGAGAAGAAGCCATGCTTACTAAGAATCTTTGCAGCATAAGGGTAGAGAAGAATTGTGAATAGAGAAGAAGACCATGGCTGTTTATATAGTTGCTCAAGACCTTATCGTACACGCAGAGCTGAGTCAGCATTGAACCTAGTTAAGAAAATAGTCCAGATTCGCAGATGAATCTAGCCAAATCTTATCGTACATGCAGTGCTAAGTCAGCATTGGGTCCCACAAGCTGTTTTGGTGCAGAAATTTGAATTTCGAACTTTTGAATTTCTGGAATTTATTTTACTGTTTTATTCACATGAAATATTCTTATATGTATACAATTCCTTTAACGACCATTTTACGTGTATATATATATATGCACAACTTTCATTTTATTTTCAAAATTCAAACGATGTTGCACCGTTATTTAATTCTTGCCATATTTTATTTACTATTGCCTTATCTTAAATTTTATCTTTCGTATACGTATATTTCTACATATATATATATATATATTCTCATGTATATACATATATTTTCTTTATTTCCTTATATGTACATTCTTATCCTTTCAAATTTTGAATTTGTATATGTACATATATTTGCATGTTCAATTGGCCCTCTTTAAAACAGAGATAAAAATTATACTGCCGCCGTGGTTCGAACCCCCGACCTCCATGTTACAAATCCAATGCCTTAACCAACTGAGCTACAAAGTCTTTTGTTAATAATTCTTAGAACAATGATAATTATTGTTCTTTCCTTACTTCTCTTTTTCATGTTAGTTACAATACTTAAATTAAACCAATGCATGAATCTTTTTCTTTTAATGTTAATGCATTATGTTTGCAAATCAGTGCATGCAACATATTTACATCGCATGCAACCAATCTTTTCTTCTATTTTTCCATATATTAATTAATTTTCATTATACATCACCATATTAATCCTATCTGTGGATATATATATACATTTTTAATTACATTAAAAATACGGGCCAGGGACGGATTATATATATAGCCTAAGAAACCACTGTCTAAGGGAAGTATTAAGTGACAAGGAGTTCACTCGTAGGACAACTAGATAGTAACAAAAGGGTCTGCCAGGAGGGTTTTATTAAATGAAGTTGTGTTCTTGACCCAAACCTTCTAGTAAGTGGTCGTTACTATTTCTTGACCTACAAGGAGAGTTATTCTATATGATGTGGGCATTAAGACAAGATGGCTGGGGATCTGCCATGGGTATTAAGTAACTATAAGGATGTCTGCCTTAATAAATTAGGTAATGGCCTCAATTGACTAGTTATAGCCCGCCTTGTGGGGATATTAAGTGACTGTAAGAGTGTTCGCCCTTAAAGTACTTCGTGAGGGGGGTATAAGTGATTGTAAGAACGTCTGCCCTTAGATTAACTTATGGTGTATTAAGTGACCGTAAGGATGTCCACCCTTATATTTACATATAGGCCTTAAGTGACTGCGAGGAGGTTTGCCTCGCATGTTTAGTTGTGTGTGTTTGATTACGTAGACATATCATGAATAACTTATATTGCCAAATATCGAAGGTTGTATTCCTCAAACTTATGTAATTTTCATTCACTAGAACTTTGTGTTCTAACGTCCCTTGTAACATCCAATAATTCTATAACACATTAAGATGATAAATTAAGAAAACTTAATTTAATATTGGGAATTAAGTGAAATGGACTACGCCATTACATTCGTCTTGGAATTCTGCTTAAGATAGACATCAAGTTTGTGTAAAACGGACATCATATGAAGAAGACATTAAGGTTTGAAGTTTGTATACGCATAAGATATATATATACACACACACACATAACCGAGTCAAAACCATTCAAAATAATTCGAAACCAGAAGAGAGAAGTCTAAGGGGGAGATCGACCCCTTAAGGGTCCATACACATAGGTGTGTCGACCCATGGGTCGACACCATAACAGGGGTGTCGACACCCTCCAGATCCGAGGCAGATTCATCTCTGCGTATATGGACATGTTTTCTGACAAGATTCGTTGATCCTACGCTATAAATAGGACCCTCTATCCAGTGTTTTATTCATATAATTCAATGGCGACAACGAGGTGCTGCTCCAACATAATTTGATCTAGCTTACTTCTTCTTTATCAAACAAGTTATACGTATTCAAGGATCTGTGATTCAACATCTGCAATCATTCTCCTGTTTCTTAGATCCAATCACTGTGAGTCTATCTTATTTTTAGATGTAAACACTTAAAAGTTATCTTGAAATGTCTTGAATTAGATCTAAGCCTGTGATTAATTGAATCACATCAGATCTACGTTTATTTGTATATCTAATTCACTGTTTAGGTCTCATCTTGCCTGTTTATGATATCTTTATTATGTTAATTTGCCTAATTATGTCACTATATGCCTATTATGTTAGATTACCTAATCATGTCACTATTCCTATTCTGTTAGTATGATCAATTCCATCATCTTATGCAATTTTTATTTAGTTCTTGTTCTCTTCTCTCCTTTCTTCCCTTGTTTTTATATCTAGGCTACCTTCGAGCCTATGCCTATTGCTGAAATATGCGAACACGTGAAACTAGGAACGATTGGGAATAATTAATTTGGGGCATAATTCTTGTTGTGAAACACGATTGGGAATTTTAGGCATAATTTGTACCTTGAGCCAAAACTTAGAATTTGGGGGCATAATCTAGATCTTGATCTAAATTTAGGGCATAACCTGTATTGTAGAACGGACGAGGAATTGGGGCATAATGAACATGGTAATTGGTTAATAATAAAAATGTCTAGATTTACAGTAATTAGAAACTGTAATGGCGCTTAGACACGAGGTTAGATTACACTTGTGTAGAAGCCTGCCGGAACCGCCCGGCATATCCAGTGTCCACAAGTGGTAAATCTAATGTTAGGGGTCTAAGTGCATAAAGACGTAACGATGCTAAGACACGAGGTTAAGTCCGACTTGTGGAAGAAGTCTGCCCGAACCCAACTGAAATATCCAACACCCACAAGTGGTATGCTTAACGTGGGAGGTCTAGCGCATTATAATCACAAATGAATAAATGGTAACGAACTTGTAATACTTAACCTGTTTGAATCCATAGGGATTACATGAACATGTTTACTTTAGTATGGGTTATGTAACTTGCTTGAATCAGTGGGAGGGTTAAGTAAATCTTGGGGCAGTGGGTAATATATATATATAGGCCTACAAACTTAACATGCGAGGTTATCCAATCTTATTACACTGGTAGGCATAGCCTGTTGAAATCCTAGTAGTGGGGATGCAAGCCTAGGGGGAAGCTTGTATCATCTGGTGTATGGGATCCGTTTTAGTCAGTAACCCATACAGGTATTAGACGAGTACTTCAAACTATGTCGGAGTTGGGGAACGCTTACTGAGCTGATTATAAGAGGTCACTTGGGGAAAGGTGTCTGATGACACATTCCATCGGGCTTATGTGTGTGCATGGGTCCGCCTGCTCGAAAAAATAAGACACTACGACATCAGTAGATATGGTTATGCACATCCTGGAAACGAAGGGTTGCCACTTTAGGAAGCGATACATCCTACTGTAGGGCCAGCACAGGGTGTCTACGGAGTTAGGGAGCCGATCGATTAGGGAGTAATTAGGTTATATCTAGTATCTCTTGTTTAGGAGCTCGTTATTATCCTTAGGGGTAACACCGAAAAGTTCAGTTGGGCTACCTGTTATTGTACAGGGGTAAAACCTTTCACTAGAAGTGCACCTAAGTCTACCATATTGTACTTGTTGGGGATCATCTTGTTCTTATTATACTAGTGATGGTGCAGAAAAAGTACTAGAGAAGCGCAATGCCTATTCTGTTCAGTTTATCTTGTTTACCTTGTCATACATGCCTTAAATGTTGTTATCTCTCTCCAACTTATATGCCTGTCATGATGCTATTACTTATTTATATTCTAAAAGTAACTGGACTCGCCAGACTTTATTTCTGACCCATTTTGTTTCCTCTTCTTTCTCTTCCACACCCCCTACAGGATCTCAGGGTGGAAATACTCAAGCTTAATTAGAATTCTTCTTTCATTCTTCTTGGATGTACTGCTTGATTTCGTATCTTCTCCACTATAGCAATTTTTTGGGGATTATTCTCTTTTTATGTGTAATTTTACTTTGATGATGATTTTGTACAAGGCAAAAGTTTTATGTTTTTAGTATTTTAGAATGTAACCATGTTTTGGGACCACGATATTTTCTGCTTAATAAAGTTTTAAATTCCACTGTTATTTTATATCTGTCCTGTAATATTTCTATTTCAGTTTACCTATAACGCTTCACGAAACTTAATGCATTCTCTTAAAGAATGACATTAACAGATGTGGGGTGTCACATCCCTTTTCTTAAATTTAAGCAAGATAGTAGGTGGGAACACATGGATCAATGATATCTTGGGGATGGAGCCTAATGATGGAGGATTTATAACTATTAGTCATCATTTACAACAGAATAATTATGCTGGATAATTATTACTTATGTACCTATTTTTGCGTGATACTCGTTGTAATCGACACTTATGATTGTTTTAATTAAAGGTACATTGATTTTAAGTTATTATATTTTATCCCTTTTGCTGTGTGAGATTTTGATTTTGTTTTAGTATGCTCTATTATATCCGTTATACCATTTTCTTATAGGAACAAATGATCCGTTTAGAATGGCTCTAAGTTTTGATTAGTCCTTTTGGATCAAAATTTAGGCCCATTTCGAGTGGGTTGTTACAGAAGCAAAGTTGTGGTTTTTACTATTTGGTGCATTTTGGTGATTTTATACCCCAGATATGGGTAGCCACTTTTGGGCCTTTTTTATGAGATGGGCCATGCATGGCGATTTATGTTTTTCTAGATCAAGCCATACATTGGAGGCGCTACTGAAATTTTCCGTGAATTTTGGTATATTTGGAATGAAATTCAATATGCGATGCTAAGTTGAATTGTCTTCTTAATATTAAGTTGTTACTTTTGTCTTTCAACATCGAATTGTTGGAAAATGAGTAAACAACTTAGAGGTTTGGCTTGGCCGCACCGATCCCGAAATGGAATGTTTGTGAGGGCATTAAGTGATGATTTGTTCTATGTCATCACTTATTCAAGAGTCTTGGGTTGTGTTGTTCGTCCTTGATGATTTCATGGATGAAATCCTTTAAGGGAAGAATGTAAGAACTCGTATTTTAACAACAGTATATTTAAATATTTTACTTATTTAATAATCATTAATTATTCAATTAGTAGCTTCAAAATGAGATTTTTCATGCACGGTCGAATTAGTACTTGGGATCAGTTCCATTGAGTTTGGATTATTTGTTATTTGAGGAATAAGTATATGGGTTGCAATATTTCGAATCTGGACCGGTTGGCGGACATAACAATCTCGATATGCAAATAAGTACTCGTTTTGGGAGCACAGTGTCGGATTGCGACGAAATTTATATATTTGGAATCGTCGTAGTGAGTTGTTCCATGCCATCAAGTTTTATAGAGAATAGATGTACCGTTCGATGAGGGGTTATATTAAATGTGTGTCTATTTCTGTAAGAAACAGACATTGTATTCAAACTTTAAATCTAACTTCCACATACGACCTAGTTAGGTCTTGGGTCTAGTTCTGTTGAGTTTATATGGTTCATAACATTTAATGAATAGTATAAGATTCGATATGTTTAGGGTTCGGAAGATTTCTGTGACAGCATGCCCCGTACCAGCCTACATTTTCCCCAAAATGCGTCGTGCCAATGCCCAACTAGCACGGGACGATCGTCAAAAGAAAGGGATTTGAAACTATGAGTCGTCAAGAACCTGTAGTATATCTCATAGCGCATGGAATAATATATAATAATAACATAAATTAATATAAAACAAGCAAGATAGTGTATAAGCTAAAAACTAAACCATATCCATCAGAGTGCGGAATCCAAAATAAAACTTATGATCCAAACCATTATTACAACTTCAAAATACTGTCTCTAAAAAAAATAAAAGAGGTACACTGCTAATGCCTAAAGCAGTGACCAACAACAACACAGGGAGAATATATGTATATAGTATGTGGAAGCCTCCTGCTCATCTCCGGACAACTACTCGTGCATAACTACCTAACCTATCCCTATTCTGCTCGTTTTGGAGCACCCAAAGTAATAAGAAGAGACATAAAACTCCGGGTCAGACAAAATTATGGTATGAGCGATAGCAGCAAAATAAAGCAATAACAAGTATAAATAATCATACCTGACCTAGACCTGCAACCAAAGAGTTAGCGCAACAAGATGTACAGTACTCTAAGGTAACACTAACATAAGGTGTAAAATAGAAGAGTGGGTGTCGTGGTGATAGCAAACATCAAACATATCAATCATCCTCACATCTCTCACTCAGTGCGTAAAGCATATGATATCCACCACTTTGATCACCAGAACCATTGGGTCCATGACGGAGTCTAGTCCATACAACTATCACTACAACCACTTTGCCCTTTGGAACCCTAATGGAGTCCAACTCCATACAAGTCGATAGTCAATACCCCCCCCCCCAATATTGAACCAAAGTTATAGATATTGATAACCCCTTTGCGCACTCCCTACAGCAAAATCCAACTCTTGAAGTTAACTCATTGGTTCCCAGCTGGATCTTGAGTAATAACTCCTCATTTGAACTTCCTTTGCATCTCGGGTTTTGTTCTTCTCTGGTTCGGTTCGTTCTCCATTTTGGTTCGAGCAAGGAAACTTCTCGCGGTTCAGTTCGGTCTTCCTTCAGTTCGAGTAGGAGCTTCGGTTTGTGGGTGCATAATTCTATGGGTCAGTTTGGAGTACTTCACGACTCGCGGTTCGGGGAAAGCAACCGGTTTGTGGCAACATCCGGTTCCAGGTACTTTTGAAGTGGGTGGTTCATGGTACACTGCTCGAGTCCGGTTCGTGATGCCTCCTCCAGAATATCGGGTCGGTTCATGAGCTTCTTGGGGGGGTGGGGTCAGTTTGTGCCATCTCCATTGGTTCGGGGTCAGGATCGTGGCTGATTCAGTTCGTGCTCCTAGGTCATGAGCCATAGTCACGAGTCACACCCTGTCTGATCCGAATTCCTGTGCCCCTTTTAGCAAGCCATTTTCGCCACACGACGGTGTTTTCAACCATTATAACTTTACTAAGCAATCATAGAGCATACCAAATAGTGGTAAAAACATATAGAATCAATCAAAAACATTAAAACTTCAATCATATGAGTTATTTAGGATCAAACGTACCCAAAATCGATGATTTTTTCCTTAATCTCCTTAACGATGTTCGACTATAGGATTAACAAACTTAATCCAAATTTATATCAGTGACATAAAATATTATTTTAGAATTTATGCATATTTTTCTAGATTTTTCTAATGTATAATTTAGCTAATTATCACTAATCACCCTTAATTAGATGTAATTAGTGAATAAACATGTTACTCACTCACCTTAGCCAAAATAAATTATAGATCAGAAACCTCCACTGATTTTGCATGGATTCCTATGTGTAGCAGCAGCTCTATCTCTGATTTGATGCTAATTTGACTTGATTTGATGTAGTTTTGCTTAATTTGTGATAAAAAGGTGATTAGGGAGTGATTTAGAAGATGGAGGTCATTATTAGGGTTAGAGGAAGCTTTGTGGTGGCTAGGGAAATGAAAAGGAACCATTCTTTAACTCCTTTTAGCCCTCCTATAACCCTAATCCCGTGGGTTATGGGCCTAGCTGCTAATCACCCCCATTAAGCCGATTAGGTTTTTTCCATCTTTAAATCGTATTTCAGCAATATCTCCCAAACGATGAGTCCATTTGATTAATGTGACCACTCTACAGAAAGCTAAACCATCATCCGAATCCAATGAAATTGGTTTCATTTCAAAACTCCTTACCAATCAAAAGTTATAGGTGAAACAAGATTTGCCAAGGGCAAAACGGTCATTTAAAATTCGGCAAAAATCATGAACATAGGAAATGAACCCAATAGTCGTTTCCCAAAGTTACATGACCATACGACTTCATATGTAGATGGAATAAATATTCTACGATCCTCCGATACGTAGAATGTAGGTTGTTACAATTTCGGGCTTGGTGAATCATGTTTTGAATGAGGCTGTATCAGCATCTCCTTCTCCTTACTCTTCAATCCCAAGCTTCCATCTCTCATCAATGCCCGAAATTGACCTATTTAATCCATCTACTTTTAGGCAAAACTCCAAATATGAAAGTTATTTGTATTGACCAAATGAATTCAATAGCGTTGGATGCTCGTCGATTTGACTCTGGAGTTGGCCAGAAATCGCAAAAACCCAACCTAAATCAGTTTTTTTTCTTTTACTTATTGCGCCTTTGTCGTCGAGAATTAGCTCTTGGCAATAAAAGGAAATTGTAGAGGATAGAAAAATGAATAGAATGGTGCTTATTTCAAGTCAATTAGAGTTTGTATGAGGGAAAATCTACATTTTAGTCATTTTTATATTTGGGTTTTCCCATTGAACAGAGCATGGTTGGGAGATGATTTTTCTAGAGAAGGTAGCCTGAGGGACGCACTTCAAATGGCAGTGATTTGGAGCCGATTAGAGGTGCAAGGTGGTTGTGGCAGTTGGTCAAAGTTTGGTCAAAGATGCGGTAATATTTGGTCAAGGGGCTCAAGCTCGGTTAGACTATGTCGAACCTAAAAAGAGGACACAAGCCCAATTTGACTTTGTCGAACTAGAAGAGGGGCTAATCAAGAAAAGTGAGCAAGGAAGATTTGAATGTAGTTTCAAGCAGTAGAGCTGTATTGATAAGCTCCACGTTATGGACCAGTTTTGCATTAATTTCGTTTAGGTGAGTGATGTCATCTATCAGTATACTACAGTTGTAATATAAAATGTTATTGATGTTTATATGTGATTTCTAACTACAAAATGAAATATCTAGGGTAGGGGGCCTAGTAATTAGTAAAGAAAATGAAAATAGAAGTGATCTAACTAGATTTGACATGGAAATCTCATTTTACATGTCTGTGCGCTATTACACGCCATTATACATAAGTTTGGTACTATCGCTAGACCTGGGCCATTTAGAGTACGTTATACCGTGATTGTTATAGATACGTTCTACATGACTTATTATGGTCTTTATTTTGGATGTTTGTAAGCTAGTTTAGGATTTAATGACTATTGGTTACATGGCTGACATGTTTGCTTAATTTTGCATAAATGTTGTTTGTAGACAACTTGGTATTAGGAATTATTCCGTTCGTTAGAGTTTGGGATGCTTAACGATCAAATGCACATGTTGGTATATTTTTGTTGTACGCACAAGGATGATAGACTCGAACAGATGAGATATATCTTCAACGGAGCTTCAGAGTGCCTGGTTGGATTCAACGCAGAGCCGCACAAAGCTCTACATCAAATATGAATGCTTGGATGGAACAAAGAATTTGATGGAGGGAGTGTATTCCAGTTCGAGCAAGCCTGGATTGACACAATCAATCTGAAGCCAATTCAATCAAGTATGAATCGGCTATGCTGATCCAAATCATGGTCGACCAAGTGACCAAGCCCGGATAGGAAATGTCGATCCAGATTTGGGTCAATATTAGGACCAATCCTGGATCAGCTACACTGATCTGGATCCAGTTCAACATAGTTGAACCAGAGTTAGGTCGACTATTTGTTGGGACGACCCAGGGTTGGCTTGAAACGAGGAAAGGTGACGATGGTGGCCTCAAGGGAAGGAGTTCTTCATGGCGGCATGTCCTCTTGGTGAGGAGCTGGATTTTATGATGAATGTCGAACGATTTTCCTTTGATGTGTATTTAATCAATTTTGGTTAGATGCATGATTTGAGTAGTCCTTATTGATTATGATTGAGTAGTCGATATCGATTACCATTGTTGTCGGTCATTTTGGCCAAATTGGAATCGATGACGATGTGGTTGCAAGGAGCAAGATGTGATGGTTCGGTCAATAGCAATTTCGACATGATGGCTATTTGATCAGTGGCCTTGGATTGAGGCGAGGATGTGGTGCTTATATGTAGTGTTGTGTCATTCAATGACAATGATTAGAGGTTGAGAGCAAGCTGCTTTGATGGATTTCTTTTCTCCGAGTTGTAGAAAAGACGAAATTAAGTCGCATTGAGGTGACTGTTAGATAGTGTAATAACCCGGAAAATGCGAGCCAGTTTGAAATTTTTATTTTGGCAATTTTAGCGAATTTTGATTATTTAAAATGAATTATTTTAAATAATATCGACGAGAAATTTATTTTGAATATAATTCGAACGTATATATTATACGCGTCGTCGTTAGAATATAAATATTTATATATATAATTATAAATAGAATTGAAAATGGTGCGGTAGTTCGATAATTCGATTTCAAACTTCAATTTAATGTACCGGGTGCAAAACAATCCGGATTTTAGTGAAACCAAAAATAATGGAATCTAATTGATAATATCTTTCCAACGAATCCGAAAAATCAAGATTTCATAGCGGAAATCAAAAGATATGTCCAGTTGAAAATTCTGAATAGTCGCTATGGAATTCAGGCCCTTAAAAATGGACATTTTGCAAATGACCTCGGATTTCGACGAAACCAGTTTTGTTGGGTCCGTGGTGTCAAACTATTGCTAGATTTCAAATTTCATAATTTTTCGAATCAATATGTAAGCGTGGCAAAGGAAAACGCGTTTGACCAGTTTCAGTTGATTTTAATCGACTGGAAATTGGCCATTTTTCAAACGGTCTCAGAATTTGACGAAACAAGTTTTGTTAGGACCGTATCGTCAATACGAAGCTAGAAAATATTTTTCGGGAATTTTTAGAGACTGTATGTGACCCCGGTAAATTGAAATGTGCGTTTAAATTGAATATATATAGATTTGAATTTTAATTTAACTGAAAACTGATCGAAACGGCCGAACCGACTTACGAAACATATCCCATTGTGTTCGGAAAGGCGGTAAAACGCTAGGGACGACAGTCGGCGGGTTCGATTTCGAGTTCATATGAAAAGTCAACATTCATGGAGAAAATAAATAAATTAAATTATAAAATAACCTTACCCCACACGTTCTCTGTCCACTCTCTCTCCCCCTTATCCTCTCAGTCCACATCAGAATGAAGGAAAAAAAAATATCCCATCGATCTCGTCCAGACCCCTCCCCATCGACGTTGACGCCGACGCCGCCCTCCCTGGCACCACCGCCACCACTTCCCCCTGTTCATCTCCTCCCCCTCGCGACCCAACCCGCTCCCTCACCGACGAACAAAAACCCGATCCCGTTGAACCCTACCTCGGATCGATTCACCACCCCCAAATCAGGCTGCGGTTCACCGCTTCCCACCCCGGATCCGCCAGTGCAACGAGGCCCCACATCGCGCAACTACCCTGAGTGCACCCGCCGCCTGGAGCTCCGACGGCAAGCTCCCTCCGTCCGATCAGACGCGGCTGAACTGCCTCCGTTGACCACTGCGAAGAGCCGCCCCCCCCCCCCTCTGAAAGAAAGCAGTAAGTTTTAACTTTTAATTTAGCTTGTAAAACTGGCTTTTATGCTAGGTTAAAACTGATTTTTGAAGAGTATAAAAACTGAGTTTTGATGAGCTAAAAAAACTGATTTTTTGACGAGCATAAGAACTGATTTTTGTTCAACATAAAAACCCGGTTTTTATTTATATAAAAGAGTAATGATTTTTATAGTATGACTGGTAATAAAAATATGACCTTTGTTGGGAGGAAAGCGTTTTAAAAATATAATCTTTACAGTATAAGAAGTTAAATAAAAATGTGAACTTTATTTTTATAATGAAGGGATGAAAATAAAAATTCGATCTTTATATAGTAGCGATAATAAAAATCCGATTTTTATACATATAGCGAATTAAAAATAGGATTTTTATATACAAGAGAATATAAAAATGTGATTTTTATAAACTTCATATTTGAAAAGGCGTAAACTTCATATTTGAAAAGGCGAAAACTTCATATTTGAAAAGGCGTAAACTTCATATTTGAAGAGGCAAAATCTTTATGTTTGAAAAGGCGAAGACTATATTTTTATAATAGCGATGTAAAAGTATGATTTTTATATATTGAACATCGAAGTAAAAATTTGATTTTTATATATTGAACATCGAAGTAAAAAATTTGATTTTTATATATTGAACATCGAAGTAAAAGTATGATTTTTATATATTGAACATCGAAGTAAAAATATGATTTTTATATATTGAACATCGAAGTAAAAATATGATTTTTATATATTGAATAACGAAGTAAAAATGTGATTTTTACATATGTAGTGGCTACGGGCAAAGAAAGTGATATCGACGAGAACAGTGAAGATTTCCTGCATTGGAAGTGCCGTGGAGTTAGGATAGCTATTGGTGAGAACTTCTCACTCAAATTTACTTCTCTAGTTATATATATATATATACTAGGATGCAGACGGTGCTTATTAGAAGCACCCGACACCCGTCCACAGACCATGGACTTGTTTGTTTAGTTGAATGTTGGGTGATTGATTTATTCGTTTGGTTGAATTGGAAATTGATTGAAATTGATTTGTGAATGGCGTGGGCCTTCACTAGACCGGGGATAAGGCTAGGCCTTGTCCCGTTTCTAGTATCGTGCCGTTATGCCGCCGAAATTTTCTAAAATATGTTAGAAAAATAAAAATATCATTTATTGAATAAATGAACTGAAAAGAAAATTCATGTGTTGGAATAAATATTTTATCGTTAAAAATATAGTTTTAACGTGGAAGTGAATAAAATAAAATATTCATTTACAAACCAGACGGTTGGTTTATGTACACTGATTTGACTGATATTGATTGGGACGATAAATTTTACACATCGCCCAACTGCACAAATAAAATCTGTGTTTGGTTGTTTGAAACCCCACACGGGTGTTGGGATGAAATTTGAAGTTCACTCATCCTGATTGATTAAATATGTCGATCGATTGATTGACATGCTGTTATAAGCGTTAGATATCTTTATTTGATGCTTATACAGTGTAGTGCACTTTGGTTGATGGTTGATCATTTTTCAATGCTATTATATACATGTGTTGTATGAAAATCCATATAATTTATTTTATATGGTAATTGATTGGGCCTCATTCCAGTTTAGAAATAGAAATATTTGAAATAGAAATATTTGAAATAGAATATTTGAAAATAGAAATTTATGAAGCCGTGTTGATTAGATTGACGCCATTTTGACGTGAACGATATTTATATCGAATTGAATTGAAAACGATTTCGAAATGAATTGAATTGAAAACGATTTCGAAATGAATTGAATTGAAAACGATTTCGAAAGGAATTGAATTGAAAACGATTTCGAAATGAATTGAATTGAAAACGATTTCGAAATGAATTGAATTGAAAACGATTTCGAAATGAATTGAATTGAAAACGATTTCGAAATGAATTGAATTGAAAACGATTTCGAAATGAATTGAATTGAAAACGATTTCGAAATGAATTGAATTGAAAACAATTTCGAAATGAATTGAATTGGAAACGATTTCGAAATGAATTGAATTGAAAACGAATTCAAATTGAATTGAAAGCGAATTGAAATGAATTCAAATTGAATTGAAATTTGAATTGAATAGAAATGAATTTTTAAAACGAATTTATAAAGAAGAATTCAATTTTGATTTGAATTGAAAAGGAAGTTGAAATTGCTTTTGAAACGAATTTAAAACTATTTATATAATTCATTTTAAATAGAAATCGACGAAATATATATTATATATATTATAGATATAATATAATGGCCGGAATATAGCGCGTCGCGCCGCGGCAGTTCGCGAATTTCGACCATTGATTTCAAACGGACATTACGGGAGATCCGACCGTCGGATTCTCCTAAAACCGGAACCGTTGGGTTCGTATCGAAAAGTGCTTTCTAACGAATGTTAGAAATTTGAAATCTAACGGTTGGATTTGGAATTATGTCCAAATCAAATTTGAAAAAGGTCGTTGTAAGTGCAGTTCGATGGCCGTAGATGGAAATCGACTGTACAGGCCTCGGTAAAATTATTAAAAATAGTAATAATTTGTGTAAAATCATAAGAAATGATTTAGAAAGAATTGGGATGAAAAACTCCATATTTGAAAAGATAAAAATAGATTTTTATCGAAATGAACTGGTTTTGAACTAGAATTATAATTCTATTTATTTTTAAATAAATAAATTGAATTTAAAAAGGGTTTTAAAAATAACCAGAATATCCAATGATTGCATTGGAGTGGATTTGAATCGAAATTGTCTTCGGAATATTTCGATGTTGGAATTCGTGATTATACAGGGGTTGTTATGGAAATTTGAAAGATATATATATATCGTTATTTCCAATACGATATTTGTTAGTCGTGGAATTTGATATTGAATATAAGCCGGTATATTTTCTATTCAGAGCCTTGTATTGAATATCAAATGTAATTTGGGTTTGTCGTGAATGGTGTCTTCACTAACACTGTTCTTGAACCCAGTTGAGAAAAAAATTAAATCTTTTTATTTAGATTTAATCAAGTGTACCAATTAAACGATATTTAATTGGAATTGAATTGTTATTGATTTTTGGGTTTATCGTGAACAGTGTTTTAAATAACACTTGTTCTTTAACCCGATAATTAATGGAATGTGATTTTGGGTTTATCGTGAACCGTGTTTTAAATGACACTGATTCTTTAACCCAGTTAAAGATTAAAACTAAGTGGAGTTCTAATGAATCTTTAATTAGATTGAAATGATCGAAAATGGAGTATCACCAGTTTTGCTCCAGGCGATGGTTAAATCTTTAATTAGATTTGAACGTGAAATGGTAATTGAATTTACCGATAACACTGTGGTGTTAGATATGAAGTATTACCAGTTTTACTTCATGGGATGAATAGGTTGGGATTGGGAAATAAAATAAATGATTACTTCGGTGTGGTTCGCTAATCCCGACTAGTTTGAATTGATATTCAAAGGAGATTAAAAAATAAATTTAAAGAATTTATCTTGGATAAAATTAATGGGAACTTTTCCCAAAGTATAGGAATATTTGAATAAAAGAATATTCTGAATTGGAATGAGGCGTATGTTGTGTTGGTGTAACACTTTTATAATATATACACGAGTTATTCAGAAAGACCGGGTTTATCCCATTCTGAATAACTGATTCGACGTGGTGTCGAAGATGAAGACGGTGGTCGAAGACCGGAAGTCTTCACGTCGTTTGGGTGATTACTGATGATCTTGATTGGGCTGCACACCCAAGAAGATGGAAACAGTTAGCGATCGTCCAGACGTGCTTGGAGATCGATGGATATGCGGGGTACTAGGTGCCTCCGGTTTCGTTCAGACCCAGAACGGACTTGTAAATGGACTGTGTGTCTGACATTGGATTTTAGTCCGTGTGATTGATCTCTATTAAATATATATCTGTTTGGCGGCGGAGAATTTATTCTCTTGCTTAACGCCCTTCTCTGAGACGTACGAGCTCAGGGGTTATATATTGATGGATATCAAACGCATGGAGTGAATTGCCTGTGTGGCATGCCTAAGGGGCAATCGATCGAGGCTTCTGTTGAAAAGCAAAGTCTTGTGGTGATGATCAAAGCACGGCCTTTGTGGCGTAGCTTTGTGTAACGTTTACTTCGCGTGTTTCACACCCGGTATGAACCAAAAACGGGAGACGGACCTCAGGGAGGGCATGCGTTTCTTTCTAGTTAGAAGTGGCGTCAGTGGTTTTACACGCCCTGACGAGTTTGACTTATGTGGTTGTTGCTGTTGCGAGGCGCCTTGGTTTGATCGGATGATCCGGGTCCGATGGAGTCATTCGTTGGCTCATTTACGCCCCAAAGGGCGGAGAGACGTATTGTTCAGGCATAATAATCCACATCGGTGGACCGGCCCTGACGATCCAAGGCTTTCCTGCGCGCTTGCCTGAGACATGGGCTAGATTGTCTCGAATCGGTTGAGGACTATCTTTTGCCTCGGTTCATAGATGGAAATCCAATTTCCAAATACGTGACATTTGCGGTTTTAATTGTAGAACTAGTATGGCGACATGATATATGGTACCCATGCCGCCTATGATTGATACTTATGATTTGAAGTTGTTTTATACACTATGCACTTACAATAGTATCAAATGATTTGTTTTAAACGCATCAAGCATTCTTTGGCTGTTATAAGGGAAAACCCTATCCTCGGCTGCGTTGCATTGTGTGATGGGACCTGGGTCTTATAACAGCTTCATTTTTCTTTATTTAGCATTGCGCTGTTTGTTTTAAGCACTGGTGTTCTTGGGAGGAAACCCGTTCCGTGTTATACGGCGTGGTCGCTTGATTTACCTAACTTTAAAATAAAGATTAACTGTTTTATTTCTCACACCAGTCACATGACTGACCTGGAGTTTATTGTTTTAACCTAAACTCTGGGTGCCCTTATTTTGACACGGGCAGCTAGTAGTTTTGGTTTTGCAGATTTATAATCACAGGATCTTGGTTTACAGCTGGAACGGTATCCGGAAAGCTTTGTATCCGTATATCTCCTTCTAGTTGTGTACTGTATTATTTTCCGCTGCTATGTATTTAAATGTAATTTAAATCTCTGATATTTCTGTGTAATATTTATTCTTTTATACTCTGTATATTCTAGTAATCTGATGCATTGTTGTAATATACAATGAAATGTTCTTTGGTATGCGTTCTGTTTTGTCTTGTTCTCAAACGATAGGGCGTTTCGAACGGTCTGGGTCGGTTTAGCGACTGGTTCGGACCGAGCGAAATTCCTTGCCGTCACAGTTGGTATCAGAGCTTTGGTTTACAGAGCTCGAGAACAAGACACATTAGAACCGTACGAAAGAATTCATCAGATATTGGATTAGTAATATCCAACGAGAATGACTTGTTAGAGATGGGATCAGTAGTATACTAGAACGAGTGTGAAGAGTATATTTTTGAAAGTGAAAACAAATTTTTGTTTTGAAAATTTAAATCAATTATTCGTATTTGATTATTTATTTATATTGATTAGGACAGTCTAGTATATAAAGATTTTGCATATACGCCTTGCAAACGTGTATTTGAAGTTTTAATATACTGGATAGATATAGAATCACACTCTAGTCGCCCGAAGATGATTCTGATGATAGTTCGAACATCATCAGAATTGGTATTCGTGTTTCGAAGGTGTGATATCTATATATTTCCTATTGACTGGTGTGAGAACCAAAATTAGATAGGGCCTATTGTTGTGATTTGGCATCAAAAATCGGATTTTTGACTATGTATCAAAGTTATCCATTTCAAAGGCTAATCAACAAATTGATTGATGTTTGTGTTGTTTGTTTATTTGTTTGATAATTTTGAACCATTTATGCCTAATTGAACCAAATATTGGGTTGTATTGAAAATTGGTTGCATTTGCTTGCATATGCATATATATCATTGAACAGGTCATAGCAAGGAGGCTAGAGCCAGAGAATAAAATTTGTTTGCCTGACAAACAGGTACATGTTTACTACATAATTTACTGTTTTGTTTGGGTGATGATGATTTTATGAGCCTATTGGCTAGCCGCTTGGCTTTTTCTTTTTCTTTTTGAGATCTGAAGGACCAGGGAAGCTATTTGAAATTCCCCGATGCTCCCATTGTAGGGGAGGTTATGGCGAAATTTTTCGAAAATTTAGGGTGTTAGCCAAATTTTTGAAAATTAGAAAATTCTCAGAAACTGAAAAGTTGGAGAATGCAAGCCAGATCGAACGTAGAGTTGATTAATCAAACCACTTTCGACTTTGTTCCTTTTCGGGGACGAAAAGTTTTAAGTGGGGGAGATTGTAATAACCCGGAAAATGCGAGCCAGTTTGAAATTTTTATTTTGGCAATTTTAGCGAATTTTGATTATTTAAAATGAATTATTTTAAATAATATCGACGAGAAATTTATTTTGAATATAATTCGAACGTATATATTATACGCGTCGTCGTTAGAATATAAATATTTATATATATAATTATAAATAGAATTGAAAATGGTGCGGTAGTTCGATAATTCGATTTCAAATTTCAATTTAATGTACCGGGTGCAAAACAATCCTGATTTTAGTGAAACCAAAAATAATGGAATCTAATTGATAATATCTTTCCAACGAATCCGAAAAATCAAGATTTCATAGCGGAAATCAAAAGATATATCCAGTTGAAAATTCTGAATAGTCGCTATGGAATTCAGGCCCTTAAAAATGGACATTTTGCAAATGACCTCGGATTTCGACGAAACCAGTTTTGTTGGGTCCGTGGTGTCAAACTATTGCTAGATTTCAAATTTCATAATTTTTCGAATCAATATGTAAGCGTGGCAAAGGAAAACGCGTTTGACCAGTTTCATTTGATTTTAATCGACTGGAAATTGGCCATTTTTCAAACGGTCTCAGAATTTGACGAAACTAGTTTTGTTAGGACCGTATCGTCAATACAAAGCTAGAAAATATTTTTCGGGAATTTTTAGAGACTGTATGTGACCCCGGTAAATTGAAATGTGCGTTTAAATTGAATATATATAGATTTGAATTTTAATTTAACTGAAAACTGATCGAAACTACCGAATCGGCTTACGAAACATATCCCATTGTGTTCAGAATGGGGGTAAAACGCTAGGGACGACAGTCGGCGGGTTCGATTTCGAGTTCATATGAAAAGTCAACATTCATGGAGAAAATAAATAAATTAAATTATAAAATAACCTTACCCCTCACGTTCTCTGTCCACTCTCTCTCCCCCTTATCCTCTCAGTCCACATCAGAAAGAAGGAAAAAAAATATCCCGTCGATCTCGTCCAGACCCCTCCCCATCGACGTTGACGCCGACGCCGCCCTCCCTGGCACCACCGCCTCCACTTCCCCCCGTTCATCTCCTCCTCCTCGCGACCCAACCCGCTCCCTCACCGACGAACAAAAACCCGATCCCGTTGAACCCTACCTCGGATCGATTCACCACCCCCAAATCAGGCTGCGGTTCACCGCTTCCCACCCCGGATACGCCAGTGCCACGAGGCCCCACATCGCGCAACTACCCTGAGTGCACCCGCCGCCTGGAGCTCCGACGGCAAGCTCCCTCCGTCCGATCAGACGCGGCTGAACTGCCTCCGTTGACCACTGCGAAGAGCCGCCCCCCCCCTCTGAAAGAAAGCAGTAAGTTTTAACTTTTAATTTAGCCTGTAAAACTGGCTTTTATGCTAGGTTAAAACTGATTTTTGAAGTGTATAAAAACTGAGTTTTGATGAGCTAAAAAAACTGATTTTTTGACGAGCATAAGAACTGATTTTTGTTCAACATAAAAACCCGGTTTTTATTTATATAAAAGAGTAATGATTTTTATAGTATGACTGGTAATAAAAATATGACCTTTGTTGGGAGGAAAGCGTTTTAAAAATATAATCTTTACAGTATAAGAAGTTAAATAAAAATGTGAACTTTATTTTTATAATGAAGGGATGAAAATAAAAATTCGATCTTTATATAGTAGCGATAATAAAAATCCGATTTTTATACATATAGCGAATTAAAAATAGGATTTTTATATACTAGAGAATATAAAAATGTGATTTTTATAAACTTCATATTTGAAAAGGCGTAAACTTCATATTTGAAAAGGCGAAAACTTCATATTTGAAAAGGCGTAAACTTCATATTTGAAGAGGCGAAATCTTTATGTTTGAAAAGGCGAAGACTATATTTTTATAATAGCGAAGTAAAAGTATGATTTTTATATATTGAACATCGAAGTAAAAATTTGATTTTTATATATTGAACATCGAAGTAAAAGTATGATTTTTATATATTGAACATCGAAGTAAAAGTATGATTTTTAAATATTGAACATCGAAGTAAAAATATGATTTTTATATATTGAATAACGAAGTAAAAATGTGATTTTTACATATGTAGTGGCTACGGACAAAGAAAGTGATATCGACGAGAACAGTGAAGATTTCCTGCATTGGAAGTGCCGTGGAGTTAGGATAGCTATTGGTGAGAACTTCTCACTCAAATTTACTTCTCTAGTTATATATATATACTAGGATGCAGACGGTGCTTATTAGAAGCACCCGACACCCGTCCACAGACCATGGACTTGTTTGTTTAGTTGAATGTTGGGTGATTGATTTATTCGTTTGGTTGAATTGGAAATTGATTGAAATTGATTTGTGAATGGCGTGGGCCTTCACTAGACCGGTGATAAGGCTAGGCCTTGTCCCGTTTCTAGTATCGTGCCGTTATGCCGCCGAAATTTTCTAAAATATGTTAGAAAAATAAAAATATCATTTATTGAATAAATGAACTGAAAAGAAAATTCATGTGTTGGAATAAATATTTTATCGTTAAAAATATAGTTTTAACATGGAAGTGAATAAAATAAAATATTCATTTACAAACCAGACGGTTTGTTTATGTACACTGATTTGACTGATATTGATTGGGACGATAAATTTTACACATCGCCCAACTGCACAAATAAAATCTGTGTTTGGTTGTTTGAAACCCCACATGGGTGTTGGGATGAAATTTGAAGTTCACTCATCCTGATTGATTAAATATGTCGATCGATTGATTGACATGCTGTTATAAGCGTTAGATATCTTTATTTGATGCTTATACAGTGTAGTGCACTTTGGTTGATGGTTGATCATTTTTCAATGCTATTATATACATGTGTTGTATGAAAATCCATATAATTAATTTTATATGGTAATTGATTGGGCCTCATTCCAGTTTAGAAATAGAAATATTTGAAATAGAATATTTGAAAATAGAAATTTATGAAGCCGTGTTGATTAGATTGACGCCATTTTGACGTGAACGATATTTATATCGAATTGAATTGAAAACGATTTCGAAATGAATTGAATTGAAAACGATTTCGAAATGAATTGAATTGAAAACGATTTCGAAAGGAATTGAATTGAAAACGATTTCGAAATGAATTGAATTGAAAACGATTTCGAAATGAATTGAAAACGATTTCGAAATGAATTGAATTGAAAACGATTTCGAAATGAATTGAATTGAAAACGATTTCGAAATGAATTGAATTGAAAACGATTTCGAAATGAATTGAATTGGAAACGATTTCGAAATGAATTGAATTGAAAACGAATTCAAATTGAATTGAAAGCGAATTGAAATGAATTCAAATTGAATTGAAATTTGAATTGAATAGAAATGAATTTTTAAAACGAATTTATAAAGAAGAATTCAATTTTGATTTGAATTGAAAAGGAAGTTGAAATTGCTTTTGAAACGAATTTAAAACTATATATATAATTCGTTTTAAATAGAAATCGACGAAATATATATTATATATATTATATATATATAATATAATGGCCTGAATAGAACGCGCCGCGCCGCGGCAGTTCGCGAATTTCGACCATTGATTTCAAACGGACATTACGGGAGATCCGACCGTCGGATTCTCCTAAAACCGGAACCGTTGGGTTCGTATCGAAAAGATCTTTCTAACGAATGTTAGAAATTTGAAATCTAACGGTTGGATTTGGAATTATGTCCAAATCAAATTTGAAAAAGGTCGCTGTAAGTGCAGTTCGATGGCCGTAGATGGAAATCGACTGTACAGGCCTCGGTAAAATTATTAAAAATAGTAATAATTTGTGTAGAATCATAAGAAATGATTTAGAAAGAATTGGGATGAAAAACTCCATATTTGAAAAGATAAAAATAGATTTTTATCGAAATGAACTGGTTTTGAACTAGAATTATAATTCTATTTATTTTTAAATAAATAAATTGGATTTAAAAAGGGTTTTAAAAATAACCAGAATATCCAATGATTGCATTGGAGTGGATTTGAATCGAAATTGTCTTCGGAATATTTCGATGTTGGAATTCGTGATTATACAGGGGTTGTTATGGAAATTTGAAAGATATATATATATCGTTATTTCCAATACGATATTTGTTAGTCGTGGAATTTGATATTGAATATAAGCCGGTATATTTTCTATTCAGAGCCTTGTATTGAATATCAAATGTGATTTGGGTTTGTCGTGAATGGTGTATTCACTAACACTGTTCTTGAACCCAGTTGAGAAAAAAATTAAATCTTTTTATTTTGATTTAATGAAGTGTACCAATTAAACGATATTTAATTGGAATTGAATTGATATTGATTTTTGGGTTTATCGTGAACAGTGTTTTAAATAACACTTGTCCTTTAACCCGATAATTAATGGAATGTGATTTTGGGTTTCTCGTGAACCGTGTTTTAAATGACACTGATTCTTTAACCCAGTTAAAGATTAAAACTAAGTGGAGTTCTAATGAATCTTTAATTAGATTGAAATGATCGAAAATGGAGTATCACCAGTTTTGCTCCAGGCGATGGTTAAATCTTTAATTAGATTTAAACGTGAAATGGTAATTGAATTTACCGATAACACTGTGGTGTTAGATATGAAGTATTACCAGTTTTACTTCATGGGATGAATAGGTTGGGATTGGGAAATAAAATAAATGATTACTTCGGTGTGGTTCGCTAATCCCGACTAGTTTGAATTGATATTCAAAGGAGATTAAAGAATAAATTTAAAGAATTTATCTTGGGTAAAATTAATGGGAACTTTTCCCAAAGTATAGGAATATTTGAATAAAAGAATATTCTGAATTGGAATGAGGCGTATGTTGTGTTGGTGTAACACTTTTATAATATATACGCGAGTTATTCAGAAAGACCGGGTTTATCCCATTCTGAATAACTGATTCGACGTGGTCTCGAAGATGAAGACGGTGGTCGAAGACCAGAAGTCTTCACGTCGTTTGGGTGATTACTGATGATCTTGATTGGGTTGTACACCCAAGAAGATGGAAACAGTTAGTGATCGTCCAGACGTGCTTGGAGATCGATGGATATGCGGGGTACTAGGTGCCTCCGGTTTCGTTCAGACCCAGAACGGACTTGTAAATGGACTGTGTGTCTGACATTGGATTTTAGTCCGTGTGATTGATCTCTATTAAATATATATCTGTTTGGCGGCGGAGAATTTATTCTCTTGCTTAACGCCCTTCTCTGAGACGTACGAGCTCAGGGGTTATATATTGATGGATATCAAACGCATGGAGTGAATTGCCTGTTTGGCATGCCTAAGGGGCAATCGATCGAGGCTTCTGTTGAAAAGCAAAGTCTTGTGGTGATGATCAAAGCACGGCCTTTGTGGCGTAGCTTTGTGTAACGTTTACTTCGCGTGTTTCACACCCGGTATGAACCAAAAACGGGAGACGGACCTCAGGGAGGGCATGCGTTTCTTTCTAGTTAGAAGTGGCGTCAGTGGTTTTACACACCCTGACGAGTTTGACTTATGTGGTTGTTGCTGTTGCAAGGCGCCTCGGTTTGATCGGACGATCCGGGTCCGATGGAGTCATTCGTTGGCTCATTTACGCCCCCAAGGGCGGAGAGACGTATTGTTCAGGCATAATAATCCACATCGGTGGACCGGCCCTGACGATCCAAGGCTTGCCTGCGCGCTTGCCTGAGACATGGGCTAGATTGTCTCGAATCAGTTGAGGACTATCTTTTGCCTCGGTTCATAGATGGAAATCCAATTTCCAAATACGTGACATTTGCGGTTTTAATTGTAGAACTAGTATGGCGACATGATATATGGTACCCATGCCGCCTATGATTGATACTTATGATTTGAAGTTGTTTTATACACTATGCACTTACAATAGTATCAAATGATTTGTTTTAAACGTATCAAGCATTCTTTGGCTGTTATAAGGGAAAACCCTATCCTCGGCTGCGTTGCATTGTGTGATGGGACCTGGGTCTTATAACAGCTTCATTTTTCTTTATTTAGCATTGCGCTGTTTGTTTTAAGCACTGGTGTTCTTGGGAGGAAACCCGTTCCGTGTTATACGGCGTGGTCCCTTGATTTACCTAACTTTAAAATAAAGATTAACTGTTTTAGTTCTCACACAAGTCACATGACTGACCTGGAGTTTATTGTTTTAACCTAAACTCTGGGTGCCCTTATTTTGACACGGGCAGCTAGTAGTTTTTGTTTTGCAGATTTATAATCACAGGATCCTGGTTTACAGCTGGAACGGTATCCGGAAAGCTTTGTATCCGTATATCTCCTTCTAGTTGTGTACTGTATTATTTTCCGCTGCTATGTATTTAAATGTAATTTAAATCTTTGATATTTCTGTGTAATATTTATTCTTTTATACTCTGTATATTCTAGTAATCTGATGCATTGTTGTAATATACAATGAAATGTTCTTTGGTATGCGTTCTGTTTTGTCTTGTTCTCAAACGATAGGGCGTTTCGAACGGTCTGGGTCGGTTTAGCGACTGGTTCGGACCGAGCGAAATTCCTTGCCGTCACAGATAGAGAGAGATGGGAGACACGGGATGATATCCTACGGCATACAACAACCATTGAGGGTAGTTCCATATTGAGACGACTTCAGATGGGCATCTTTTAGACAGTCTATTGATGGAATCTAATGCGGATAACGTGTGCAAAGGATTTATCGGTATTCATGACTTCTGTACACTCTAGAGATAGTGGCACAAGGACGAATCAGAGCCAATGTGTTCTAGACTAATCGTCCTAGACCTCAGAGCCAACGCGTTGTTGACTGGGTAAGGTTATCAACTACAGCTAATGCGGTGGAGCGTAGTGATAGTCAGGGTGGTGCTTATGTGGTGGAGCCTACCAATGCATTGATTGATTGGGTGACATATGTATTGGATGTCATAAGTTTTTATGCACAGAGTGAGTGAATGTGAGGATGAATGATGGATGTTTATTTATTTATCATCATTAGTACCGAGGCATCCATCATACCCCTTTTATATGATGTTGATCACAGTATAGCATATACTGATTGTTATGTGCTAACTCTGTGGATGGAGGAGCATGGCTAGTATGATTCTCCATACCCTCCATGCCATATATATATTATTACAACATTGATAGTACTTTGAGATTTTTTATCGGTCATAGTATACTTTTGTCTGACCCAAAAATTTGTGTTCCCTGTTATTACTTTGGGTGTCCATTGGCTGCTGATGAGCAATCCAAGTAGAAGGTTTGGGTATTATCTTGAGCAGTACAGGTGGATTCGCAGGTGGTGACGGTTTATTAAAAACCCGGAATTTTAGCAATAATTAATTTAGTTATTTCGTTTGAAAATGGTAGAATTTAACCATGACACTTGCACCGTTGTGTTCATAATGGAATTCTGGCCAAGTTTCATGTTTGGAACTT
Organism: Allium sativum; assembly: GCA_030737875.1. NCBI lineage: Eukaryota > Viridiplantae > Streptophyta > Magnoliopsida > Asparagales > Amaryllidaceae > Allium > Allium sativum. Next base: position 348,643,521 of record CM060918.1, read on the forward strand.
CGTGAACAGAGTCCGTATGAAAAAGTTATGGATGAAATGCATAAATAGAATAAATAAAAGAGAATACTTAATATATGAAAACAAATTAATTTCCTCCCCACCTACTGCTAGTTTGAACAAAGCGATCGACCACTTGATCGATGGTAATAGGCGGCGGCTAGGTTTTGATGTATATTTTATTATATTAAAGGGCGGTTTTTTAAATGAAATCTAACGGTCTAGGGTCATTTCTATGCCAAAAAATAAAAGGGTTAGACCCCCATTCTCTCATTCATATTTTTTGAAGGCAGCAGCAAAGCTCTGTCGTTTCCAATCCTTCAATCTCTTCAAAAACACAAAATAAACATATACAATTCAGATTTACAAGATTGGAGAAGATTGGATTCATATTTATGAAAAAGAGGTGGTTTTTCGGTTAGGTAATCTAAATTATTGAACTTTCTTCTTTTTTCTAATTTCTTTTCCAAATCCAAACCTTTGTTTTGAACCCGCTTCTTGAAATAAATTGTAAATCTGTAAGATTTTGGGATTCTAGACATAAAAGCTGTGTTAGATTGGATTCAGATAGCTTTCAGGTTAGTGGGAAATTATATACATTGTTTATAATAAAATTATATAAATTGTTTGTGTTGAATTAGAATTATATGCCTAAAAGTTTATCAGATTTGTTTGTTCTTATCAGGTCTGAAATATTATGTTGAAAGTTTGGACATAGAATTATAGGCCTTTTTAAATTAATACCATTATACAACATACAATTGTTTTTAGATTCATTGTGGTTATTGTAAACACCTTGAATCTGGAAATCAGTTCCCAAAACCATTGTTAGATTTGTAGAATTCCATATTAATAGGATCAGGTGTTGATTTGCAGTTTATGCAATTTTGGTGCGGTTTTGGTAAAGATGATGATAACAATAATAATTTCCCAAATTGTAGGTTTGTGGTTTTACTTGATTGCTCCAAATTTCCCTTTTTCTTCTTTTTGACAAAAGACAGTAATGGAAATTCATAAGGAACACAAATAAATCAAATGAGAAGAAATATGCAAATTCACGTGTTTCGTGTATGTAGTTTGCAACATCTATTCTAAAAAAAAAATTTGTTTCCTTGGGATTTAAAGTAAATTTTCTTTTTTTTTTAATATTTTACGCAAAAATTTACAATAATTAAAGTAAATAATATTTTATAAGATTTTGAATCTTAAAACAAGATTAAACACAAAAATTGTTACTTTGGTCACTAGTTTGGACCATAACATAAATAATAAAAAATAATAAAATATTAGTAATTACGTTAAATTCGCATTCAAATATAAATATGCGTATTAACCTTATCCATCAAAATGTCATAATTGTGTGGTTGTGTTTTTGAATTTTAAGTGTTTCCATTTCATAGAAACAAATGTACGGTAATAATTTCCTTAGTGAATGGAAATTAAATGTTTGTGACCATTATAGCTACTAATATAGATTTTTTTTGTTTTTGCTGAAAATACAACAATAATCATTATATAACAACATTACAAACTTGTGGTCAAAATCGCTTAAAGGTTAGACAATAATAAAAGCAAATACAATGGTTTCACTTGCAGAAGCAACAATCGACACATTCCCTTAAACATCACCTGCAAATAAATCAAAACAAATAATCAACCGTAATTATTATTGCATACATAAAATACCTAGATAAAAAAAGATCTCACTTGGCATTGGAAAACTCCTTCGTGAGCTGTTTGGCAGCTAGGACCATGTTAGTATGGGCTGGGTTGACCTTGGCATATTTTCGTGTCTTTAACCCATAGTCAGGGTTAACCCATAAAATTTTGGTCTCCAAAACTGCAAGCATTTTGTTGATGCGTCTGCAATTCTTCAGTAAATGGGATTTGTTGCTTAAATAAAAAGGGTCACAAATAAGGTAATAAGTATTCTAACATTATTTATTTTAGGGAATTAATTGAATAGGATAAACATGCCTAAATGGTTATAAAACTTGGTATTTTTGAATAGGTATCGTAACTCCAACTAGGGAATAGTGTGTTCAAGTGTAAATCGAATTTTTTTTTTGGAATTGAATTTGATTTAACTGTATAGATAATGCTTTTAATTCATACCGATTATTCCATTATGCTTAGATAGTATTTAACTTGGGTTTTGAAAAGTTCGAGTTTCAAAAAATTAATTTTTGAAAAATAATAATAATTTATTAATTAAATAATATTTTAATATTCACAAAAAATATACATTTGAATTTAAAGTTGAAATTTAGATTTATTGTTTTAAAATAGTGTTATATTTGTTTTAGATAGTTTCCAAACCTATTTTGAAGTAAAACGGATTATTTTTAATATGAAGTTAAAATACATCTAGAATAAAGTGTGTCGCGCTTCGAATTTCGATCATAGACTTCAAACTACGTTAACGGATTCATTTTAAATTAGATTTTCTTCAAACGAAAAATGATTTCTTTTTAATAATAACAATTTTCGAATGAACAAGGAGGTTTTAAATTTCAATATACAATTTTCAAGGTATGATCAAATAAATTTTTAATGAAAATCGTGGTAGTGTAGTTCATTGACCATAACAGGAAACAATTGTTTTAAAATTGTTGAAATATTGGAAAATTATGATAAATCATAATTAATTATTAAAAAATGATTTGAATTGAAATTTTTTAAGTGTTATATAATAAAAAGGTTATTTTTATCAAACCAGTCTATACAAGCCATTCGAAACACTTTTGCAACACTTTAGAAACGTTTTTGCAACACTGTTTACCAGTATTAAAAATCAATGGTTTTAACTTAAGAATTATTATCCAAATCTTTTGTAAACATTTTCAAATGGTTAATAAAGTGTTTTAGTGATAATTTAGGTATTGTATAATCTTAATACGGTTAAAAAATATTCTATTATAAATAAATTGGACTTAGATGGAAATAATCTTCGGATATTTGATATTCAAATCCGAAGTTATATGCTATTTATGGAATTTAAAAGTTTTATATCGATATTCCACTTATAGTAATTGTTGACTAGGAGAATTGGTATTAAATACGAGTGATCTAATTTCTACACAAATCTTATATTTAATATCAATCTGTTTTGATTTGGTCAAAGATCAGTGAATATTTTTTGAGATAATTCTTAATCAAGGATTCAACTAAGGTTTTAAAAACATCGGTTTAGCGTAAGTAAAGTTGTAAGGAATGTTTATTAAGATTAACAAGGTTTTGTTATCCTCGATTTAAGGAATATGTTTTAAATTGGGAAATTTACGTAGTAAATCTGTTAATTAAGTTTTAAATTGGAGTACGAATTCAAAAGAAACCTTGGTTAAAGAAATGGATTTATGGTTAATGATTTTTTTTTCAAATAAGTACTTTGTTAACAAATTTGTTTTAAGGAGGTTATTGATATGCGAGGACCTGGTTAAATGTTGGCAACGCCCGTGAGATGACATAAATAGGCATGCTCTAAGTTACCTAGTGTTAGCCCACTTTATGAACTGGGCAACACAAAGTCGAGATGTGAAACGTTGAAAGACTTGGAAATCATCATAGCGGATCGGATCGGAGAGATGTAGCGAGTCGGATCGGAGAGATTTTGGCTATTCGGATCGGAGAGCTGCTAATGTTTGAATCAAAGAGGCGCTACTGTTCGGTTCGGGGAGCTACCTACTGTCAATCGGATCGGAGGGCAACATACTATCGGATCGGAATGGAGCAAAGTGGATAAAGACTTAGTTTTTTTGTTAATCCGGATCAGATACTCCGATCCGAACCCCCACTGCAGGATCCTCCGAACCGAACCTGTAATTCATGTCACATTCCCCCACGATCGCCTGAAGATGCGGAGCGGGCATGACCAGTTCCTGCCCACAACGTCCACTGCTCTGATGCGTTGTCAACACTGAAATCCATCCGAACCCGAGGATGATGGGATGGAAGACACGTGGCTCCGATCCGGATCGGGTTCTGAGCAAATTTTCACCTATAAATACCCTGTCTGGAGACAATGAAAAGGATCTTCTTTTTGGCACTTTGAGAGTTCAACCACTTACATAAACCGAATTCCAGCACTCCCGGATAATCCAAATCGTTTTTCAACATTTGTTTTGAAACAATTGAGTGAATGTATGTGAGTTGTGAGTGAAATTGAGTGAATATCTCATTGTAATTGCGACTCTATCGTCGAGAATAGTGATTGACAAGTGGACGTAGGCTTTTTAACACCGAACCACTATAAATTCTGTGTCCCCATTTTACTTTTGATCTTATTTCATTCCGCTTTTAGTCAATTTGGGTGTTAGAACCACTTTTTGGTCTAACATTTTGGTGCTTTCACTGAGAACCATCTGAATTCTCTATTTATCGGGATTATCGTTCTACTTTTTGGACCGTTGAGTTCAAAGGAGTTAATCCTCAAGTTTCGACGCTCTTGAATATTTTTTGAATTGATTGTTGAAGAACAATGGCCAAAGGAAAAGGCAAGGAAGTTCAATCTAGTCGGGGGAACGGAGTTGGTGAAGATCAGCAAAATGCAGTTGTGACAAGGTCTCGTGGGCAGAGCTCAGCAGCAGGACGGACTGATACAGGAAATCCGAACCGCAATCAGGGGGAGAGCTCCGATCCGATCCGGGTAGGAGAATTGAAGCAGTGCACTCCCCCAACCTGAACCGACCCGAGCAGCTCGCCCTACACCGACCCGACCTGGCTTTCCAGCTCCGACCCGAACAGGCCTCCCATCTCCGAACCGAACCGAATTTTGGTGATGTTTGAAAATCTACTCGAGCCCCCACAAATGCTCCGACTCCAGCCACCAGGGTCAATGATCAGGTCAATCCATCCGCAACTATTACTCAAGGAGATTTCTCACGCCTACTTGACATGCTTGAGAGTACTAGGGAGGCTATGAAAATCCACGAGCGCACCAATCTCATGATGCAAGAAAACATGAGACTCATGAGCAGGGAAATTAGCGAACTCCGTAGACAGAGAACCCCATCCCCGGTTCGCCGCACACCAATGGATCAGTCTTCTTCTTCCGAGGAAGAACGGCCCCGTGAAAGAAGGCCGCTCGAAACACCTTAGAATTTGGAGCAACTGACGTTCGGATCTTTGGGGTCCCGCAAGGATATTGCGCGAGCACTAGGAACCAATGATCCAAGCTTGTGAGACCCTAACCATACTAATCCCACTCAGGGACAAATGCTCCAGCCCCCTCCTCCCGAGATCGACCGGGAGCGTAGGGAACGAAGCAGAGCAGAAGCAGCTCAAAGAAGAAGGGCATCTCCTGAACAAGAGCCCAGAAGGAACCCGAATACCAGGGCCAGGGAGCCTGAACGGCACCTAACTAATGCTGACGTATAAGCAATGGTACGCCAGATTATGTCCGAAAGCTGGAACTATACCAATGAAGATTATGGCATTGAACGAACCCATACTCCTTTCACTGACGACATCCTCAATTTTCAGTTTCCCCGACGTTTTAACCTGCCGCAGATGGACAAGTACAATGGGAGAACCGATCCGGGACAACATTTGATGCGATACTCGTGGCTCATGAATGCTGCTGCTGCTCCTGACGCAGTGAAGTGTAAAGCATTCCCGATCTATTTAGAAGATGTGGCGCTGCTATGGTTTACTCGACTTCCCCCTCGTTCGATATCGAATTATAGAGAATTGAGCGAACGTTTTATGAATCAGTTCCGACTCCATACCCGAAAGTCTAAAAGTGTTATTGAATTATCAAGAATTAAGCAGGCGCCAGGAGAGTCTTTGAGGTCATATCTCGACCGTTTCAACTTAGCTGTGACTGAAGTTAGTGACCCGCATGAGCCCACCATCTTGATGGCTTTGATGGAAGGAGTCGATCCTGACTCCGAGTTTGGAGATTACCTTTCTGGGAAGACACCCTCCACGAGAGAGTTATTCTATGAAAAGGCCGATATTCACTTAAGACGAGAGGAGGCCAGGGCAAACCGAAAGAGAAAGTCTGGAGCGGCTTCAAAAGAAAATGTTCAGAGTAATGTCGCCGTGAAGCAGTGTGGGGAAAGTTCCGGAAAAGTTGAAGTGAATGTGGGAAACAAAAGTGGAAACGACAATTCTGGAAACGGGGGCAACAACAATAACCGTAACGCGAATGGTAACAGAAGAAATAGAAATAGGAGAAGTGATCCTAACAAAAGACCCCGATTCCAAACTTATGAGAATTATACACCGTTGAACGACACTCTGGAGAATATTTACTTGGATACATACAATGTTTTGCAATATAAAAGACCGCCACCTCGCGACTCAACGGAGAAAGAAATGGCAACTGGAAAGTTTTGTTTGTTTCATGGAACTCATGGGCATTCAACCAATGAATGTCGACATTTGAGAGACGTGATTGAGAAGCTGCTGCGCGAAGGGAAACTGGATGAATATAAGGTTGCCCTGAGGGACAGGGGGCAAGGAGAGCAGGCTCCAAAACAGATTCAATCTGCTCCCGAGCCTACAGCGCAGCAGAAAGGTAAGGGAATTGTTATCAACTCCATAGTGGGTGGACCCCACCCAGCAATCCACAGTTTTAGAGCAATGGATCAAAATGTAAATGCTGCCAAGCACGTAGATGTGGATGAATGTGATGATTTGGAAGATACCACCCCCATAAAGCAACAAAAGACAATGTTTGACGACGTGGTATTCCGTAGCAGAGATAATACCGGGATCCAGTCACCCACCGATGATCCGTTGGTCATTACTACCACCATTGGGCCGGCCTTTGTTCATAAGGTGTTAGAAGACAACGGATGCTCTATTAATATTTTATTTAAAAAGTCATTCGATCAGATGAAGCTTGAATCTGAAGATTTGAAGCCATGCGAAGGTTGGATCCGAGCTTCAACGGGGCGTCAACAGCTCCAATGGTGTACATAGAATTGCCCGTAACCTTGGGGCAAGGAGAACGCCAAAGAGTACGGATGCTTCAGTTCGTAGTGTTGGACGTAGATTCGCCTTATAATGCATTTTTGGGATGGCCTGCCCTTGCTGAGTTCAGGGCTTGCATCGCCCCTTGGTGTTTATTGCTTAAGTTCCCAACTGAAGCCGGAACTAGAGTAATGAGAGGGGATCAAGTCTCCGGACGGGCCTGCTATGTTGTCGAATTAAAGATGTTGATGAAAGGACTTAACATCGAGAGTAAAGATGCCTCGCCTCTTCCAAAGGAAGGCTCGGCGTAGCAATTAGAGGGATCGGCCTCGAAGGAGTTGCCCAAAGGAACGCCTGAAGACCTGGATCCCAGAAAAGACGAGGAACCAGAGACTAGAAATGCAACTCCCAATGAAGCGACAGTGGACAATCCCATTGATGAAGCTGATCCAACAAGAGTTTTGAAGATTGGATCCCAGTTGGATCCACGTCGGGCCAAAGAACTAGCTGACTTCCTGAAGGCAAACTTGGACGTGTTTTCCTGAACCCACGCTGACATGTGTGGGATATCGCCATCCATCATAAGTCACTAACTAAATGTAAACCCGAAACACCCGCCTGTAAAGCAAAAGAGACGTATGCTGGGCCCAGAAAGGTCGGCTGCTCTGAAAGAAGAAGTGGAGAAACTGAAACAGAACGGATTTATTAGAGATTTGACATATCCCGACTGGATATCGAATCCCGTCTTAGTAAAGAAGCCGAATGGAAAGTGGCGGACTTGCATTGATTTTTCAGATTTGAACAAAGCTTGCCCGAAAGATAGTTTCCCATTTCCCAAGATTGACCAGCTTGTAGATTCAACAGCGGGACACGAACTTCTTTCTTTCATGGACGCGTATTCCGGGTACAACCAAATTCCTATGCACGTGCCAGATCAAGAACACACGAGCTTCATTACAAATTTGGGGTTATACTGTTACGTGGTCATGCCGTTCGGATTGAAAAACACCGGAGCCACTTATCAACGCTTGGTGAACAGAATGTTTTATAATCAAATAGGGAAGACTATGGAAGTTTATGTGGATGATATGCTTGTCAAATCGAAACAGTCCTCCAGCCATACGCAAGACTTGGCAGAAATGTTTGGTATCCTGCGAAAGTATCGGATGAAGTTGAATCCTTTGAAATGTTCATTTGGAGTGGCATCGGGAAAATTTCTAGGCTTCATTGTGAGCTCCCGAGGAATTGAAATCAATCCCAGCCAAATAGCAGCGATTAGAAAAATTGAAGAGCCGAGGAGAATTAAAGACGTCCAAAGTCTTGAGGGGAAAGTAGCTGCGTTGAGTAGGTTTATCTCCAAAGCCACGGACAAATGCGTCCCGTTTTTTGATTTGATTAAAAGGGGAAAGAAGAGCTTCGAGTGGACTCCGGACTGTGTTGAGGCCTTTTGAAATTTATTGGAATTGCTAGAAAAACCACCGATTTTGTCAAAGCCAGTGGACCACGAAGAATTGTTTGTTTACTTGGTAGTTTCGGCTCATGCTGTTAGCACAGCCTTGGTTCGAGAAGAAGACAAAGTGCAAAGGCCAGTATATTATGTAAGCAAGAAATTGGCAGCGGCAGAACGTAACTACCCAAAGATTGAGAAGCTCGCTTACAGCCTCCTAATCGCCTCCCGAAAACTTCGTCACTATTTCCAAGCACACCCAATAACCATATACACTGACCAACCTCTAAGGCAGGTGTTGCAGAGACCCGAAGCAACGGGATGATTGATCAAATGGAATATTGAATTAAGTCAGTTTGATTTAAATTTTCAGCCACGAAGGTCTATCAGGGGGCAAGCTCTGGCAGACTTTATAGCAGAGTTCACCATCCCAGAGGAGGAAGTAATCGATGACAGAGTGGTCAAGTCCGAAGATGATTTAAAGATAGATCCAGGGAAGCTATACACAGATGGAGCCAAGAACGACCGAAGGTCCGGAGCTGGAATCGTCTTAGTTACTCCTGATGGACGATCGTTATATTACGCTCTACAATTAGAATTTTGGGCGACTAACAATGACTCTGAATACGAAGCCCTGATTGCTGGGCTGAAGCTTGCTAAAGACCTCGGAATAAAAATGTTGGACATATTCTGCGACTCCAAAATCGTTGTTTGCCAAGTGCGAAAGGAATTTGTGGCTCGGGGACCTTGACTCATCGCCTACCTCGAGAAAGTGGAAAAGCTGTTGAGCAACCTGGAGCGGTATAGTATAACGCATATCCCAAGAGCCGAAAACCAGAAGGCAGACAGGATGGCAAAGCTAGCTAGTTCCGACAATCCAGAATAAACTGAAATAATTCCAATTGAAACGTTGGAATCGCCAAGCTTTGAGTCGATGGAAATTGAGTTCGCTTTCGAAGCAGAACCGAAGAAGGAGTCGTGGATGACCCCAATTAAGAATTTCCTTAAGAATGGGACACTCCGATCAAAGAAGAGTGAGAGAAGGGCTATAGTTCGCAACGCTACCAAATATGTCCTACAAGATGATACTCTTTATAGGCAAGGATTTTCTATGCCCCTGTTACGATGTATAGCACACGACGACGTCAAACGTGTACTAAGAGAAGTACACGAAGGTGAGTGTGGAGATCATACAGGAGGTCAGACTTTAGCGAAAAAGATATTGCGTTATGGATACTTCTGGCCCACAATTAATAAAGATGCAGCTGATTATTCACGACGCTGCGATAAGTGCCAGAGATTCGCCAAAATCCCCATAGCACCGTCGACTCAACTCAAATCGATGGTGAGTCCTTGGCCTTTTGCCACGTGGGGAATTGATATCATCGGAGTTCTACCAATTGCTAAATGAGGGGCGAAATATGCAATAGTTGTCGTGGACTATTTTACGAAGTGGGTGGAAGCTGAGCCCCTAACCAAGATTACGGCAAGGAAGGTGATAAGTTTTGTGGTTAGAAATATTATATGCCGAATCGGGATCCCAAGAACCATTATAACTGATAACGGAACCCAGTTCGATGGTGCTGAATTCAGAAATTTCTGCCAGAAATATAAGATCGACAAACGGTATACTGCGGTTGCTTATCCGCAGTCGAACGGACAAGTAGAAGCAATAAACAAAGTTATAAAATCCATCCTCAAGAAACGGTTAGAGAGCGCAAAGGCAAAATGGGTTGACGAATTGCCCTTAGCTTTGTGGGTATATCGAACAACATTTAAGACAACTACTGGTCATACCGCTTTCTCTCTCTCATTTGGTTCAGAAGAAGTAATTCCAGTAGAACTTGAAGTTCCTTCCCACCGGGTGACGTATTATGACCCGATGACGAATCGGGAACTCTTTCTCGGGTCTCTTGATGAAATCAAAGAAAAAAGGGACGAAGCGGATTTGCGGGCAGCAAGACATCGACGTCAGATGGCACGCTATTACGACAAAAAGGTTCGCCTTAGGACTTTTGAACCAAGAGATTTGGTGCTAAAGAGAGTCTTTCCATCCCTTCCTCACCTCGGTCCAAAGTGGGAAGGAACCTTTGTCATCCAACGGAAACTTGAAAAAGGAACCTTCAAGTTAACGACCGTAGATGGCGAAGAAGTACCTAGGGCATGGAATGCCCAACACTTGATGCGATATTTGGATTAGAAATGTTTTACTCTTTGTTATTTTTATTATGAACTCTGTAAAAAGGCATGACTTGCCTTAGGAAAATCTGATGATATGAATAAAGGACTATAAAGTGGATGTAGGCTACGACTTAGCCGAACCACTATAAAAATATCGTGTGTTATTTACTTTCATGCATTATATGTATACCTTCATCGACTATTCTGTTGCGATTATGGAATATAAGATGATTCAAAACCTGAAAGGTTGAAAATAGTTTAAACGTAAGAAAAAGCACAATGACTACTTGTGCGATAAGACATAAAAGAATGGGAAGACGACATTCTTAACTCTAACTCTCGAGAATTGAGAGAGAGTATAAAGGACGGGAAGACGACGTCCTCTGAGGCGTGAAGGTGCACCCATAAAAGAGACCGCCTCAGTAAGAACTCTAACCTGAGTATAAGATAGGAGAGTATAAAAAATGCCAAAAAAAAGACAGGCATTGACGACACAGAAAATGCAATCCCGTCAGAAAATCGGGGACATCCAGCCTACTTGATTAAGTCCTGAATAGTTTTTTGAGATCGACTGGGGGCATATATGTATACACATATTTCCCCTACCATAACTTCATTACACAACTATAGAAAGACATGCATTCTTACATAAGTGTAAAACTAATGGCTAACAGACATTGCAGAAAATGAATTATTTTTTATTTACAACTGAATGAATTTGTACAGGAAAACAGTTAAAAAGAAGGTGCAAGGGCCACCCTCATAGCAACAATTATTGGTCAACTAAATGCTAAAATAACGCAAGACAGCCCACTACTTAGACTTCGAAGGAGGCTTGGACTTCTTGGCGGCTTTCTCTGCATCATTCGCCTCTTTTTCGGCCTCCGTCAAGATGCGCTTTGATTTTTTCTTTCCTGAAGCTGAGATGCTGGAATCGGTTGACTTCTTCCCGGAGGGCAGAGCGCTAGAATCAAGAGAAGACTTTTTAGCGAGTTCCTCTGTAATAGATCTAGTTGAAAGCTTAACAACTAACCTTGATCCCGCATCCACAACTGCGAGAGGCTTGAGGCTTTTAGGGTCTAAGTCTTCAGCTTTTAACTGCAAGAGTTTATCTTGGTCAGCTTTCATTGCAGCCAAAGTAACATCATCTGCACTTTTCGACTCCCCGACTATTGCCACCTCTGGATCTTCCTCATGTCCTCCGTCGCCGCAATCATCCTTTAAGGCGGCTATCATTTCTTCATCACGAGGAGTGTCAGCCTTAGAAGGTTCGCTTCCTTCTCCCAAATCTATAGGAGCAGCCTTGTCCTTTCCCCCTTTTGCCTTCTCCGTAGGCTCCGTCCTAGAGGCGGTTCCCTGAGTCACATCTGTCTTTCCGGATGGCTCAATACCTACAGAGTGAGAAGCAACAGTTATCAACTCAGGAGAAAATAATGGGTTTTCATCGATTGCTCAATCACGTGGCGAAAGGTAGAGATAGCCCTGACGAATTGAGGAGAAAATGTAGAGATACCTTCCGATGACTTCTCGGCAGGGGTAACTGCTGTCTCCGATGCCGTTTCGGGAATAGGGGATAACAGGGTTGTTCGAAGGATCCCCGGGTTTTCAGGATGATACCCCTCTACTTCAGAAGTGGCGGGGGCAGTAGAAGAGGAACAAGCCTCGGCAACGTTCTTTTGCTTAGTCCTCCGCCTCTTTTCTTCCATAGCATCAGCAATGAGGCGGCGCCCTTCAGCTAGGCGTTCTGGCTCATCATCCCTTAAATATTTCTCCATCAGCTTGTCCTCATCAATGGAATCAACTTTGAGCTCTTCTTTCTCCCACTCAACGATCTGACTCCATACTTGGACTAGAGTAGATGGATAATCCTCAATCCAAGAAATGTTCCGGCGACGGATGATATGTGCAAAGAATTCTATCATTAATTCGCCGAAACCCTGAATCTCTGCCTCCGCTTCTGACAATTGTTTGCGGGCCTCCTCAGCGGAATTGATAGCACATTCGACGTTACCCTCCGCCAGGGCAGCTCTGTTCTCCGCCTCCATTAGCTTAGAAGCCAAGTCAGCATTTTTCTTTTCTAGCTCAGCATTCCTCCTTGCTAACTCTGCATTTTTCCGTTCAAGGTCAGCATAAGCAAGGCGCGTTTTAGCGGCATCTGACTTAGCATCTTCAGCTTTCTTTTTTAACTCATAACGCTCTTGAATGTGAGATTCAAGCAAATCATGGTAACGTTTTTGCATATCTTCAAATTGTTGTTTGAAGCTAGTAGCGTCCGTTTGAGCAATAGTAAGCTAGGCCTGTGTGTCCTCCAAATCTTTTCCTAGATTCTTTAAGGCATTTGCATCGTCTTCCGCGGTTTTTTGTATCGAATCAGCATTCGTGATTAGAGTACGAATGATTCTGGAAAGGTTGCGTGAATATTTGAACATTTCAGAATACTGTTTTTCGACCACATCTATCTTTGCTTTGGCCTCATCTTCCCACCTGGAAGAAAAAGGCTCGAGGGCAGGTAAAAAAGTCAAGTTCTCGAAGTAATGTTCGGGAAATTGCTCCTCCAAATACGCCCGTTTGATTGCAGTTTCAGCATCTAGTAGTGGAGGGGCGGGAATCGTCAACTCAGCATCCCTATGTGTGGAGGATTCAAAAGTCTCTTTATCTGTTCTAGGCCGTTTAGTAGAGACCTTGCGTTTACTTCGCGACTCAGTATCTTTTGGCGGACTTCTCTCCCTGCTGCGCTTTTCTTGGGAAGAGGTGGAGTCTTTCGGTTGCGGCTTGTCCTCTTCCCGACGACCTTGGTAACCTTTATATCTCTCTAGGTCCGTCCGAACAAGAGAGCGAGAACGTGAGGTTCGAGAGCGATAGGGTTCATAAGGCCTTCTCTCCTCCCTACTGCGGTCGTCGCGGCGATCATACTCAGTATCATAAGGTGGATTAGACATGCTGCGGCGGAGTTTCCTGATATCATAGTAAGATCGGGACATCGTGCCTGCACAATAAGACAAATGAAATTCAGGATCAATATTTTCACAAAGATAAAGATGCAATGAGTGGTAATGTTTTTGTGTAAAGTGTGTCCTAAGTGGTGTTTTTCCCCCTGACAAACCCGAGTCCAAAGCTAGACTAGTACGGGCGGGCTCTTTGGCCTTAGCAGGAGTGGTCTCTTCAGAAGAGGTGAAAACTAAAGGATCCTTCCTAAAATCCTCTGAAGTGTATATAGTTTCAGGTAAGGGGAGATCCCCCAAACCCTGAAATAATGGGTCATCAGTACTAGGGACATCTCCCTCAGAAGCATCAATTGGCGACTCTTTGGAAGACGTTGACCTTTCTGGAGAAATGGCATCCTCAGGAACAGTATACCCTTCGCGATGCTTTCGGCCAAGTTAGCCAATTCATCATCTTGAGTAGAAGATGGAGAGGGTGAAATTTGAAGAGGCACTGTAGGAGCTCCCGAGCCTTCCCCTGTCTCTGGGACTACATCCACTGAAGGAATATATACGTATGGAGCCGTCCCATGACCAATACTACGAGTTACAGATAGCAACCCATGAAAATGAAGATATTCGTCCTTAAGGACTTCGTCAATAGTCAAGAACTTCTGATCGCCATTAAGGAGCTGGTGCATCCGGTCAAAGAATACTTGGTCTGATATTTATTTTGGGTTATCGACTGCAAACAAAAGAAAAACGAGTTAAGCCGATGACTTGAATGTATAGAGCCGAGATTTAGAAAACCAGTGCTTTACTTGATTTCGTCCACCTCCTAGCACACCCTGGTTGTCGCTTCACATAAAACCATTCCAGCCTGGAATCTCCAGCCTTACTGCTGAATGACGCTGAAATTATCTTCCTCTTAGGGACAGACTCAAAATAGCAGAAAGAAGGAGTCTCTCGAGTCCGATGCTTGAAGTTGTAAAAGAAATGAACGTCATCGAAAGTGAGCTCTATGCCTAAGATCTCACGGTATGCTACATATAAGGTGTATAAATAAGCATAAGAATTGGGGTGCAGCTGCATGGGGGCAATCCACATTTGTCTTAGAAAATCAACGATAAAAGGAGAAAATGGAGGGATAGCACTGACCATGCACATCAACCGAGTAATTTCCATATACCCTTCTGGAGGGTTGTGGGGACGGTCAGTTCTCGAAGGCACCAGGGTGTCCCTTTTTAGTATCCCGTATTTTAAACAAATTCGGATAAGTCTGTCGTTGTCGATTGTTGATTCAACAGAATCTTGGGGTGATTCCAATATGACAGTCGATTCAAACTCATCAGGAGCCCAGTCGTCACCAATCCCTCCTTCCTCTTCAAAACCCAGAGAAACTTCACCCTCCGAAGACACATTGTCACTTTCGCGATTTTCAACCATGTAATCTAAACCCTCATCATTCCATTCCGGATCCGAAGGAGAAGATACGTCCTCGAGATTAACTTTGTTGGAGGTCTCCGGGGCCTCTTTCTTCTCAGCTAGTCTAGAAGAGCGTCTGGGTCTCATGGTCATAAAACTATTGAAGAAGCAATAGCACAAGTTAGAGTAAATTAGCCCGTATCCCCCCCGTGCATGTGTGCAAACTAAAGTGTAAACAGTGTATGCGGAAAGTGTAATGTAAATGTTTAAAAGTGCAGCGCAAAATTTTGGCAAAGTATAAAGGATTGAAGTAGTTCTTGATGTCCAGTTACGTTCGCAAGGCACTATCCTAACTGTCCATTAAGTTGAAGATTATGCCAAGAGTTGATTGAGCCAGCTAAACGAGTTTTTATGCATTAAGATGAACTGCCCTTCGGTTCGGTTCGGGCGCATTCATTGGGATCGGATCGGGGGCGTGGCCTCGTCTTGGGCTCGGTTAAACTTTGAAACTCAGAAATCAAAATCGGATCGGCTCGGAGGTAGATTCCCCTAACGGTTCGGATCGGGTCACGTAGTCATGCTTCTCCTTCTTTATCTTACAGTCCGACCCGATCCGGTTAGGTGAGCTCCATTCCCCCTTCTTTAACTACTTGCTCCGACCCGATCCGACCTTCTGGACCTCTTTTCCTTTTCCCTTTCTCTACTTTCCCCGACCCGATCCGACATTCTAGACTTCTCTTCTTTTTCCCTTTCTCCACTTTCCATACTCCACTGCCCGAACCGACTCCCTATGATCTTCTTCTTCCTCCTTTTTGGCCTCAGACCACAACTTCCTCTTCCAGCGCCTCGAAGTAGCAACGAAGCCACCAACGACAATAACGAAGGAAGAGGAGACTGCGGCGTGGAAACCACGTCCAGATCGGTCGAATTGACAATCAGTTTCAATTAAAACTTGTTATCATGAAACCAATCAAGGATTCAAACCTACCGAGGTGTATAAATGGAAGACTCGCGCAAGAATTGTAAAAAAATCTTTCTCTTTTGAATTCTGGAGTTTCGAAGCAGAAATTGTAAAACGATAAAGTAAAAGGAAAGTGGAAAGGAGGTGAAGGCTGAGTTTATATAGAAAAACAGGGTGACTATTCGTCTCCTCGTTCGGATCGGTGTGACAGCCCAGTAACGCAGCGTGGCCCAATAATCCAATACGAAATAGAAGAAGAAGGGGATCCGTTCGGGTTAGAGTCCGAACCGAACAGGATGTCATATCTCAGCTTGGCATATGAATAAATTTAAAATTTAAAGAAGAGGATGAAAGCACGAGGAAAGTCAAATGAAAGATTACCTAGCAGGCGATATGCAGTGATAATCAAAGCATGCTCCGTTTCCAACAGGAGCATCCTTTGAGGGGGCAAAATGTTAGCCCACTTTGTGAACTGGGCAATACAAAGTCGAGATGTGTAATGTTGAAAGACTTGGAAAGCATCATAGCGGATCAGATCGGAGAGATGTAGCGAGTCGGATCGGAGAGATTTTGGCTGTTCCGATTGGAGAGCTGCTAATGTTTGAATCAAAGAGGCACTGTTTTTCGGTTCGGGGAGCTACCTACTATCAATCGGATCGGAGGGAAACATACTATCGGATCGGAATGGAGCAAAGTGGATAAAGACTTATTTTTTGGGTTAATCCGGATCGGATCGGATAGTCCGATCCGAATCCTCACTGCAGGCTCCTCCGAACCGAACCTGTAATTCATGTCACATTCCCCCACGATCGCCTGAAGATGCGGAGCGGGTATGACCAGTTCCTACCCACAACATCCACTACTCTGATGCGTTGTCAACATTGAAACTCATCCGAACCCGAGGATGATGGGATGGAAGACAGGTGGCTCCGATCCGGATCGGGTTCTGAGCAAATTTTCACCTATAAATACCCTATCTGGAGACAATGAAAAGGATCTTCTTTTTGGCACTTTGAGAGTTCAACCACTTTCATAAACCGAATTCCAGCACTCCCGGATAATCCAAATCGTTTTTCAACATTTGTTTTGAAACAATTAAGTGAATGTATGTGAGTTGTGAGTGAAATTGAGTGAATATCTCATTGTAATTGCGACTCTATCGTTGAGAATAGTGATTGACAAGTGGACGTAGGCTTTTTAACGCCGAACCACTATAAATTCTGTGTCTCCATTTTACTTTTGATCTTATTTCATTCTGCTTTTAGTCAATTTGGGTGTTAGAACCACTTTTTGGTCTAACACCTAGTCACAGTGATAACACGACCTTGTATTGGCAGAGAGCCCGGTTGTTCTCGGGACATCCCTCTAGAGGTGTACCCATAGGATATGGAAGTTCCTTGGCCTAGTCATTTGTTGGAAATCCATTCTCCACTATGAGCGCATACGATTTCAAGTAAATACACATGCCTGTTTATGTTGGAAATCCATTCTCCTTATGATTGGTACATTTACTTGAAAAGTGAATTTTAATACTAATAATTATATCAAATGGTTTTCGCATATCAAGTATTTTTTTATCATAAGGAGAAACATTTCCCAAGTCTGCGTTTGCATTTTGTGTGTGCCGCGAGACCTTATGGTAGCTTCATTTTCGGAAAAAAATAAAAAAAATCTACACATAAAAATTATATGAGTTTCTTACATCAGTCCCATGACTGACCCAAAGTTTATTTCTCTTTCCCTAAATTTTAGATCCAACTAATTTTTACACGGGCAACCTAGTGGTCAGGTTTGAGTAGTGATGCTTTGGGAGCTTTTGTGAGCATCTTTTTATTTGGAGCTTTGAGGTGAAGATGGAGCAACATTTTTGATTCACTCTCTTTAGTTACTTTTCGCTATTTGTTTTGTATTCTAGTAGTTTGTGTATCTTGGTATGTATGTACTCTGATCTACTTGTGATGTAACCTCTATGAAATCTTCAAGTTGTATTAATGGAGATTTTTTTTGTTTTATGATGTTGTTCCTAATGTGTTATTATCCCAGGCGATGTGGACTTCGACATTCGAATCTCAGACATTTGAATACTAGAATGTATTAAGGGTCAATTTTTAAAGGTCAAAATTCCAAATCGTTACAACGTGGTATCAGAGCATTGGTTTATACAAAGCTTATGGGGTATGACTCATTAGAGCAGATGGAAAAGACTCATCAGAAATAGGATTAGTAATATCCTAGGATGAGAAACTCATTAGAGATAGGGTTAGTGATACCCTAGAATGAGTCAGAAATATTTATATGAGAGAAATTGTTTACAACATAAAATTTATTTTGAAAGATCATAAAAAGGATTTTGCAATATAAATGGTTAATTATAGCCTGTATAATTAGTTAAATATGGTTAAATCTAAAACTTCATTCTTATCTATTTTAAATTATTTAGATATTCCCTAAGATATCTTGTCCATATACCTTAATAATGTTTTCATACTATTCATGGATAGTAGAAAATGAGTGGAAGAAGAGGACAAGATAGGGGAAGGAATAATACCACCGCCAGTGATCATAACTCTTCAATCAATAAAGCTGCTACTCAAGATCAACTAATCTTCAAATTGCTTGGTTAAGTGGTTTGATGTTTAGCTTTGTTATGGGTTAACAACATACTACTGTGAACAAGCATGATTCACCAGAAGAAAAAGTGAGAAACAACAACAATAACTAGAAGAAAAGGAAGTTCAATGGTAAGGAGCATGGGCAAAGAAAAAGGAAAGAAAGGAACCCAAGGAAATCATCGTAAGGATGTGATCTATTTCAATTGCTTAGAAAAGGGGCATTACTCAAACAAATGTAACAGGCCATGCGAATCAGATCAGGGAGTCAAGAAATGCTATTATTCTCATAATCTGAGACACATAATTAAAGATTGTCATATAATAAATAAGGCGGAAATAGAAAAGGTTTATGGTAGAGATCCCTCAACTTCAAAGGATGATAAAAGAAAAGGATTTATGGAAGGTAATATTATCATTTATGATAAATTAGTTAAAGTTCTATTATATATCGACACTAAACATAGTATTATTTCAAGTCAAACGGTAGGAGAATTAAAATTTGAACCAGAATTTGATGATGAACAACTTTACATAACGAATCTGGTAGGAAGTCCCACTAATCTACGTCTATTCTTATTTCTCATCATAAATTTCCTCTCATCCATTTTTGTTCTAGATTTTAATGACTTTGAAATTCCACTTAGAATAAATTGGTTTGCAAAATACGAAGCATAACTAGATTGTGTAAAAAGAACTATATACGTAAAACCAAGGTTAGGGAATTTCATTAAGACATATTGTGAAGACCCGAGTCCGAAGAGGGACAAATTGATGCATGCCTTAAAGTTATCCCAGTACCAACACAGAAACCATACTCGTTGTCAGAGGATTCACTGATATATTTGAGGAAATTAAAATCCTACCCCGCATAGGGAAATTAAGTGAGAAGTGACCTTGTACTTAATGCAAGACGTTCATCTATCCTAGTCGTAAGATGGCACCAAGGGAAAGGGAAGAATTAAACAAAAAAAATCCAAGAGTTGTTGGAAAAAGGATTCATTCAATGTAGTTGTTTAAGCTGAGGATCAGTAGTGATACCAAAATCAAAGGGGTCCTTAAGACTATGTGTATAATATGAAAACCTTAAGAACAAGTACCCCTACCCCAAATAGACAACTTGTTTGACCAATTGCTAGGTGGTTGATTTTTCTCAAAATTGGATCTAGCCATAGGATTCCACTAACTAAGGATCACTAAAGACTGCATCCAGTTAACTACTTTTAAAGAACCAGGTACCTTCTACAAATAGTTAGTAATGCCTTTCGAATTAATCAACGACCCTACCTATTTCACTGACTTAGTGACTAAGGTATTCTGAGATGTATTGAATAAACTTGTATTATTGTCCATATACGATATCCTTATCTATTCTGAAATTGAGGAGAGTATGCCAAAATTTTATCTCAAGTATAGAGTTAAATTTCGAGCCTAGCCTAAATCTTTGGTAAATTCATCTCTTTATCTATTTTCTTTTAGCCATTCCCTTCATATTCAACTTTAAGGACGAAATTTTTTAAAGAGGGGAGAATCTAACAACCCTGATTTTTGAACCCCAATTAATTTAGATAATTCAAATAATTTTGAATATATAATTTGATAAAAATGGTTTTGATGTGATAATAAGCTAAATATGACATTTATAAATAGATTTTGTCAATTTATAGTGTTTAACTAATTTATCGAGCCAGAATAGAATTTTATTACTCGATAAATTTGATTTGAAATTTTAAATTGATAGCTTTAAGTGAAATTTTGAATTTTTAGAAAAATAAAATAGCTGTGTAAAACTATAAAGTATAATTGTAAAATATATCGACAAAATTATATAAGCTTTTGTCATAATATATTATTCAAAACATATAAACTAAACTTTTGTATCACTTCCTTAATGTTGCATACACTCTCCATAGCATTTCCTGGTAAATGCTACTAAAAATCACAACCCTCCATGTATAAACAAGTGTCTAGGACACATGTTAACATGTATGAAGCTAAGCATGCATGTTCAACATGTGTCCCATGATGTGGCAGCACATGAAGCACCCTCTCCAACTAAAAAAACTCTTCATTCCAATCTTCTCCGTCTTCTTTTCAACCTCCTTCCTTCTCTTGCAATGGCTTCCTATCCATTATCTTCTCCTTCTCTCCCTCCTCCTACCTTCCTTAATTCGACCTAGACCTACCTCCCACTCCTCCCTAGTTCGGCCATCATCACCCTCTCCCCTCCTCCCTAGTTCGGCCATCACCACCTCCTCCCCTCCTCTCCAATTTCTCCCCTCCTCCCTCCTATCCATAACCACCCGACCACATTCCTCCACCACTTATTCGGCTCGCCAGCCCTACCCCAAATGCTACCACCCTCGACACCCACACCCCTCCAACTCATCCCCATATACCTCCCTCTTACACACCACCCAACTCGACCACCTACCTCCCCTTTTGCACCACCATCCATGACCAATCACCACCCCCATCATTCGTTCCCTTCTCCTTCTCCTCAAATAATAATAATAAGTATAATGTATACATAATAATGTTAGAAAAGTCGGCGAGGAACGTTAGTTGGTGCAGACCAGTTTAACTTAGCTAGTAAGTCCTACCTAAAGTTAGGTTGAGAGGAACTCTAAGGTGAGAAATTCTTCACTAATATGTGTTTAATATTGATGTTATGTTGTTTGCTGTGAATTTACAATTGATTAGTTGTTAAACGAAGTGTAAGTGTTAATTACCAAACGCTTTTACATATATACTACGATGCAGATCCTATGTGATGGTTGAATGGATTCAATGAATGTAGTAATGGTTGTTAGTTGTGATACTATGTAACGCTGCACATGTTACACACATTTATGTGTAATTATATGGGTATTAGTTAAGTATCATGCTTATCGGGTAATATAAATGAATATTATATTCATTTTAAATATAGTGTAAACATAAAATCAGGAATATTCTATCTGAAACCGAATATAAATGAAATAAAGTGATTTCAAAAAACTATTGTAAAGGTTGAAATTTTATTGAACATGGTTTTGATATAAAATAGTTTGTTCAAGTTTAAATTGATTAAATCGATTTCGTTTTTAAAATTGACCATGGTTTAACTATATAGATAATATTTTTAATTCAAATTGAGTGTTCCATTGTGCTTATGTAATATTTATTTTCGGTTTTGGAAAGTTTGGATTTCAAAAAGTTAATTTTTAAAAAATAATAATAATTTATTAATTAAATAATATTATAATATTTATAGAAAATAAACATTTGAATTTAAAGTTGAAATTTTGAATTTTAAAAAAAAATAGTCTTATATATGTTAAAAATAGTTTTATAACCTATTTTGAAGTAAAACGGATTAATTTTAATATAAAATTAAACTACGGATGAATAGAGCGTGTCGCGCTGAGGTAGTTCGCGAATTTCGACCATAGACCTCAAACTATTATAAGGGGCTCATTTTAAATCGGATTTTCCAGGAATGAAAAGATTTGCTTTCTTAAAATAATTGTTTTCAAATGAAAAAGGAATTATTTTTTTAAATTTTGATTTATAATTTCAAGATATGTTCAAAACATTTTTTTATAAAAATCGCGGTAGCGTAATTCGTTGACCTTAACGGAAAATGACTGATTTTAAATTATTAAAAATATGGAAAAAATTCTAATAAATCGTAATTAATTAAAAATGATTTTAATTTAAAATATTAAGTTTTGGATAATAAATGTCATTTTTATCATACTAGTCAATATAAGCCATTAGAAACACTTTTGCGACAATTTGTAATGTATTTGCAACGTTGTTTACCAATATTAAAAAATCAATGATTTTAACATAAGAATTATTATCCAAATCTTTTGTAAACATTTTCAAATGGTTAACAAAGTGTTTTATTCATAATTTGGGAACTGTATAACCTTAATACGGTTACGAAATTCAATTACAAATAAATTGGACTTGGATGGAAAGAAACTTCAAATATTTGATATTCAAATCCGGTGTTAAACTTGTACTATTTATGGAATTAAAAAGGTTTATATCGATATTTCACTTATAGTATTTTTTTACTATGAGAATTGGTATTAAATATGGGTGATCTAATTTCTACACAAATCTTATATTTAATATCAATCTGTTTTGGTTAGGCCAAAGATCAATGAATATTTTTTAGATAATTCTCAATCAAGGATTCAATTAAGGCTTTAGAAACATCAGTTCAATGTAAGTAATCTTATAAGGAATGTGTGACGACCGGGAATTTCGCTCGATCCGAATCAGTCGCTAAACCGATCTAGACCATTCGAAACGCCTGATTGTTTTCAGAACACGACAAATCAGAACGCAGACGGAAGAACATTTCATTGTATATTACAACAATTCCATAAGATACAAGAATATACAGAGTATAAATGAATATTACACACAAATATCAGAGATTTAAATTACATTTAAATACATAGCACCGGAAAATAATACAATACACAACTAGAAGAGATATACGGATACAAAGCTTTCCGGATATCATTCCAGCTGTAAACCAGGATCCTGTGAATATAAATTTGCAAAACCAAAACTACTAGTTTCCCGTGTCAAAATAGGGTAACCCAGAGCTTAGGTTAAAACAATAAACTCCAGGTCAGTCATGGGACTGGTGTGAGAACTAAAACAGTTATTAATCTTTATTTTTAAAGTTAGGTAAATCAAGGGACCACGCCGTATAACACGGAACGGGTTTCCTCCCAAGAATACCAGTGCATAAAACAAACAGCGCGATGCTAAATAAAGAAAAATGAGGCTATTATAAGACCCAGGTCCTATCACACAATGCAACGAAAGCCGGGGATAGGGTTTTTACCATATAATAGCCAAGAATGCTTGATACGTTTAAAACAAATCATTTGATTCTATTATAAGTGCATAGTGTATAAAACAACTTCAAATGATAAATATCAATCATAGGCGGCATGGGTACCGTATATCATGTCGCCATACTAGTTCTACAATTAAAACCGCAAATGTCACGTATTTGGAAATTGGATTTCCATCTATGAACCGAGCCAAAAGACAGTCCTCAACCGATTCAAGACTCTCTAGACCGAGCCTCAGGATCAGAGCTCGAGTGACCCTTGGAGCGACAGGGCCGGTCCACCGATGTGGATTAAAATGCCAAAACACTGCGTTTCCCCGCCCTTTGGGGGCGTAAATGAGCCAATAAATGACTCCATCGGACCCGGATCGTCCGATCAAACCGAGGCGCCTCGCAACAGCGACAACCACACAGGTGAAAAGTATATAAATGTCAGGGCTGGTAGGTCACTGACACCACCCTTGCTAGAAGGAAACGCATGCTATCCCTAAGGTCCTCTCCCGTTTCTGGTTCACAACCGGGGTGTGTGGCTCGCGAATTCACGTTACACAAAGCTATGCCACACAGGCGGTGCTTTGATCATCAACCACAAGACTTTGCTTTTCAACAGAAGCCTTGATCATTTGCGTCTTAGGCATGCCACACAGGAAATTCACTCTATGCGTTTGATATCCATCTGTATATAACCCCTGAGCTCGTACATCTCAGAGAAGGGCGTTAAGCAAGAGAATAAATTCTCCGCCGCTAAACAGATATATATTTAATAGAAATCAATCACACAGACTAAAATCCAATGTCAGACACACAGTCCATTTACAAGTCCGTTCTGGGTCTGAACGAAACCGGAGGCACCTAGTACCCCGCATATCCATCGATCTCCAAGTACGTCTGGACGATCACCAACTGTTTCCATCTTCTTGGGTGTATAGCCCAATCAAGATCATCAGTAATCACCCAAACGACGTGAAGACCTCCAGTCTTCGACCACCGTCTTCATCTTCGACACCAGTTGAATAAGTTATTCAGAATGGGATAAACCCGGTCTTTCTGAATAACTCGCATATATAATAAATAAGTTTTACACAAACACAACATACGCCTCATTCCAATTCAGAATATTCTTTTATTCAAATATTCCTATACTTTGGGAAAAGTTCCCATTAATTTTATCAAAGATAAATTCTTTAAATTTATTCTTTAATCTCCTTTGAATATCAATTCAAACTAGTCGGGATTAGCGAACCACACCGAAGTAATCATTTATTTTAATTTCCCAATCCCAACCTATTCATCCCATGAAGTAAAACTGGTAATACTTCATATCTAACACCATAGTGTTATCGGTAAATTCAATTATCATTTCACGTTCAAATCTAATTAAAGATTTAACGATCGCCTGGAGCAAAACTGGTGATACTCCATTCTCGATCTTTCCAATATAATTAAAGATTCATTAAAACTCCACATAGTTTTAATCTTTAACTGGGTTAAAGAATCAGTGTCATTTTAAAACACGGTTCACGATAAACCCAAAATCACATTCATTAATTATCGGGTTGAAGAACAAGTGTTATTTAAAACACTGCTCACGATAAACCCAAAAATCAATACCAATTCAATTCCAATTAAATATTACTTAATTGGTGCACTTCATTAAATCTAAATAAAAGATTTAATCTTTTTCTCAATGAGGTTTAAGAACAGTGTTAATGAAGACACCGTTCAAAAGAAACCCAAATCACATTTGATATTAAATACAAGGCTCTGAATAGAAAATATATCGTCTTATATTCAATATCAAATTCTACGACCAACAAATATCGTATTGGAAATAACGATATATATATATATATCTATATCTTTCAAATTTCCATAATAACATCTGTATAATCACGAAATCCAACATCGAAATATTCCAAAGACAATTTCGATTCAAATCCATTCCAATTCATTTATTGGAAATTCTGGTTATATTTCAAAACCATTTCAAACTCACTTTATTTATTTTAGAAATAAATAGAATTATAATTCTAGTTCAAAACTAGTTCATTTCGATAAAAATCTATTTTTATCTTTTCAAATATGGAGTTTTTCATCCCAATTCTTCCCAAACCATTTCTTATGATTTTACACAAATTATTACTATTTTTAATAATTTTATCAAGGCCCGTACAGTCGATTTCCATCAATGGCCATCGAACTGCACTTACAGCGACCTTTTTCAAATTTGATTTGGACATAATTCCAAATCCAACCGTTAGATTTCAAATTTATAATATTCATTAGAAAGCTCTTTTCGATATGAACCCAACGATTCCTGTTTTAGGAGAATCCGACAGTCGGATCTCCCGCACTATCCATTTGAAGTCAATGGTCGAAATTCGCGAACTGCCGCAGCGCGGCGCGTTCTATTCAGGCCATTATATTATATATATATAATATATATATAATATATACTTCGTCGATTTCCTTTTAAACCGTATTATATAAATCGTTTTAAATTCGTTTCCAAAACGATTTCAACTTCATTTCAAATTCAAATCAAAATTGAATTTTTCCTTATAAATTCGTTTTAAATTCATTTCAAATTGATTTCAATTCAAATTTATTTCTAATTCATTTCAGTTCGTTTTCAATTTAATTCAATTTCAATTCGAATTCATTTATATTCAATTTCAATTCGAATTCATTTATATTCAATTTAAATTCGAATTCATTTATATTCAATTTCAATTCGAATTCATTTCTATTCATTTTCAATTCGAATTCATTTCTATTCAGTTAAATTCGAATTTCAATTCTTTTAGAAATATCAGATTTTGAAATCACTTTCAATATTCATTATAGAATGAATAAAATCGATATAAATATCGTTCACGTCAAAATGGCGTCAATCTAATCAACACGGCTTCATATATTCCTATTTTCAAATATTATATTTCAAATATTTCTATTTCAAATATTTCCTTTTCAAATATTTCTATTTCAAATATTACCTTTTCAAATATTTCTATTTCAAATATTTCTATTTCGAAATTGGAATGAGGCCCAATTAATTACCGTATAATGTTAATTATATGGATTATCTACAACACATGTATATATCAACAACGATGAATAATCAACCATCATCCAAAGTGCATTCTACACTGTATAAGCATCAAATATAAATATTCAATGCTTATAGCAGCCTGCCAATCAATCGATCGACATACTACTAAACAGTCGGGATTAGTGTACATCAAATATCATCCCAATACACGTGTGGGGTTTCAAACAATCAAACACAGATTTTATTTGTGCAGTTGGGCGATGTGTAAAATTTATCGTCCCAATCAATATCAGTCGAATGTGTGTATATAAACAAATCGTCTGATTTGTTTATTTTTATTTCTTTTCATATACACGTTAAAAATTCTATTTTTAACCATAAAATATTTTTAGCTATATAAATATTTTATTTCATTTCACATCACATCACACAATCAACTACACAACAAAATTAAACAAACAAGCATACAAGCCGTCCATGGTCTGTGGACGACGGGTGTTGGGTGCTACTAAACACCGTCTGCATCCTAGTATATATTTATATAACTAGAAAATTAAATTAAAGAGTGAGAAATTCTCACAGAATAGCTAATCCAACGCCACGACTCTTCTTATGTAGAAATCTTCGCCGTTTCTTCTTTCGTCACTTTCATCTTCCGTAATCACAACATATATAAAAATCACATTTTTACTTTGCTATTCAATATATAAAAATCGAATTTTTTACTTTGCTATTCAATATATAAAAATCGAATTTTTACTTCGCTATTCAATATATAAAAATTGAATTTTTACTTTGCTATTCAATATATAAAAATCGAATTTTTACTTTGCTATTCGATATATAAAAATCGAATTTTTACTTTGCTATTCAATATTTAAAAATCGAATTTTTACTTTGCTATTCAATATATAAAAATTGAATTTTTACTTCTCTATTCAATATATAAAAATCGAATTTTTACTTTGCTATTCAATATATAAAAATCTAATTTTACTTTTAAATTTCTAAATTTTTCCTATCCTAAGAATCAAATTTTTGTCTCGCCTTCAAGATGATTAAAAAAAATCTCGCCTTAATTATATAAAGATATCGTCTTTCCTACTTTAAAAATGTCGTCTTTCACTACATAAAAATATCGTCTTTTTATATCGTACCATATAAAGATCACATTTTTATTATCTATATAATATGAAAATTATAATTTCAACCTTTACATGCGATAAAAATTATATTTTTATTCTTGTTATACAGTAAAAATTTCATCTTTTTGTTTTCAAAAATCCTATCATTTTGTTCTTTAAAAATTATATAAAAACTGATTTTAAATTTATGCAAAAACTGATCTTTAAATTTATAAAATCGATCACATAGAAAAATAAAAATAAAAATATATAAAAACTTACAGCTTTTAGGGTTTAATTGCCGGAGAATCAGAGGAGGAGGGCTGGGGTGGTGCGGCTAGTCGGAGGTGGGCCTGGGAGGGGATCGTCTGAGGGGGAAGGGGGGTGCTGGCTCTCTCGCATTGAAGCAGGAGGAGGAGACAGAGCAGAAGGGGAGGGCGGCGGAGGTCTGGGGCGTGGCAGGGCAAGGCGGTCGGCGTTGGCGTTGGCAAGGGGGGGCGCTGTTAGGTCGAATTGAAGGGGGAGAAACGGAGGAAGGGGAGGAAGAAGGATGGGGATCGAGGCAGAGGGGGGGGTTGCGCCTGAGGTGGAGCGGCGGCGTGGGCGTCGGGGCGCAGTGGCCCCCGGTGGAGGAGCGACAGCTCCTCCCCTTTCTTTCTCTTTTTTTTATTTTTACTTCTGAAAAGTAACGGGGGAAGAGAAAGAAAGAAAAAGGGGAGGTTTCGTAATTTTTTTTATTATTTTAATTATTTTCAATTTCAAAAAGCAACTTTTAATCTCGACCTCGAAATCGAACCCACCGCCTGTCATCTATAGCTAATTACCCCCATTCCGAACACAATGGGATATGTACCATAAGCTGATTCGATCATTTCAATCAGTTTTCGTCAAAATCAAAATATAAATCTATATATTGAATTTGAACGCGCATTTCAATTTACCGGGGCCACATACTAACCCGAAAAATCCCAAAAAAATATTTTCTAGCCTTGTATTGACAATACGGTCCTAACAGAACTAGTTTCGTCAAATTCTGAGACCGTTGGAAAAATGGTCATTTTCCAGTCGATTAAAATCAACTGAAAGTGGTCAAACGCGTTTTCCTTCGCCACGCTCACATATTGATTCGAAAAATAATGAAATTTGGAATCTAGCAATAACCTTATGTCCTAGATCCAAAAAAAGTGGTTTCGTCGAAATCTGAGGTCGTTTGCAAAATTTCCCTTTTTAAGGGCCTGAATTCCATAGCGACTATTCAGAATTTTCAACTGGGCATATCTTTTGATTCCCGCTATGAAATTTTGATTTCCCAGATTCGTTGGAAAGATATTCTCAATTAGATTCCATTATTTGTGGTTTCACTAAAATCCAGCTTATTTTGCACCCGGTACATTCATTTGAATTTTGAAATCGAATTATCGAACTACCGCGCCGTTTTCAATTCCTTTTATATTTTAAAATAAATATTTATATTCTATCGACGATCTATATAATATATACGTTCAAATTCTATTCAAAATAAATTTCTCGTCGATATTATTTAAAACAATTCGTTTTAAATAATCAAAATTTGCTAAAATTGCCAAAATAAAAAATTTAAACTGGCCCAGATTTCCGGGTTATTACAGAATGTTTATTGAGATTGATAAGATTTTATTACCGTCACTTTTAGGTATATGTTTTAAATTGGGAAATTTATGATGCAAATTTGCTAATTAAGTTTTAATTCGGATTCGAATTTAAAAGAAAACTTGGTTAAAGAAATGGATTTATGGGTTAACGAATTTTTTCTCAAATAAGGACTTTGTTAAAAAGAATTGGTTTAAGGTAGTTATGATTAACTAAAACTAAGTGAAGGGAGACTTAATTAAAATCCTGTATAATCCATAATTGTTTTTTTAAATATTGTTTATTATACGGAAAGACCGAGATCGGGTTTATGTTCGAAAACCATTTTGGACAAGAAAATGACGAATTGGAGCAATATAAAATATTAAAGATGTTGGTTGAAACCATAAATCTTCACATCGAAAGGACTTCCTGTTGATTTTCCCTTCATTGGGTTGCCCCAGTATTGAGATGATACACAATACATTTTACAGCATATCCGAACGTATTTCGAGAATTTCCGGAAATGCAAGGGCTTCTTTCCTTTATTGGACAAGGAATAAAGCGCCTTCAATTTCATTTAGACCCAGAACGAACTTGTAAGGATGTGTGTCTAGCATTGTATTTTGCAATAGATTGACTGATATTTACTAAAAAAAAATCTATTGGTGGCAGAGAATATGTTCTCTTAGCTTAACACCTTTTTTGAGACGTACGAACTCAAAGGTGATATGGTTAGCATAACAAATCACATGTTTATAGAGTATGAGAGAACGAGAACAGAAACCAAACTTGAACACTTGCTAAGGCCTGTCTTCCCTGAGATAAACACGTGATTTTTTATGATGAGGGGGATTAGAACAACAAGTCCTAGCGGGTATAAAATATATAACACTGTCTACAATAAACAAATGTACTCCATTTGATTAAAACCAAAATATATATCTAAAAGGGCTTGTAGTTCTAGCCTAACCAATTTAAGAGTTTACGCACGATGACTAGCAACTGAATCCAAGGTAATATTCCAAACCTAGCGATATCGTAATACAGAAATAAAACGTTTACGCATGAGTATGAAGCCTTTAAACCAACATTAACTAATTAAGAGGTGGAAAACTAACTTCGAACTATCACACAAGGAGGGTACTTATTTTATATATAACTTCTTAAAACCTCGCTACCTATGTAAGGTATTGGTGGATACTTACGATGCTTAATACCCAAGACGGACCTTTTGGCCACTCATTACGTTATATGGTGGTTTATTCTACATTGACATAAATAAGTGGACAATAGATAATAAGTCCTACTAATCAAAGGCTTTCGTCATTCATGCGTATAACCATGCCCTGCATAAGACGAGAGACAGTAAGAAGTCACTTATTAACTACAGTATAAGCATACATCTCTCCATTTAATACCTTCCCCTGGCGAACTCCCTCATTACTATATAGCTAGCCTTATTTTATAATTCCCTTAGTCACTCAATACTTCCAATAGGATAGGCAGACCTTTGGTACCTCCGGAATGGTCATTTATTAACTATTCCTAAGGCGGACCGCAGCTCAATCACTCGAGGAAGCGGACTAACGTGGGAATTGCCAAGTTCGAACCCAATAGTAATTTAACATGTGGTGAGCTATGTAATCTCTTAATACCCTTTTAAGGGGGGATCTAACTACTTTAACACCTTTATCTCGAAATAGGCTACGCTATGAATTGTTTCCTTCCCAAGGTTTCCTCTTTTAGGATGAGAGGAGGGAACCTCACTCTTGAGATAAACCATGTTTTGGGAAACAACCCTCGTTGCGTAGTTAACTATCATTACACAATTAACTATCTTCATGGGTTCCTATGGTTACATGGCAATTGAACATATATTCTACCACTGCAAAATGCAGATTTCTATAAAATAAGGCAACTAACCTCGCATTATTAACCTACTAAGTCCAGTTTCTATTTCAAATTATAATAATTCTAGATTAACAAGGAATTCATAACTTCCTATCTTAGGATATTTATTTACTGGACTTAGCATTTACTACGCCAATCAATCCCCATTAATTCCCCTTTTCTATTCTTTTATTATTACTAATTAAGTTTTTCCCACTAATGAAGCTAATGATTTTATTCTCACTGACATCAATTAACCTATTAAATTTCATTTATAAAACTAATAGTCATATTTTCCTAAGGCATTTATTTTCTTATTTATATCAGTTTCATTCTAATTCTACTTTATATACTATAACTCTGTTTATCATTATATTTTAAATTTCCGTTATTTATTGTTTATGTATTCATACACACATATTTGTTATTTATTAAATTCCCTACTTGGAATTACAAATTCCTATTCCTAACAACTTTCAAATTGTAAGCATTTGGCTTGTTTATCCTATTTAACTATTTTCTCCAATTGAAGATGGCTACATCATTTCCTATTTTATATATGACCTTAGTTATAGCAAATCAAATTCGTTTGTTTCTACAACGGTCATAATACTTATTTTTCATTATGGATTTTATTTCCATATACTTTCCTATAAAAACGGATGCTATTTAAGCATACAACAATAACAAACATTTATTATAATTGTGTCATTTACGTAGATTTGACTGATATGAATATATATAAGAGCATTTAATGTAGTTACTATATTTTATTTTATTATTATAACCATTTATGTTTCAGTCTAAACTAACGATCAAAACAAACATTTTTATGTTTAATATTATTTAAGATTCAAAATCTTATAAAATGGCCAATAACTGTAGTTATTGTAAAATTTCCCAAAATAGTTAAAAGGAAAATATGGACATATTTCAAATCATAAAAAATAAGAAACATATGTTCTTGGAATGGTTGTTGTAAACTATGAACAAGTATACCTAAATTTACACATCCCTTCCTAATTGTTTTGTAAATATTTCTTATTGATTTGATACAATGGCCTTTTTTTATTAAAAAGAACAAAAAAGGCATTTCAACAATAACCAAGTAAAACCCCAACAACATCAAACATAAACAGGCATAAGCATTTAATCTAAATTTACATAAACCTCAAACAACACCAAAACTAAGGATTTGGAGTAAAACTACAATTTTTGATAATGGTTTTGGGACCGATTTCCAGATCTATGGTGCATACAATAACTACAGCAAACATAAATATAATTATAGGCAATCTTATAATATACTAGATAAGCCTACAACTTTCCAATATTAAAACCATAACCTATCATTTCAAATTTGAAAAAATACTAAACAAAATTGATAAATCTTAAGCCTACATTTTAGATCTATTTCAAATGAACTAATCAGGTAATTATAAAACGATGTCTATAAATTTCCCACACACCTGAAAGTTATCCAAACCTGAATCTGAATAAAATTTAGGCCTATAATTCCTAAAATCTTATGGATCTACAATATTTCTAAAAGGGGATTCTTTCAGATTTGTAGATCTACAAGAAAACATGAAAGAGGGAAGAAATCGGAATGGAAGAAAGCCTGTTCGTAAAACCATCCCCTTTGCATATAAATTTGATTCTACTTTTCTTAAATCAATGTTTGTTTTGTTTTTTTATATTTAGATTGATTTAGAAGAAAATTTGAAGAAGAGGGAGATGGCAAATTTTCGTTACTTTGTGTACAAAAGGATGGGTCCTATCCTTTTATTCATAGAGGTTAGAATTGCCCTAGACCGTTAAATTATTTTTAATTAAGATATGTCCATTTATATATAAAATATATCGAACAAAACCCTAGCCGCCACACTACCGGGTTCGACCCAGGATCTAGGTCGGACCAACATTGCTGCTTGGGTCAACCTGGCTGTGGTTTGGGCACGGGTTAAGGTAATTAATTATTACCTATATTTTATTCTGTTTTATTTATTTTCCATCCGTTTTGTTATTTCATCCGTTACTTTACATACGGACTCCGTTCGCAAAGTTCCAAATATGAAAGTTAACCAAAATTCCATCATGAACGCAACAATGCAGGTTTCGTGGCCAAGTTCCATTTTTGGAGCATAATTAAATAACTAAATTAACTATTGCCAAAAATTTGGGTTTTTACATTCTTTCCCCCATAAAAGAAATTTCGTCCCGAAATTTTACCAACGATCAAGTCATGGAGTTGGTGCCTAATTTTCCTAAACTAAATAACTAATTAGTGTTCATCCAATTTTGCAACTAAGTGCGCATGTGCACGGTGTACATAATGCATTTCAACTATAAAACATGTATGCAAATTGATTCTAAATCAAATCTTCCTATATATATGAATTTTGTTTTTGAAAATACTTTTGAAAAACATGATGCAAAACGTCCTAAATATACTGGTAGCTCTATATGAATGCAAAATTTTGAAATTATTTTCATTCATAACCCCCACACATCTACGAATAGTGGTGCGAAAAACCAAATTTTGCACCCAAATCCTACAATTCAATTTGTTAAAGTATCTAAATCGCTTCCTATTTATTCTCCTAAGTTGGAAAAAAGGAAACCAAAGCAGAGAAATTTAACGTTCCTTCCCCTTACAAATATACTCAGTCCTCGTCTATAGTGAAATTTACCTTAATATTCCCAAAATACTCTAGAAATTTCCATCTGTAGACTGCAAAGGAGGCTTGACATGAGCTATAAAATGTAAAATGAGGTAATTAATAACCCGTGAAAACCATCAGAAGGTATGGAAACAACGTTTCCTTACCTAAAACAACATTTTCCTTGTTACGGTTAACGTATTTAATGCATCGTCATTCCAAATGCACCGCTAAAACACGCAAACAAATCATCTAAAATCTTCCTTATGCTTTACATGTAATTAAAAAAAAAATTCCCATCAAAATAAATTTTCGCTTGAAATTTTGTTTATGTAAAATTCGAAATTTCTTTTTTGGTGATATTTTGCTTTCCCTATTTGGTTTATACAAAAAAAAAAAATTTCGGTATCGTGCGCTTTACTATATTCAAACCATCTATTTTTTACACAAAAAATCTATTTATACATATGTAAGCCACCGTACCCAAATCTATGTTTAAACATAAATAAGATTTTATGGGAAAGTAAGAATAGTCAAAAACGTGAAATTTTTAAAAGGAAAAATATTTGATTGTTGTTCACTTTTTTTTTCAAATAGCGTTTGCAAAATTTTAAAAATATATTTTGTGGAAACTTAAACGATCCAAGTCACTTGTTCACGTCGAAGGAAGTTGGTCGTGCAAAAATGCGAAATCCAAAACCACACAAGCGAAGTAAAAAATAAATTTTATCTTTAAAAGAACAGGAGACAAACAATAAATAACTTAGGGTGAACTAACGCAAAAACCTGTCATTCGCTAAAATTTATCAACAACAGAATTTTATACTTTTCAGCTCTAAGGCAACTGCTAGTTAGACAACTAAATGAGATTCCATTCAAATAAATAACCGTGAAGGACGTAAAATATTTTAAACACAGAATTTCATTAATAGTCCAACGATTTTAAAGAAAATACTAAGAGTTACAATACACACTACAACAACAAGATAAAATACTGAGAGGGAAACACATAATACAAGATACACAAGACATAAGCTGACATCGCCTAAGAACTACAAGATGGTCGGGCTCCGTGGTTAGAACTCGATCCATTACTGTAACACCCCGAATTTTCTATTAACACTAAAGTTGCTAAAATAATAATAAGTGTGTAGAAGAGGGGATGTATCTAATATGAATATAAAAATATTAATAAGTGTGTAGAAGAGGGGATGTATCTAATATGAATATAAAAATATTAATAAGTGTGTAAGAGAGGGGATGTATCTAATATGAATATAAAAATATTAATAAGTGTGTAAGAGAGGGGATGTATCTAATATGAATATAAAAATATTAATAACTGTGTAAGAGAGGGGATGTATCTAATATGAATATAAAAATATTAATAAGTGTGTGAGAGAGGGGATGTATCTAATATGTATATAAAAACAATAATAAGTAAAGGGGGATGTATCTAATATGTAAATTGTAGAAAATATATATATATTTATGACATGAATAGAAGTTTATTAATATGCTGAGTGTTTGCTGAGTCACTTCTGACTCATTGCTGAGTCAACAAGATAAACCCCATCTTGTCTGAACGGCTGCGGTTATTTCTAGGTTAAATCTAATGGCCTAAATGAATTCTAAAAATCTATAAATAAGTGGGTAGACCCTAGACCTAAATCACTTGTAAAATTAGAGAAGCTACCGTCATGCTGCTGCCATGGAGTTCAGCATAGCCGTCACAAATTAAGAAGAGGAAGCCTAATCATCTACAACTAAATCTACACAAATCAAATCAAAAGATCTCTCTTTCTCCAATTCTTTTCTTTTGTTGGTGAGTATGATGATTCTCACAAGACTATTACAAACTAATTTGACTAAGTTATGAATGGATCACAAGAAAGTGATGTGATTTGTAATTGTAAATTCTATATATTGTGGATCTCTTATTATGTTATTATGTTGTCGTATGATGTAAATTATATATGCTATGTCATGCTATGTTGTAAATTCTCTTATGCTATGTCGTGCTATGTTGAGAATCATGTCAAGCTATGTTATACTATCATACTATGCCATGTTATAAATCATGCTATATTATGTTGAAAAATCATGTTGTTGGATCATGCTTAAAGTTATGTTTTTTTTTCTTAATTTAAATGGATCTTGTTTATGGGAATTTGCCTATTAGGTTAGGTGTACCCATAAACTTGAAACTATAATTAAATAAAACTTTATTATGGGAATTTGCCTATTGAGTTAGGTGTACCCATATAAAACCATGTTGTTAAAAAATTAGATGATGTTGATTCACACATGTTCATATGTAAGTTTATGAAAATTGATTGAGATCATATTAGGTGAATTTTGAACAAGTTGACACCTTTAGGTCCATGACATGTATAATCTATGCAAGTTGGACATATGCAAGTTTCACCCCTTATTATGATTCATTTGGTCACATATACATGTTGTTATTATGATAATCTCTTTTATGCTATGAGTTAGGCTATTCGAGTCTAACATATATTTTGCGAATAAACGTTCAAACGTGGGGTAGGGGTAATATTAGGAACTAATAAATTGGGTGCAATTTTGTAAGATTTTGCATACCATGAATGGATGTCCATAATTGAGTCAATTATGGACATTGTTAAAAATAGGAAGTAATTAATAATTCAAGTAGGGAATTATTAAAATTGGGGGAAAGTGGATTATTATTAATAATCAATGCTTAGGACACGAGGTTGGACCCGTTTGTGACGTAAACCTGCCCGGACCCGCCCGGCAAATCCAGTAGTCACAAATGTCGGCCCAATGTGAGAGGTCCTAGGCCCAAACTAAAGCATAACAGTTGTAAAGACACGAGGTTAGACTCTTTTATGGTGTAAGACTGCCCGGACCCGCCCGGCAAATCCAGCTGCCATAAATGCCAGTCTAATGTGAGAGGTCTTTATGAGGTTATGGCCTTAATGTACTAAGAAATACTTAACCAGATAATCATGTAAGGTGGGACATGGGGGTTAAGTAGGTGCCTTGGGTGGCATGAGGAATCTGGTGGTTGCCTTTAGAGGCATTTGAAATACGATTAGACTTAACCAAACACACATGTAAATGAACATGACTAAGTGGGTTAAGTGGGATGGACTAATGGGGACAAGCTTAGGTGGAATGCTTGTGGTAAATAGTGGGGGCCCATTTCAACCAGTATCCCAAAACGTATCTTTGTGGGCTCGACCCAAGTCGAGGACGGGACACGCATACTGGGTTTGACTATAAGAGGCCAAAACAGGGAGCGATGGCAACGCAAGTCCAACGGGTTTCATATGCGTGTGTGGACCCGGGCTGGTAGTTAAGACGTTGTTGCATCGTGTAGGTATAAGCCGTGCATGTCCGTTGTATCAGGTTGCCAATTTAGGGGAGTGATACACCCCACTGTGGGGCCAGCACGGGTATCTACGAGTTAGGGAGCCGATCGAATAATGGGAAGTAGGGTACACGTAGTGGAGATAGGGGCAGGCGGCACCTATGTAGTCAGCTAGGGGTACGTAAAGCCATTGGGAAAGTTTCTAAGTGAAGCTAAGTGGGATGAATCTTTAGGGTGACTGGTGTGGTGCAGTATAATGTTTATCCTTTAGTATTTAGGAGCGCCTATAACGTTGCCTTTAGCGATTGTCTATGTCCTTAATCTGCTCTTCATAGACATTTTTTTGTTTTCCAGCTTATGCCTTAGTCCAGTTATTTTGGTAATAGTATTGTACAATTATCATATTCACCAGACTTTATGTCTGACCCCCTCTTTTCCATCTTTTTTCTCCCTTCAGGTCCGCAGGTTGGGCCAAGTTCTAGTGGAGTCTAGTTGGATCGCTTATCTTCTGGAAAGCTTGGACTGCTGAAGTAAAGTCCAGCTTGTTATCTTTCTTTTTTAATGGCTATTCATGTAATGGGATTATGTACTTGTTTTATCAAGATAGATATTGTACTTGACATTGAATATGGTGTTATGATGTAATCAAACATGTTTTGACTTCTGCTACAATGAAATAAAGTTTTTGATTTTCCAAGTACTATTTTATATCTGTCTTGTTGTAATTTTACTGTTCTATATTCACTTAAAACCTCCATGGAAGTTAATGCATTCCCTTTGTGAGTGACATTAATGGGCGTGGGGTGTTACACGTGGTATCAGAGCATAAGGTTACCAGAACAGATAAATTTTTTTTTTTTTTTAGAAAAATATTTTTTTTTCTAAAGTATTTTTGGAAGAAGTGCTTTCAAAAAAAAAAAAAAAACATGTTATTTAAAGAGAGTTTTTATGAAAAACATAATCCCAAATAGCCATATCCTTATCTTTATCTTTCGAATTCTCCATTTTGAATCTTTCCTTTTTCGTTTCAGCATGGCTGAAGATCTTAATCTCCCAGAAGGTGTGACGATTCCAGGGTGGTTTAGGAGATACTTAGAGGCTAGGGCCACCACTGCAGGCCCAGCGGATACTCCTCCACCCCTAGTTGCACCCATTCCTCCTCCTCCTCCTCCTCGTGTTGACACTTTTGCAAAGACGTGCAAGGAATTCAAGGCTATGGGAGGAAAAACTTTTCAAGGGACTGAGACGTTTGTGGAGGCCAGAGATTGGCTTAAGGAGACCGAGGAATTGTTGGATATCTTTGAAGTGGAAGATGGGAGGAAAGTCCGTTTAGCTGCTTGGTTAATGAAGGGAGAGGCCTCGTTTTGGTAGGAGGTCACTAACGGGGAACGTCCAGTTGATTCATGGGCGGATTTCAGACGAAGGGTTGAGGCAAAGTTTCTTTCAAGGGCAGAGGAGAACTTAAATATGGAAAAATTCCTGGCACTAAAGCAAGGGAGCTCATCAGTAAAGCAATATGTCAATAAATTTAATCAGTTAGCAAGGTTTGGCTTGGAGTTGGTGAACACGCCAGAGAAGAAAGCTTTGAGGTTCGTTAGAGGCTTGAATGAACCGTTGCAAGGGTTGGCTATGACCCACATCCCTATGGGAGCCACCTTTGAAAAGCTGGTAGAAATGGAACTTATGCATGAGGATAAGGCAGTTTAAAAGAAAGGGGATCAGAAGAAACCCCAACAGCAAAATAAGAAGGGTGGTAAAAACAATAATGGCAAAGGGAAGAAGAAATGCTTCAATTGTGGGACGCCTGGCCATCTCAGCAAAGATTGTAGAAAGAAAAATAAGACTGGTTGTTTTCATTGTGGACATGCGGGACATTTAGTGAAGGACTGTCCAAAGAAGGGGCAGAGGGCAAGGTCTACCTCGGGAGGACAGGTGCAGGCTCTTATGGCACCAGGGCAGGCAAGGGGGCAAGTTCAGGCTATTGCGGCCCCACCGCTGCAAGAAAGAGGTAGAACAATTTCTGTTGAAAGCTTAGTTTTTCTGTTTGATCATCCTGTCCGTACCTTATTCGATTCTGGCGCATCTCATTCGTTTATCTCTGCATAATTAGTTGAATCACTGCACTTGAACACCAGTTTAGTAGAGGATCCCTTGGTCGTTTCAAATCCAATTGGGGGTTCGGCTCATTTGACCATGATATGTTTGGATTTGAAAATCTCTATACTTAGCGTTGAATTTAGATGTGATGCTTATGTATTGGGCTTCACGGGCTATGGGCTAATTTTAGGAATGGATTGGTTGTCTAGAAATAGGGCCATTCTTGATTGTGAAAGGAGAGTAGTTAGGCTTGTGACTCGCCTTGGTAATGCTCTCGACATCTTTTGTAATCCCATAAATTCCGTTATGCTAAGTTATCTTGAATCGCTTGACGCGTCTGTAGAGAACCTGCGATCGGTAGAAGTGGTCCGGGAGTATCCGGATGTGTTTGAGGAGGTGAAGGGCTTACCTCCAAAGCGGGAGATAGACTTTCGAATTTATCTTGTGGATAATGCTAAGCCCGTATCTTTGCCAGTGCGCCACATGGCTCCTCGTGAAAGGAGGGAACTCAATAAGCAAGTAAAGGAGTTGCTTGAGAAGAGGTTCATAAGACGTAGTATATCGGAGTGGGGTGCTCCAGTAGTTTTTGCCACAAAGGCGGATGGGTCTCTTAGACTTTGTATGGACTATAGAGAACTAAACAAGCTTACTAAAAAGAACCGACACCCACTGCCGAGGATTGACGATCTCTTTGATCAGTTAGTTGGCGCCTCAGTGTTTTCGCAGTTGGACTTAGCCACTGGCTTTCATCAACTGAGAGTGGCTGAGGATAGTATAGATAAGACTGCTTTTAGGACTCCTGACGGATTCTATGAATGGCTAGTGATGCCCTTTGGTTTGACAAACGCCCCTGCATATTTTGTTGATTTGATGAGTAGGGTGTTTCGGGAATACCTTAACAAATTCATGGTAGTCTTTGTGGATGACATCTTAGTCTTTTCTAAGAATAAAGAAGAGCACTCCCTACATCTTAGGGAAGTGTTGGAAACCCTTCGAACGCATAACCTTAAGGCAAAATTTTCTAAGTGTCACTTCTGGAGGAAGGAAGTACGGTTCTTAGGGCACGTGGTTTCCAAAGAAGGGATAGCAGTGGATCTCGCAAAGGTGGTGGCCATCCAAGATTGGAAGGTCCCTAAAAATGCAACCGAAGTAAGAAGTTTCTTGGGGTTGGCTGGCTATTATAGGAAGTTTATCAAAGACTTCGCAAAAATATCAGCTCCATTAACACGGTTAACGAAGAAGAACCTGGTTTTTACGTGGGACAAAGATTGCGATGATGCGTTCCAACGTTTAAAGAGAGCCTTAACTTCAGCCCCAGTCTTAGTGCTGCCAGACGGGAATAAACCGTTTACCATCTATACTGATGCTTGTGGGACGGGACTTGGTGCGGTCCTCATGCAAGAGGGAAGAGTAATAGCCTATGGTGGAAGGCAGTTGAGGGTTCATGAAAAGAATTACCCCACGCATGACTTAGAGCTAGCCGCAATTGTTTTCGCGCTTAAGTCTTGGCGTCACTATCTTCTTGGTGAGAAATTCGAACTGTTCACTGACAACAAATCATTAAAATACTTATTCTCTCAGAAGGATTTGAATTTAAGGCAGCAACGGTGGATGGAATTCTTAACCTCCTACGATTTTGAAATAGCATATACCCCGGGCAAGGGTAACGTGGTGGCAGACGCCTTAAGTAGGAAAAGGTTGTCCTTGAGTCCGTTGTTTGTTGAACGACAAAGCTTAGAATTCATCTCTATGTTTGACTTTAGACCCTCCGTTGACTTAGTACCCGGTCTGTTAGCATCCTTGGAGGTTAGACCTACACTTCTAGGACGGGTTGGTGAGGCACAGCGAGACGACCCACAGTTGGTTGAGATAGTAGAAAAGCTCAAAGGGGGGGAGTCGTCAAGCCATCTTCGTAGGTATACCCTAGACGATAAGGGTTGGTTACGAAGGGATAATAGACTTTGTGTACCACAAGACGAAGACTTAAGGAAGGTCATTCTTGATGATGCTCATCGCTCAAAAATGACCATTCATCCCGGCGGGGATAAGATGTACATAGATATGAAGCGGGTTTTCTTTTGGGCCGGTATGAAAAAGGATGTGGCCGAGTACGTCGCTAGATGCTTGGTGTGCCAACGAGTTAAAGCAGAACAAAAGAAACCCGGTGGGTTGCTTCACCCATTAGAAGTTCCACTATGGAAATGGGAAAGCATCTCAATGGATTTTGTGGATGGATTACCAAGATCAAGGAAGGGTAACACGGGGATTTGGGTTATAGTAGATAGACTTACTAAAAGCGCCCATTTTATTCCCGTGAAAAGTAAGAGGACTGCTCCGTGGTTGGCTTCTGTATACATTAAGGAGATAGTTCGTTTGCACGGTATTCCTTCTAGTATAGTAAGCGACCGTGACCCCATCTTTACTAGCGAATTTTGGAAGAGTTTACAAGAGGCGGTAGGGACTCATCTATGTTTGAGCACCGCATATCATCCTCAGACAGACGGCCAGACCGAGAGGGTGAATCGCATTCTAGAGGATCTTTTAAGGCTTTGTATCCTAGACTTTGGGGGTACATGGGAAGAGCACCTTCCACTAGTAGAATTCGCATATAATAATAGCTTTCAGTCTAGTATTGGCATGGCACCTTTCGAAGCTCTTTATGGAAGGCCTTGCCGTTCGCCTACATTTTGGTGGGAATCTACCGATAAAATCCTACTTGGGCCCGATATGGTTAGGGAAACCTCGGAGAAGATTGAGTTGATTCGAAGGAGGATGAAAGCAGCACAAGATAGGCAGAAATCGTATGCTGATAAGAGGAGGACAGATCTTGAGTTTGACATTGGGGACATGGTTTTTATCAAAGTATCTCCGTTACAGAATGTTGTTCGCTTTGGGTCCGTGGGGAAATTAGCACCAAGGTTTGTAGGGCCGTTTCCTGTAAAAAAACAGGATTGGGAAGATGGCATATAGGGTGGAGTTGCCTGAGAAACTTAGTGGAGTACACGACGTATTCCATGTATCACATTTGAGGAAGTGTTTGCACAAGACCGCGGAGGTGGTAGAGCCGAGCTTGCTTAAAGAGGTGGAAATAGAGCGTGATGCAACAATTAGACGAGCTCCTACATGCATTCTTGGGTCAGAGATCAAAAAGTTGAGGAATCGAGAGGTCAGACTGGTTAAAGTGCAATGCGGAGATGATGAGAGCAACGCAACTTGGGAGACAGAAGAGAAGATGCGTTCGTTGTACCCTTTTCTTTTTGAGGGTATGTCTTTTAATTTCTCCTTTATCGCTTAGCTTATCTTATCTTATCTTTAGTATGTCCTCTCATTAGTATCTTTGACCTTTAGTTAGGATAATCCTATGGTTGAAACATGTGTTTGAGACATGTTATGTATGATGGATGCAAAATGGATGCAAGTGTTTGCTAGTGGTTGCTCGTGGATGCATATATACACACACTTTAGGCACTAGATCGGCTCAGTCACTTCATATTGCATATTGCATATATATATGGATGTATTTAGTATAATGGATGTATAATGGTTGTACCATCATATGGATGCTGCATTCGGTTGAATGGGTGTGCACGCATATAGAAGTAGTATGTAAGCAATTAGGATCTTTTGCATACATAATGGATTCATGACACATACATAATTTGCATTAAGGAGGTCAACTGAATCAGTAGACCGCCTGATTTCGCATTAGGTAAGGACATGTACACACACTTGCATATGATCATAAAGCATTAGAAGTCTTTTAAGGACAATGGATGCCTGTGTATGATGGATGAGTAGATGGACGTTTGGATGGTAGGATATACATTCTTCCAGACTTGAAGATTTCGGGGACGAAATCCTAAAAGGAGGGGAGAATGTAACACCCCGAATTTTCTATTAACACTAAAGTTGCTAAAATAATAATAAGTGTGTAGAAGAGGGGATGTATCTAATATGAATATAAAAATATTAATAAGTGTGTAGAAGAGGGGATGTATCTAATATGAATATAAAAATATTAATAAGTGTATAAGAGAGGGGATGTATCTAATATGAATATAAAAATATTAATAAGTGTGTAAGAGAGGGGATGTATCTAATATGAATATAAAAATATTAATAACTGTGTAAGAGAGGGGATGTATCTAATATGAATATAAAAATATTAATAAGTGTGTGAGAGAGGGGATGTATCTAATATGTATATAAAAACAATAATAAGTAAAGGGGGATGTATCTAATATGTACATTGTAGAAAATATATATATATTTATGACATGAATAGAAGTTTATTAATATGCTGAGTGTTTGCTGAGTCACTTCTGACTCATTGCTGAGTCAACAAGATAAACCCCATCTTGTCTGAACGGCT
The DNA here is from genome assembly GCA_030737875.1 of Allium sativum. NCBI lineage: Eukaryota > Viridiplantae > Streptophyta > Magnoliopsida > Asparagales > Amaryllidaceae > Allium > Allium sativum. Next base: position 348,687,014 of record CM060918.1, read on the forward strand.
GCGGTTATTTCTAGGTTAAATCTAATGGCCTAAATGAATTCTAAAAATCTATAAATAAGTGGGTAGACCCTAGACCTAAATCACTTGTAAAATTAGAGAAGCTACCGTCATGCTGCTGCCATGGAGTTCAGCATAGCCATCACAAATTAAGAAGAGGAAGCCTAATCATCTACAACTAAATCTACACAAATCAAATCAAAAGATCTCTCTTTCTCTAATTCTTTTCTTTTGTTGGTGAGTATGATGATTCTCACAAGACTATTACAAACTAATTTGACTCAGTTATGAATGGATCACAAGAAAGTGATGTGATTTGTAATTGTAAATTCTATATATTGTGGATCTCTTATTATGTTATTATGTTGTCGTATGATGTAAATTATATATGCTATGTCATGCTATGTTGTAAATTCTCTTATGCTATGTCGTGCAATGTTGAGAATCATGTCAAGCTATGTTATACTATCATACTATGCCATGTTATAAATCATGCTATATTATGTTGAAAAATCATGTTGTTGGATCATGCTTAAAGTTATGTTTTTTTCTTCTTAATTTAAATGGATCTTGTTTATGGGAATTTGCCTATTAGGTTAGGTGTACCCATAAACTTGAAACTATAATTAAATAAAACTTGATTATGGGAATTTGCCTATTGAGTTAGGTGTACCCATATAAAACCATGTTGTTAAAAAATTAGATGATGTTGATTCACACATGTTCATATGTAAGTTTATGAAAATTGATTGAGATCATATTAGGTGAATTTTGAACAAGTTGACACCTTTAGGTCCATGACATGTATAATCTATGCAAGTTGGACATATGCAAGTTTCACCCCTTATTATGATTCATTTGGTCACATATACATGTTGTTATTATGATAATCTCTTTTATGCTATGAGTTAGGCTATTCGAGTCTAACATATATTTTGCGAATAAACGTTCAAACGTGGGGTAGGGGTAATATTAGGAATCAATAAATTGGGTGCAATTTTGTAAGATTTTGCATACCATGAATGGATGTCCATAATTGAGTCAATTATGGACATTGTTAAAAATAGGAAGTAATTAATAATTCAAGTAGGGAATTATTAAAATTGGGGGAAAGTGGATTATTATTAATAATCAATGCTTAGGACACGAGGTTGGACCCGTTTGTGACGTAAACCTGCCCGGACCCGCCCGGCAAATCCAGTAGTCACAAATGTCGGCCCAATGTGAGAGGTCCTAGGCCCAAACTAAAGCATAACAGTTGTAAAGACACGAGGTTAGACTCATTTATGGTGTAAGACTGCCCGGACCCGCCCGGCAAATCCAGCTGCCATAAATGCCAGTCTAATGTGAGAGGTCTTTATGAGGTTATGGCCTTAATGAACTAAGAAATACTTAACCAGATAATCATGTAAGGTGGGACATGGGGGTTAAGTAGGTGCCTTGGGTGGCATGAGGAATCTGGTGGTTGCCTTTAGAGGCATTTGAAATACGATTAGACTTAACCAAACACACATGTAAATGAACATGACTAAGTGGGTTAAGTGGGATGGACTAATGGGGACAAGCTTAGGTGGAATGCTTGTGGTAAATAGTGGGGGCCCATTTCAACCAGTATCCCAAAACGTATCTTTGTGGGCTCGACCCAAGTCGAGGACGGGACACGCATACTGGGTTTGACTATAAGAGGCCAAAACAGGGAGCGATGGCAACGCAAGTCCAACGGGTTTCATATGCGTGTGTGGACCCGGGCTGGTAGGTAAGACGTTGTTGCATCGTGTAGGTATAAGCCGTGCATGTCCGTTGTATCAGGTTGCCACTTTAGGGGAGTGATACACCCCACTGTGGGGCCAGCACGGGTATCTACGAGTTAGGGAGCCGATCGAATAATGGGAAGTAGGGTACACGTAGTGGAGATAGGGGCAGGCGGCACCTATGTAGTCAGCTAGGGGTACGTAAAGCCATTGGGAAAGTTTCTAAGTGAAGCTAAGTGGGATGAATCTTTAGGGTGACTGGTGTGGTGCAGTATAGTGTTTATCCTTTAGTATTTAGGAGCACCTATAACGTTGCCTTTAGCGATTGTCTATGTCCTTAATCTGCTCTTCATAGACATTTTCTTGTTTTCCAGCTTATGCCTTAGTCCAGTTATTTTGGTAATAGTATTGTAGAATTATCATATTCACCAGACTTTATGTCTGACCCCCTCTTTTCCATCCTTTTTCTCCCTTCAGGTCCGCAGGTTGGGCCAAGTTCTAGTGGAGTCTAGTTGGATCGCTTATCTTCTGGAAAGCTTGGACTGCTGAAGTAAAGTCCAGCTTGTTATCTTTCTTTTTTAATGGCTATTCATGTAATGGGATTATGTACTTGTTTTATCAAGATAGATATTGTACTTGACATTGAATATGGTGTTATGATGTAATCAAACATGTTTTGACTTCTGCTACAATGAAATAAAGTTTTTGATTTTCCAAGTACTATTTTATATCTGTCTTGTTGTAATTTTACTGTTCTATATTCACTTAAAACCTCCATGGAAGTTAATGCATTCCCTTTGTGAGTGACATTAATGGACGTGGGGTGTTACAATTACCATGCCCTTGCCAGGAACGTAGTATGTAAGAAATGCAACCAATCTAGTGCACCTACTGACAGTGCTCCCGATGGACCCCAGGAAGCTTGATCTAGATATCGCGGAGGACAGCATGCTCTCCTGGCCTTGTTGTTGCTGCATTAGAGCGGGAGGTACAGGAACTGGAGCTGCAGGAAGTCGAATTCCCTTCTTACAGAGGGTGGCGCAGTCAACGTCAACTGAAGATTTCTTGATGGACGTCTGTCCACTTAGCCTCACACCTAAGTGTCGAAAGACACGAATGATAAGATTGCTATAAGGGAAGTGGCTCCTTGGCGTCCCAACAGAAGGCTTAGAAATGTGAATCATTAGTATGTGCACCTAATTGACGGCTATTGGCGCCTAATTGACGACTATGTCACCAATGATAGCGTATGTGGCGCGACACATAGAATGGTATATCTGCTTTAGGTTTCTCATCTTAAGAATAATAACGTGCTGGATAATATGCACAATCAGACCAGCGATGGGTCGCAAGTTACCGGTGTCCCAAAAACCGATAGTTCAAACAAAGATGCGGGAAAGAATATGAGGATCGTCCATCCCAGTGGCATCCAACTATGCTTCGATCGTTGAAATGCCCAAAATTTATGCTAAATCAAGGTAGTTGAGCTCAATTGTATTTCCATTCACCTCATACTGGATGATGCTAGTATCCTTGCCGATGTTGACTTCCATTTGAACATCGAAGAGGCGAATACAGCACGGGAAATACTAGCGCTGAAAATTTTCGAAGCACAGGATCGGTGCAAGGCCTGCGGCAGTGAAAAACTTCTCCAACTAAATCTGAGCGAAATCAATGAATTTCACCGGTTGCCCTTGATGAAACTCATAGCTGGTCGTTTCTGAGTAGGTTTGAATATTCCTCTCGCTTCCGACTAACAATGCAACCTCCTTTGGTGTCTGAGCAAGATGTTGTGCATGAATATTCGAGGTTCGAGGAGTGGGCCACTAGAGGAATCGGCAAAATTACAAATTTGGAGTATAGAAGGGCTCAGATCTGCACAGCAGTAATTTTGGTCGAAATTAGGAGCAAAATGGAGCTAAAATATCTTTGGTTTGGAGGTTAGGAAATGGTGGATTTTTGGTTTTGGTGGTTTGACAGTGGAAATAGGGGAGGAGGAGGAGGTTAGAACGATAATATATATTGTTCCATTAAAAGGGCGATCAACCGCTTGCCCATACCGGGTGCGGTCTAAACCACAGCCTAATGACCTGGTTTGATTTCTCAAAAAATTAAAATAAAATTATTGCGAGATCGTATCGAATTCACCAAAATTCTCAGGCTGGCATCCACCATCCGTCGAGTTGAGTATTAATTCCCAAAAGCCACTCATTTACATCTAAATCATTGCGACCAATCAAAGAACAAACGGAATTTCAAATAGAAAATCAACTAGAATTCCATAAATAAATTTAAAATGGATTTTCCCCTTACCTAGCTATCAAACAAATTGAATGATTTATGAAATCAAATACCCCAAAGCTAATGGAATTTTTCCTTAGATTTTTCCCAAGAGAAAATTTTTAAAAAAATTCGACATGAATTTCTTTACTTATAAACTAAGGGTCTCATAATATTGATTTATTTATTAATTTATATTACTGTTTATATTACTAATTGGAGAAACACTTCCATGTTCTGAATTGTCAAGAATTTAATTCTCGAAAAATGTTATTTATGTTAATTTCCATAAACCATCCTAGAAGAGGAACATTAAAAACCATAAGGAATAGACAACGGTAGTTTTAATTCTGAGGTGTATTCCTTATCACTTCTAACTTCCTTCTTTTAATCAAAACGGATTATTTATTAAGATATATGCAAAATTAGTAATCCAAAACATGGTTAGATTTATATTTCAAAATATTATTTATTAAACAATTTCTCAAAAACCATAGTTTAAAATTTTTGAAATCCCTTTTTATTTCAATTTAAAAACTGAAGTTTCTCGAAATTTAAGACAGAGGATTCGAAAGAATAATTATATCAAAAGATTATCTGAATTCATATGATGAAATATCCAATAGGTATATCTCTTAATTATAATTCCAGACAATGACGACACATTTACGTGAATCTTCTGCTTAAAACTAAGAAAAGTTATTGAATGGAACTCCCAAACAAAACAAACATATGAAATTGTGAATACCTGATTTGTAGCTAGCTTTTTCTCTGGTCACCAAGCTCAAATTCACGGAATCCACCATATGACGCCCTCATGCTCTACATTACAAAATCGCCAAGCGTGCCGTAGGGTAAATCGGGGTTAACCGAATACTCAAACTTGAAATATTTCTAACTCTAAGTCATTTTAATACCTATAGTTAGGCCCATGACTAACCCATCGTCGAAATAATTTAAAGCCGAATTAAGAAAGAAGAAAAAAAATAGAAAAAAAAATCGAATGTGCTATGTCATTAATCCTAATTTATTAATTCCTTTGATCATCTAAACCTGGCTCTAATGCTAAATATAACACCCCATGCTTTTCCGAGCCTGAATTTCAACAAAAATCAAAACTCAAGCCCATCACAGCACGAGAGTACAAATCTGATACCTTCAGTTAATGAGCATGAGCATAATCAGAGCAAAATAAAACTAACTCACAATGGAAGATAAGATAACAAATACCGATTCAGGTGACTACCTTAAGGCATATCACCACATCGATATCGAGCGTGAGAACCAAAACCAAACATGAACATTTGCTAAGACCTGTCGCCCTCGAGATAAACCTGTGAGTTTTTATGAGGAGGGGGTTCACGACAACAAGTCCTAATGAGTAGAAAATGTATGACTCTGCCTACAATACACAAATGCACTCCGTTTGGACAAAACCAAAACATATGTCTAAAAGGTATAGTAAGTCTAACCTAGCCCATTTAGAATTTACGCATGACGACTAACCACTAAACCTAAGGTAATAATCTACTCCTAGCGATATCGTAACACAGAGATAGTAAGTATGAAACATTTAAACTACTATTAACTAATTAAGAGGTGGACAACTAACTTCTAACTATCACACAAGGAGGGTACTTATGTTACATATATCCACTGAAGACCTCGCTACCAATGTAAGGTAAAGGAGGATACTTACGATCACTTAATACCCAAGGCAGACCTTTTGGTTACTTAATCCATTATATGGTGGTTTATTGTGACAACCCGCATTTTATATATTGTAGGATTGTAAAATATTTTTATTTAATTCCATGAGAGTGGGATCATTCTCATGTAGTGATATGTTCATTATGGGGATGTGAGACATGTCCATAATTTTTACCAATTTTAGTTGTCACCATTTTCCCCTTGTTAGTTTTGTATAGGGGATAACTTTTGTCTGTATCGAATCAGGTGCTGATATCGATTTCATTGGAAAGGAAATGATATTTATAATTTCGTAGTGTGGTCATATTAAAGATTTGGTGCAGCGATTTGGGAGGAATCACTGTTTCAATGCTGCACAATTTCTATACAGGTTTGGCAAGTCATTAATGGGCTGAATTGGTGTGACCCATTAGTGAGCTGGTTGGAGGCTATAAATAGGGGGATAGAGGCATAGAGAATATTCTTTCTTCATTCCCTCATTTTATTGAGCTCTTTATCCTCCTTGCTCAATCAAACACATCCTTCCTCCATCAAAATTCTCGGTCTACACAAGAAGATTGAAGATCTACATCAAGCAAAGCTCAATCTACATCAAGTGAAGGGAGATCGCATCAAATTGGGAGGTTTGAAGATCACTCATTGATGTCCATATTGGTAATTTAGTAATTTCAAGTTTGTTTGAAGATTTGGTGAGTGATGAGCATCACTCACACGGTTTCAATCAAGTATATAGGTTGTTTGATCTTATTTTCGTCATTTGTTGTTTCACCTAGATGTACATTATGGTAAGTTTATTTTCATTTGAATCACCATAGCATCTAATCTATCAACTTAAATTGGTAAATTCATATGTTAATTCATGTGTTTACGCAAGCTTAGGTCCATTTGTTAATTCATTCATTGTTTTACCATGATTTGGTGAATTAATATGGTTATATGGTGATTTATTATTGTGCTAATGTGTGTTGATGATTTCTGTTGATTTTGGGTTGAAATTAATCGATTTGAATTAGCTGTTTGCATTAATGTTATCATTTGGAGATAGATCAGTTGAGATTGGAGATAGATCGGTCAAGTCTGGAGTCGGGACATTTTTGATGGGTCTTTTATTATGGGTCATGTGGCTTAGAAGCACGAAATGAGTTGGGTCATTCGAAGTAATGAGAAGGTTCGTTGATGATGTGGCATGAGTCGGGTCGTTCAAACGGCTGAGTCATCCAAGCATCTATAGAGCGAGTTGTTCGTGCATGCTTGTGTCATCCAAGGTTGATGGGTCGTTGCTCTTAGGTCGGGTTGTCTAGAATTGGTGGGTCATTAGGTCGAGGGTCAGGGGTCGTTGGGGCTCTGATGGGTCACACATGAAGATGGGTCATTCAAAATGATGGGTCGTGGGTCATCCAAAGTCGGGTTGTTTGCAGCATGATTGATCGAGCAAAACATACTGTAGCGTTTATAAACGCTATAAAAAGAGATTTGAACGTTGTGCTTAGTTTTTCACAGTGAAAAGGCTGAAAATACTATGAAATGCAGCATCGACCAAAAGAAGCATATTTTTGGGTCAGGGAGGGTTATAGTTTCGACCCAAATCAAAATGGAATGTTCGAAGTGTTGTGATGTGTTCGTTGATCAGTGAAATGCAACGAATATTCAGACAACTCAAGTGTATTTGAGCTCGTGGATAATGGTTGCTCAAGGATATTCGAGCTTATGGAGAGTCTCCGGTGATGACGACTAGAGTTATAAAAGACGAGGAAATATTACTGTCGTAGGTTCTAGCGGAATCAAAATAGAGGTATAATAGGGACACCTAAAATACCGGTCGAATAGTCGAGTACCCTGGGCATTCATGATGGGCCTAGAGATACGAGAAACGATGGCATAAGGAGTTTTTTCTAGAACCGGGTTATCATTAACCTTTGACATAATGATGTAACATAGTCAGTCATACGATTAACAGTGGATTCAAAGAAGAATTGACAGTGATAGCCAGAGTCGTGGATGATGATTGTTTTTCTTGTATCATCTTGCGTAGGTTATTCGACGTCGAAGGAGATATCTCTTGGGTGCTTGTCTAATGTTGGTTTACGCCTTCGGGGCTTGTGCTTGGGAGGTGTCGATACTGATTAGATGGTCAATGTAACATCCCGGGATTTTGCGACCATTTAAAATATTAAATTTAATGTATTTTTGAACAAAAATTGTTTTAAATATTAAAATTTATTATTTATGTCTTATATTGACAAGGTAGGATTAAAATTTGATTTGTTGAACAATAATATGAAATAGCTATATGATAAAATTTGGAGTTGATAATTTATTTATAAGGAAATTTTAAATTTATTTGAATTCTATATTTTGATTTGATTAGAGATTATAAATGTTGAATTTAATTTTAGGTAAATAAATGAAACTGAATATTTTATTAATAAATATTGTAATTTGACATTATTGTAAATAATCTTAGAATTTGATGAAATTAGTTTTATTGAATCAAAAATGGTAAATTATTTTATGTTCTAAAATTTCGTAGCCGTCAGAATTATAGTTTGATCGTTAAAAATTAAAACACATGTAAATTTATGTGTACAATTCAAGTAAATAATCAAGTTTTAGAATAAGCTGTTAGAGACTATGGAATTGAGCTTTGAAACCTATTCCACTGTGTTCAGAAGGCGTCAACACATATTGTTAGGTAGTAAGCGGGCCTGATTTGGACTCAGTCCAAATTTTAGATTTAAATACGCAGAAATCGATAAATATTTTTATTTTTAATCGTTCTAAAACCCTAATTCTATGGCTGCCGCCGTCTCATTATTTCGAAGGCCGAAATCATTATGATCTTTCTCATTCAATTTCTTTCAATCCAAACAATGATTTCGAATGATTCCAAAGGCAAATATCAAGCCATTGCCGAGATATAGACATCCATATGGTTGACTGTGGTGTTTGGTTTCTAAAATCGCCAGAAATTGAGCTCAAAGGCTGCGCGGTTTTGACTAATTTGATGTCGTTAGAGATGATCGAATGGGGCCTTGAGCTGGGCGATGGTGCTTCTGGAGGTGGCGGCGTCTGATCGTCAAATGACGGCTATGGGTGGTTGCGTTGATCGAAGAGGGTAGCCGCGTTTTGAGTTCAGTTTTCCCTAGAGCGATGTATGCATGAAGAGGAGATGCACGCTAAGGTGCTGACGTGATAAACAATAATTGGGTTGGTGAAAAGTATTTATTTCAGTTTAGTTTGAATTTGAATGTTTCAAATGTTCATAACTTATTCATACAAATTCAGAATAACGAACGGTTGGATCCTTTGGAATCGTATCGACGGGCTCTTTGCGATGGCACTGATTTGAACAAATTTTGAGACAGCTGATTTTTAGGAAAAAATTCGGATTTCAATCTCGTTCAGAACCAAAGGTGAGTAATTAAACCCACTCAACTAAAATATTTGATTGTTAGTTAAATTAAATTCATGTCATGATATGATTGTATTTTTTTTGTTTGTTTAAATTACATATTTATGTTAAATTTGCATAGACTGCATAATTTAGTTTAACTGTCATATAAATTGTACTGTTTGAGATTAATTTCTAGTTTTAATAAAAAAAAAAAGTAGAATCTCGTACCTGATGACTAGTAACTGATATTATTTAACTGTTTAGATGTGTTGATCTGATGTATGCCTTGAATTTATTTAATGTATTGATATGAAATTCATCTGGCTATCGATATTGTTTATTAATGTAATTGATTTCTGTTGATTAATCCCAACTATTACCCTAGATTTTACAGGCATCAAATAAACCTAGGATTCATCATTAAAATGAATTAAGAATGTAGGTTGAAATGATAAATACCTATGACCTTGATATGGATTGAAATGATATATATCCTTTCCCAGAATACTAAAATTAAATTTTAAGTATTACTCGGCTATAGGATAGAAAATTATTTACGGACACCGGTTAGTTAAATAAAAATTGTTTTAATATTAAATTTTGGAATATTATTTTAAAGATGGAATAAATTACATAATTAATCGATTTTCTTTAAATTTGGACTTTACGCTTTGAAATTAAATTTTCAATTTAATAGAATTTGTAAATATAGATAACTGAAATTAAACTGAATTGAATATGAACAAAATTAATCAAAACTGAATCGATCATCCATCTTTGATATTACTTTAAATTAACTTGATTTATAGTAATAAATAAATTGTGAACTATAGAATTTTATAAATGAATAATGTAAAATGAGAATTATAATTGAAATTCAATTATGTGAATCAAAATATTAAATCAAATTGTTTGAATCAAACCATTGAATTGGATTGAAATATGAATGGGAAGTCGAATCTTTTTAAATTAATATATCAGAAAATTTGTCGAATAAGCTGAAATTGGAATACGATTTACAGGTTGGTTAAAATTTGAAGATATAATTATAATTCCAACCATAGTATTTTTAAACCATTTTATAAACTATTTTATTTTTATAATAATAATTTTCTATCTTTATATACTATTTACCTTATAACTAATTTATTTTATTATTTATTTTAAATTAACTATTTTAATATTTAACTATTTTATTTTATTATTTATTTTTAAATTAACTATTTTAATATTTAACTATTTATGTTATAAACTATTTTAATATTTTACCTATAGTTTTACTAAGTCTAAAATTCTATTTTAAATATAAATTATTTATTTCCAAAATATTTATATTATTTATTTATTCTCTTTTGAAAAAAAGAATTAACTATTTTAAATTATTTTAAAGTTGGAATTGTTTCAGGATTTTAAATTAGTTAAAATGTAGTTTTTATGATGAATAATATTCTCTCTTGAGTATTGAACTGATTTTTATGAAAAGTTAATATTTTGATATGAAGTACGAACACCTTTGAAATATCAAAGAACTGACCAGTGTGAAAAATGTGAATGATTGGTTGTTAAAGGGACTAGGATCGGATATTGTCATACTCTCTACCAATACCGAAAACCACTTTAACAACTGTGCATGCGGTGGAGTTCCAGAACGAAGTAGGTTGATTTGGAGGCGATTACTGGATTTGAAGAAAGAGAACGATAATGGATATCCTTGACCTTCGGGTCATAATTAAAATGACTGAAACAGGGCTATACTGTGACTAAGTTGGGTAAGCTACCTCCATCGGCAACACTTCTTCCTTTATTACTATAGTCCGTCGGTTTGATTGATTTGATTTGATGTGCATCCATGATTTGGAAATGTTGTTCGAGGTGGACGGTAGTCGTGGCTATGCATTATCACCAGTCCTGACATGCAACAAGTATATACCTACTCTGGGCATTCCTCGTGTGCCTTGTCATGTTATCCTGAGAGAGCCCCCTACGATTTTGATTTGTACTCGTACCTATGGAGTGCCCTCTGATAGCCACTACGTACTGTGGACTTTACGGTACCTGTGTAGACTACGGTATTATAAACGGTGTAAGGGTAAAAATGTAATCCTACTTACACTATTTTAATATTTTATATTTAAACATAGACACTATTATAATAGCGTATTGTACTATATAGTATCTAGTTTGAAGGATCCTTAAGAGATGGAATTTCCCATAACATCTCTTAAGTTATTGCACTCATATGATCGCATGAATTTGATTTAACTAATATGAGAATATTTTAGTTATGATCTGAGTGTTTTTGTCTTTTCATTTTTTCTTGGGTCAGCCTGAGTTTTTAGTTACTAAAGATACCATTATGGAGATGAAGATGGAGCTCAACAGATGTATTTATTACTATTTATTCTGCTGCTAATATGGTTATGTTTATCATAGTTAACCCCGATAATTGTTGTAAAATATAATCAAATGTATGTTTTAACAGCTTCATGAACTGTTATTTAATTATTATATTTGGACCTTCCGCTATGAGATTTCATGTTTGTTTTCCTTCTTCTCTTCTTTTTCTTATATAAATCTAAATAACTATCTGTATTTTTGATTTGTTTATGTCGACATTGAGGATCACTGTCGATTTGAACGGTCAAAAATCTCGGATGTTACACTTAGTATCAGAGCTTTGGTTTAGCGAAAACCTTGGCTTTATTGGGATTAACTCATTAGAGATAGTGTAGTAATACCCTAGAACGAGTTTGACTATATATGAGACAGCGTACTTTTAATTTTGATATAAAATGATTTTGGATTATGTTGGTATGTTCTATTGAGTATTTATGAATTCCGGTCGGTACTTGGTACACCAAGGCATTGGTAGGGATTTCTAAACACTCGATTAGGGCTTGTTGACATAACATTGTTTTTTGAATTATATTTTTGTGTGTGTGTGTGTATATATATATATATAATTATTTGAAAAATTTATGAATTGTGATTTTTGTTGATGATAATATTAAATCTTCGTCGTTTATTACTAGATTAATCAATAATTTAAAACTGTTGGTTATTGATTGGTTTAAGAAATAAATATTGAAAATAAATTGATAAAGAAATATTGAAAATTTATTGGTAATGAAATAAGAAGTTAAATTTGAATTTGAGATTTTAATTTCGGGTGATTTTGCAATATTGTTTTGTAAATGGTTTGAAATAATATATTTATATTTTAAAAGTTGTTTCATATAGAAATTGTTTTCAAATGAATTTTGAAATAAGTGTATACTCCCCTTGTATCTTCGGGAAATAATTTCGGTGACGAGTGCACGCATGATCGATGTTTATTTTCGAGGATTTGGTGGGGTGACCACTTGGAAACTTTTGTATTTTATTTGAAATTTTGATTTCATTTAAAACTTTTAAATTATGGTTTGTTATAAAAGATAAAATATATATATTATTTTAAAGTTGATTTGGAAATGAACCTAAAGTTGAATTTTTAAGTTCTTGAATAGTTAATGATATTCAAATTGTTGAAATGAACTAAAATTAAAATTATAGAAATTTTTGAATTATATAATAAGAAAATGAACCCAAGAGAGTTATAATTAAAATAAAACTCTTTGTAGTTTGAAACTATGAATTCAAAATATACTGAAACTGGTGGACTTGTATAAAAATCGAACTTTTCCATAGCATATATATAACTTACCACTTAATCAAATGTTAACATGTTATAGGATTAAAATTGGATAATATACAAGTATTGGTATGAATAATGAATGATGAAATAAAAATCGACGGTTTATAAATAAGAATAAAATTTTAATTATGTAATAAACGATATATACTTAGTTATGTTGTGAAATTTAATTTAACTAAGAAACATGAATAAATCAAATGAACGAAAGTTTAATTAAGAAAATTGATTAGTAATAAATTAATTTGTTGGCTTATAAAAATTAATAAAACATAAAACACGGCTATAAACGATGTATACATAATTTGTTATGAAACTGAATTCAGCTAAGTAGGGAAAACAAACTAATTCAATGAAATAAACGAATTAAGTGAATTATTCAATTATGAATTAAAAGTATTAATATAGATAGTTTGAATGTTTGATGACTTAGGATAATCGATATTTCCAAGTCGAAAATAAATGTTTAACTTGTCAATGAAAATACAAGAGAATTGGTTTATAAATTATAAATTTAAACGGATTTTGAACGAATTGATTAAATTTAATTAAAATGAGCTCGTCGCGAAGCTGTAGTTTGTAATTTTCCGAAATAAATTTTAAATGAATGTATAGGGTCTAAAATAAGTAGAAATTCTTTGAAACAAGAATCTTTCAGATCTATTAGAATATGAATTTCTAATGAAAGAGAAAATTTTAAATTTTGACTTGTAGATTTCAAGATTTGTGTAATTCAAATTTTCAGAAAAATTACGGTATGGTAACTCCTGATTTAAAACTAAAATACTAATAAAATTAAGTTGAATAAGAAATTTTATGGCTAAATATATCTAAATTGACAACTTTCTTACTACGCCTTTTCGAGGATGAAAAGTTTTAAGTGGGGAAGAGTTTAACATCCTGGGATTTTATGACCATTTAAAATATTAAATTTAATGAGTTTTTAAACCAAAATCGTTTTAAATATTAAAATTTATTATTTATGCCTTATATTGACAAGGGTGGATTAAAATTTGACTTGTCGAACAATAATACGAAATAGCTATATGATAAAGTTTGGAGTTGATAATTTATTTTTATAGAAATTTGAAATTTATTTGAATTCTATATTTTGATTTGATTAGAGATTATAATTGTTGAATTTAATTTTAGGTAAATAAGTGAAACTAAATATTTTATTAATAAATATTGAAATTCGACACTATTGTAAATAATCTCAGAATTCGATGAAATTAATTTAATTGAATCAGAAATAGCAAATTATTTTATGTTCTAAAATTTTGTAGCCGTCAGAATATTAGTTTGATAATTAGAAATTAAAATGCGTGTAAATTTATATGCACAATTCAATTAAATAATCAAGTTTTTTAATAAAGTGTTAGAGACTTTGGAATTGGGCTTTGAAACCTATTCCATTGTGTTCAGAAGGCTCAAAACATATTGTTAGGCACTAAGCGGTCCTGATTTGGACTCAGTACGAATTTTGGCTTTAAATACGCGAAAATCAATTAATAGTATTATTTTAATAGTTCTAAAACCCTAATTCTATGGTTGTCGTCGTCTCATTATTTCAATGGATGAAATCATTTTGATTTGTCTCATTCAATTTCTTTCAATCCAAACAACGATTTTGAATGATTCCAAAGGCAAATATCATGCCCTTGACGAGATCTACACATCCATATGGTTGATTGTGGTGTTTGGTTTCTAAAATCGCCAGAAATTGAGCTCAAAGGCTGCATGATTTTGACTCATTCGATGCCATTAGAGATGATCGAATGGGGCCTTAAGCAGGGCGTCGGTGCTTCTTGGGTTGGCAGGGATGGAGGCGCCGTCTGATCGTCAAATGATGGCCATGAGTGGTTGCGTTCATCGAAGTGGGCAGCCGGGTTTTGAGTTCAGTTTTCCCTAGAGTGATGCACACGTAAAGGTGGAGATGCACATCAAGGCACTGACGTGGAAAAAAATAATTGGGTGAGGGAAAAGTATTTATTTTAATTTAGTTTGAATTCGAATGTTCAAAACATTCATAACTTATTCGTACGATTTCAGAATGACACACGGTTGGATCCATTAAAATCGTATCGACGAGCTCTTCGCGATGGAATTGATTTGAACTTATTTTGAAACCATTGATTTTGGGGCAAAAATTCGGATATCAATCTCGTTGAGAACCATAGGTGGGTGATTAAACCCACTCGCATCTAACTAAAATATTTGATTATTAGTTAATTTAAATTCATTTCATGATATGATTGTATTGTTTGCTATTTGATTGTTTAAATTGCATACTTTCGTTAAATCTGCATAGACTGTATAATTTAATTTTAACTGTTATATAAATTGTATTGTTAGGGTTTAATTTCAATTTTCAATAATAATAATAAAAATAGAATCTCATACCTGATGACTAGTAACTGATATTATTTAACTATTTAGATGTGTTGATGTTGATGTTGTTTATGTATTAATATGAAATTCATCTGGTTATCGATATTGTTTATGTATGTTACTGATTTATGTTGATTTGTCCCAATTATTATCCTAGATGATACCTACATCAAAAAACCTGGGACTAATCATTAAAATGAATTAAGAACATAGGTTGAAATGATAAATACCTATGACCCATATATATCTTTTCCCAAAATACTAATATTAAATTTTAAGTATTGCTTGGCTATAGGATAGAAAATTATATATGGACACCGGTTAGTTAAATGAAAATTGTTTTATTCTTGAATTTTCGAATATCATTTTACAGACGGAATAAATGACATTATTAATCGATTTTCTTTAAATTTGGGCTTCACGCTTTGAAATAAAAAAATTCGGTTTAATAGAATTTGTAAATATGGATAACTGAAGTTAAAATGAATTGAATATGAACGAAATTCATCAAAATTGAGTCTATTATCCATCTTTGATATTACTTTAAACTAGCTTGATTTATAGTAATAACTGAACTATGAACTTGAGAATTTTATAAATGAATAATGTAAAATGAGAATTATAATTGAAATTCAATTATGTGAATCAAATTATTAAATCAAATTGTTTGAATCGAATTGAAATATGAAAGGGAAGTCGAATCTTTATGAATTAAAATATTGAAAATTTTGTCGAGTAAGTTGAAACTGGAATATGATTTACAGTTTGGTTAAATTTTGAAGATATAATTCTAATTCCAACCATAGTATTTTTAAACCATTTTATAAACTATTTTATTTTTATAATAATAATTTTCTTTATAAACTATTTACCATATAAATATTTTATTTTATTATTTATTTTAAATTAACTATTTAAATATTTGACTATTTTATTTTATTATTTATTTTTAAATTACGTATTTATTTTATAAACTATTTTAAAATTTTACCTATAGATTTTACTAAATTTGAAAATCTATTTTAAATACAAATTATTTATTTTCAAACTATTTATATTATATGTTTAAACTATTTTAAAAAAAAAATTTAACTGTTTTAAATTACTTTTAAAATTGGAATTGTTTTTAGATTTTAAATTAGTTAAAATGTAGTTTTTATGATGATTAATATTCTCTCTTGGATATTGAAATGATTTTTATGAAAAGTTGATATTTTGATATGAAGTACGAACCCTTTTGAAATATAAAAAACCGACTAATATGAAAAATGCGAACAATTGGTTGTTAAAGAGACTGGGATTAGAAATTGTAATGCTCTCTGCCAATACCGAAAACCACTTTAACAACTGTGTACGCGGTGGAGTTCCAGAATGAAGTAGGTTGATTTGGATGCGATTACTGAATTTGAAGAAAGAGAATGATAATGGATATCCTTGACCTTTGGGTCATAATTAAAATGACTAAAACAGGGCTATACCGTGACCAAGTGGGGCTAGCTACCTCCATCGGCAACACTTCTTCCTTTATTACTATAGTCCGTTGGTTTGATTGATTTGATTTGATGCACATTCATGATTTGGGAGTGTTATCTGAGGTGGCGGTAGTCGCGGATATACGTTACCACCAGTCTGGGCATGCAACTAGTATATTTCTACTCTGGGCATTCCTCGTATGCCTTGTCATATTATGCTGATTGAGCACCCTACGATTTTGATTTTTACCGCACCTATGGCGTGCCCTCTGATAGCCACTACATACTGTGGACAGTACGGTATCTTTATAGACTATGGTATTATAAATGGTATAAGGGTAAAAATGTAATCCTTCTTACACTATTTTAATATTTTATATTTAACCATAGACATAGCGTATATTATATAGTATCTAGTTTGATAGATCCTTTAGAGATGGAATTTCCCATAACATCTCTTAAGTTATTGCTTTCATATTATCGCATGAATTTGATTTAACTAATACGAGAATATTTTAGTTCTGATCCGAGTGTTTTTGCCTTTTCATTTGTGCTCGGGTCAGCCTGAGTTTTTCAGTTATTGAAGATACCATTATGGAGATGAAGATAGAGCTCAACAGACGTATTTATTACTATTTATTCCACTACAAATATGGGTATGTTTATGATAGTTAACTCTAATAATTGTTGTAAAATGTAATCAAATGTATATTTTAATAGCTTCATGAACTGTTATTTAATTATTATATTTTGTCCTTCCGCTGTGAAATTCCGTGTTTATTTTCCTTCTTATCTTCTTTTTCTTATATAAATCCCAATAACTCCGTATTTTTGATTTGTTTATGTTGACAGTGAGGATCATTGTCAATTTGAATGGTCTATAATCTCGGATGTTACGGTCTATGCTTGATAACTAATTGCATGGATGTACTATTTGTTTCAACTTGGTTGTTGTAAAGGATATCACCGTTGAATATAGGGAAGACGGTTTTGGGTTCTTCCGTGTTGATGTTGGTAGATTAGTTGATTAATCTGCCTATTCTCATATGGTTTATTGATGATGTTAAATAGTTGTTTTATCGCACATTAACACTGTTGTTTGACTCCAGGTTTTTTGTATCCCTCCTATTACGTTGGGATGTTCATCCATGTTATAGATGGGCAGACTGAGTAGTAGGTGATAGGTAGTTGATCTAGATGAGGACGATGTTGTTGAGCGCTGACGAGCCGGAGGCTGTCGTATTATTTCCTACTATCTACTATTATTGTTTTCTGCTGTTTGATGTTTTCATTGAGTGACTTGTAGTGAGGCACCTTGTACAGACTCTTATAGTGTTACCCAATGTTGTAAGGATATTTTAATTGTGATATGAAAAGTTTAAAATTCTGCTAAATTCTGCTTAACTATCATTGCCTATTGCATATGTTCTATTATATTTTATCCTTGCGTTGTGAGTTATACAACAGATTATGCATATATTGTTCTACCCTGATAATTTCCCATAGCTATCCGGAACGTCTTTCAAATCATTATTTCCCCTGTTAAGTGCATGAGTTGTGTGCGGTCGTCACATTAGTTACCCTAATATAAACTAGAGGACACTAGCTACTAAGTCCTACTAATCCAAGGCTTCCGTCATTCACGTATATAACCATACGCAGCATATGAGATAGTAAACAGTCACATATTACCTGTAGGATAGGTAGATGATATCACGCCATTTAAGACCTTCCCCTCGTGGACCCCCTCGTTACTATCTAACCAGCCTTATTAGATAATTTTCTTAGTCACTCAATACTTTCCGCACGACAGGCACACCTTCGGTATACCCAGAGCACTCATTTATTACCTATTCTCAATATGGATCTGCAACTAAATCACTTACTACCATGAAGAAGCAGACTAACGTGAGAATTACCAAGTTCATACCCAAGAGCCACTTAATGAGAGGTGAGCTACGCGATCGCTTAATACCTGTTAATGATATTTTTCGTCAATACCCAAATTACAGAGTGTAATATGCGTATCCACGAAGTTTGCAGTAGCCATGACTCAGAATCCTCAGACAATGATCTTGGATCCGGGATGGATAGGATTCTAAATCATGTCAACTACCCTATACATTTCAATGAGAAGAAAACAGGCTAATGCCTCCAGTGAGTTTGTGGATGAGAGCCTCGTAATATTCACTAACTTCGATAACTCCTTTGTATTAGATCACCCTGAGGGAGGAATCTGAATTACAACGGAGATCAAACTAGGAAGTTATACGCGATTTTGTCACACAGATGCTTAGGGAAACGCTAGGCTCCGCATGAGGACATGGATCAATCATGGCAATTCTACGAGGTGAGAAGATAAAGGTTTCATATTTCTGCAAAGTCCCCTTCCTCTACTATTGGAGCACCTTGATTGATTCCCTCATCAGAAAGATTAGTGTTAACTCCCTTTTTCTTCATTATGAGACTACAAGATTATCAAATCATAGGATGTATGGGACTCTGAATTCTCCATTTATAAGTTCTAGATAAATTACAAGAAATGATGATTTGCTCTCCCCGGGAAAGGAGAAGCTAAATTGAGAAATGAAAGGTTCGTCCCCCCTTTATGGAGTGTCGAGAGTCCTATTTATAGAGAATTAGGCATCCTTCCGTCGATAGGTTGTTAGGCCAGGGCGCTCCATATCGGCCGCCTTTTTCCTTGTTTTCGGGTATCAGCCGGCTGATCCTCCTCGCAGTGTCATTTATAGCTTTTGATGGGATGGTCCCAGGTGAACTGTGCTTCCTTCTAGGCGAAAGGGGCTTATTGCTGGAGCAGACTGCGGGGGCATTTCAGATGTCTTTGCAGTTTCTCTCAGTGTCGCTCTTTTGCTACGGGCTTTCGGATGTAGGCTTTTAGCTTTATTGTGGGTACTCGGAGGGGCTCGCCCCCGTGTCGGGCATACATGTCTACCGATTTAGAATCGTTGATGGTCCAGGTACTAAGTGGACAAGTACGAGTGCCCCTTATCCTTGCTTGAGTCTCGGTTTTACCTCCCTGTTTGGCTCTCGAGAGGGTAGCCTTCAGCGGTACTTTTGTCACTTACGGAAATAACCTATTTCTATATCTATGAAGCCGTTTCTTGGAGGATTGGTTCCAAATCATCTTGATGCAGCATCCCAATTCTTTTTCTCTTCTAATATGTTGGTGTCCATTGGTTGATTCTTGGCGGGCAGACTCCGTCGGATAGACCTTTGCCGATACCTGGTAGGTTTCGGGTCTCTCTTTCTCTAGAGGGGGTATCGGCCTGAATTGCTTTCAGATTTCTTATTCCCTTCTTCTATTTACTTAACATCCCTTTACCTTCTATTTTGTGCCAAGAAAAATTAGGTAGTAACATTTGCCCTCCCCCCTTTTGTGAAGGGGTATCTTCGACTTTTCAAGTCAGGCTTCTTTCGCCTGGTCCTCGCCTGTTTGCTTGCCAATTATCTTCCAATCCTGATCCATGCCATGGATCTTACCAAAGAGATTTGTTTTCGATGTTATGTGGAGGAATGAGTTGTCCTAGATTGGGATTTTGATGGAGGATTGAAAACCTTTTCCGATGCTGATGTTGAGTCGAACACCATCTAGGTTCAGACGAACTAAGATGGAAGAGATGAATTTACCCAGATTTAGGATCCTAAGGGCTGAAGGCTGGGAACCTTCTCGGTATTAATGGATGGCCAAATCCACCTAGATTCGGGTGTTTTTAGATTAAGGACCGGAAGATCTTTCAGAGTTAATGACGTCGAATCGACCCAGATTCGGATATTACTATAGGGAACCGGGACCTCTTCCGGTATTAATAGAGCACCAAATTGACCCAGATTTGGGTATTAGCATTGAGAACCGTAACGTCTTTTGTTATTAAAAGAGCGCCGAATCAACCCAGATTCGGGTATTTGCATGGAGAACTAAAACCTCCTAGGTATTAAGAGAACACCGAATTGACCCAATTCGGGCATTTGCATAGAGAACTGAAACCTCTTTCGGTATTAAAAGAGCCCCGAATCAACCCAAATTCGGGTATTTGCATAGATAACTGAAACCTCTTTCGGTATTTAGAGAACACCAAATCGACCCAAATTCGAGTATTTGGATAGAGAACCGAAACATCTCTCGGTATTAAGAGAATGCCGAATCTACCCAGATTCGGTTATTTACATAGAGAACCGAAACCTCTTTATGTATTAAGAGAACGCTGAATTGACCCAGATTCAGGTATTTGCATAGAGAACCGAAACCTCTTTTGGCATTAAGAGAACGCCGAATCGACCCAGATTTGGGTATTTGCATAGAGAACCGAAACCTCTTTCGGTATTAAGAGAACAAGTATCCCCTTTGGATTTGATTTTGGAAGCAGAGGTTGTACGTGCTTCTTTAGTCTCCCCTTGGGCTCTCGTAGTCAAAGCAGAGGATGTACGTAATTTGTTAGCCACTCTATGGGCATGTGCGTCCGGTGCACTTAGCTAGCTAATCAAAAAGCAGGGCCCAAGGATTTACCCAACCTCCCTCCAGGAGGCGCCTTATCCTGACCATCGTAGGTGATGATAAGAGCTTAGAAACTTAGACATGGCCATTGTAGGCACAGAACTAAGGTTTACTCTTTTGACGCTCTACACGGGCCATCGTAGGCACTGCTAGAGGCTTATACGCCACCCCCGTCCAATTGTTTCCCTATCCTGACCATCGTAGGCGATGATAGGCATTTGTGTTCCCTTCTGCGGATATAGCGGAACATAAGTAGCGGAAGGATGTGCTCTTCTGTGAGCAGAGATAGGACGTTCTTAGTTCAAGCAGAGGTATGGTGTACTCTTCTACGAGCAGCGGCAGGGCGTACTAATTTTTAGATGCACCGCCACGACCATTTCTGATGTGAAACGGCGGCTCACGATTTCGATGCTTTAACCTTGCCCCCTCTGGTTTGGGCAAGGAGAAAGACTAACACAATCATCCCCCCTTCGTTGGGATGCCTCGCCCCGGCCAAATTGGCGATGGTGAGGGAATCAACTCTTTTTCCAGCTCGTCCCCCTTTTGGGTTTCTCACGAGCTATCAGGAGGGTTTCCATACCTCTAGTTGTACAACGATTTCTTGGGAAATGATATTATCCTTTATTCCATTTTGGTTGCAAAATATGGCCTCAAATGTTCTAAGTTCCATGTCCTTGGAACACTACAACAAAAACCACTTTTTGCAACAGGCAATATTTGTTGCAGTGGACCAATTGTAACAGACCCACGCCTGTTGGTATAGCCAAAGTTGCAAAAAGTTCGCAACATTTTCGGTCCGTTGCAATAAGATGTTGCGGTATACTTTTATACAACAGGCTTTTGCTGTTGTAACAGATTCTTTTGCAACAGTATATGCCCGTTGCAATAGATTTATAAATCTATAAAAAAAAATTACAGCTTGATACTACATATTAAATGTATTCGTTTTAGTATTGGTGTATATCACAAAATGAGATAAATAAATAAAAAAAATTATTTAAAAAAGTTATAATAGTACACACAATTACATTAAAAATTTCTACAATTTTCATACATCATTTATGTATAACAATTTCTTCTCACACAACACATTTTCTTCGAATAAAGTATTTTCTAAACATATTTCTACTCGATCATACATGCACTATAACAAGAAAATAAATATCATCGGTTCACATGCTGTATCACATCTGAATATCATAACCTACAAAGGCAAAAGGCAAAACATGTAAACTTCACATACATAGATTTTACTACAAATACATGCTGCTCAGTCAAAATACATGCTGCTTTGTCAAACGAAAAGACAAAACAATACACTAAATTTTCACAACAAATCATGTAAGCTTCACATGCGGTATCAAATACTTCAAACCCAAATAACCTATAAGAAAAGACAACTTAAGAAATCACCACCTAATCTCACCCTCAACATTTGCTCACAGTACCGAATATGTATTTGTGTTTGTTTACAGGTGTTTAATTAAAAATATTAAAACAAAAAATTTGACAACCTAATATAAGAATGCATATCATTACATTAAGAGTGAAATTTGAAAAAAAAATATCAATGCATTGAGTTGTTTTAGTACCGTATCCTAACTTGAATATGAAACTCAAACCAAAGAAGATATTGATTAATGTATGTTACAACCCATTGAATCTAAAAGTTGACAACTTTTCATACATGATAAATCAAAGATGGCCAAAAATTAACTTGATTTGTAGAAAATCCATATAAAAACGGAAGTATATATTATAGTAGTGCTTGTGCTTTGTCAAAAAGTGTTATCTGATATTATTTAGGTTTGAATAATATCAATAGTATATATTAATTTTGAGGGTTTGCGCTTGGTGTAAGCCACAAAGAAAAGTTGTCAAAGTACAAGCACAAGCAAAATTTATACAAAGAGATAGTTTGATTAAGTAAAGACATACTATTATGTTACTATATCAAAAAAATTCATTAAGAGGCGATTAATTTACCATAATGTGTTTAATTAAAGCCATAAGAGTATGTTACTATATATTAAATAGTAGATATATGAAGAGGCATTATAAGAGGATTCAATGAATATTCATTTACAAAACTGAAATAGTGTTAGAAGTAATAATATTAACATTAATGTGAGCAAATGCTTTAGTTTTCTTCACCAGCCTATTAATTTATTAACGGACCATTGTCGTTATGTGTAAATCAATTATTGATTTAAGTATTCGGTACTGTGAACCATTCTATTAAAAAAGGGTTATAAGTTTTTTTGGGTACAAAATGCAATTCACTACATGACGGACTACCTAAAGCATAGGGACCATATAAACTACTAGAAAGAAGAGTCATACCA
Source organism: Allium sativum (assembly GCA_030737875.1). NCBI lineage: Eukaryota > Viridiplantae > Streptophyta > Magnoliopsida > Asparagales > Amaryllidaceae > Allium > Allium sativum. The sequence continues at coordinate 348,710,558 of CM060918.1, forward strand.
AAGCTGGAGTCAGCTGACTGGGGAGGCATTGACAGCATCACCTCTGAGTCGAGCACTTCTCATGAGATGAGATCTACTCAAGTGAGAGCCACGTCGAGAACATTAATGTTCCAGTACTAGATAAACAAGAAAAGGAATCAAAGAATGAGTACGATTCAGCCAACAGCCGTTTGGCAATTCAAGGTATTTCAAAATGCTAAATTAAAGACAACAACCGCCAAGCGATTGACCAATATTGTACGCATAATAGCTTAACAAAATTCAATGATATAATTATCAATGCTATAAATAAATTGTAGATTTACCTATTTGTGAAGGGATATGAGTTAAGAAGAGATTTAAATTGTGAGGCCTGGTCGGTCACTGGTCTTGTGTTTATAACTTGTACTTAGTATAACTTTGCATTGTATGCGGGCAGACTGTAACTAACTTGATCTCATATTATATTTTGACCATTGAACCTTCCTCCCAATTAGATTTCAAAATTAATCCTTCCATACACATATGTCTTTTATCAACTTCTACGTTAATTTTAATGACGCTAATGATAGTGTAAATTTGGGCTATCTATGTCTTGCGAATGAAAAATTGAAGTGAATTGTGAATTTCATATAATGCTTACCCCTTTTAATTGTGGCATGTGAAGATAAAAGAGAACAATTAGAATTTGTAGCTGTTCAGTTCAAAAAAAGTTTGAGTTGTGCAAACATACTGGAATCTACCCAAGAATCAATGTGGATATGCCCCTTAGTCGTAACAACAATGTAGCTCAAGTGTTGCTCAGCACATTTTAAATCTAATCGAGTACAAATTACATACAACTTGGCGAAATAGAGGAGAAAAAAAACAAAATCGCAAGGATGAAACTACTTCTCCCAATCGCAAGGATTCGCACGAGCGAGGTGTCATGTGTGGGGTCCACGGGAGGAAGGAGGGAAGGGAAGGCCATGGCTTTAGGGTTTATGTGAGCATAGAATGGGGAAGATGTGAGGTTCGATGGGTGTTTTCGTGGTCTGTAGGGGTGTGGGGTTGAGGGTATAGAAAGAAATACAAAGAGAGGGAGACGAAATTGAGAAAGAAAAGGAAGAGGAGTGTCTGGAGGAGAAGCGACTAAGAAGGTGCGTAATGAGAAGTGGCTAAGATGAAGTGCTGATTTAATTTCTTTTTGGGAGTGTCACCAGAAGGGCACGAATTTCTGCAAATCTGGTTCGAGCCAAAATTTGGGTCAAAAAAGTGGTTTGGAGCAAAAATTTTGAATTTTGAAATCAAAGTGCGTCTATTGCAACTGATATGAATATGCAGTTGCAGTAAATATATTTTAACTGATAACACAAGACATTAGCAAAAAAATATTAATAATCAAAATAATTTAGTTCAATGGATAATTTTTCTTAAATACCCATCTAAAATGTCCTATTGCAGTTACGTGGAAACACACCCTATTACTTCTTAAATACTAAATATAGTGTTTAAAATATATTTTATCAACTACTAGTATCTATTAGAAATATTAGATGCATATGAAATTATGTACTTTGTATCATAAGAAATTTTTGATCTGTTTGGGGAAATTTTGAAATTTTAATTTTTTAGAAGTACTAAATGTTAATTATAATTATTAATTATGATATAGAATATTAAATACAAAATTTTACTTCTTAATAGTAATATTAATACAAGAAATTAATATTAACTAATAATTACTCCTTAATGGTAATATTAATCAATTATGTCATTTATTTATTTATTATGAATTTATTAGTTATTTAATTATTTTTTACTTAATTAATATTTGAACATATTCATATTTCAAATTAATTATTATCCATTATTTATTTATTATTAATTTATTATTATTATTTAATATTTATTAATTTATTTTATTATTTTTAAATGTAATTTATTATTATTTGCTAATTATTAATTATTATTTAATTATCATTTATAAATATCACTTTACAATACTTAAATTTTATTATTAATTAATAATTATTAAATATTAATCTTAATTATTATATAATTACTACTAGTTAATCATTTAACAGTAACTATTTAAAATTAATTATTAAAAGTTAATCATTAAATGCTTATACTTATTTTTAATATGTTTTTCGCAACTAGCTTTACCCATTGTAAAAAATACAGTTATTGCAATTGGCAAAAACAGTTGCCAAAGATACTTATTCGCAACTGGCTTGGAAGCGCAGTTGCAAATAACATGTTTGTTGCAACTGTTATGGAACCACAGTTGCTAAAAGTATGTTTTTGCAACAGAAAGGAAAGTGCAGTTGCCAAAAATATGTTTTTCGCAACTAAAAGAAAAGGCCTGTTGCTAAATCTTATCTATTGCAACTGCTATAATAGGTCTGTTACTAAATATCATTTACTGCAACTGTTTTTTGTCGCTTGTTGCAAATAGCTAGTTGCAATAGGGTATTTTTCTTGTAGTGGAACAAGGTCGCCATTAGGCCTGCACAACCGATATGTGCTTGGTATGACTTCTTGGTGGACAATCAAAGGTCCTTCCCAATTCGAGCTGAGAGGACCATCAGCCGGATCTTTGGTGTTAGCCATTACTCTTCGTAGTACTAATTTTCCCTTAGCAAAGGTTCTAAATTTGACATTCGAATTGTAATATTTTGTGATTCTTCTTTGTATTTGGCGGTTCCATCTGTAGCCTCGTCTCTCATTTCCTGTATTAAATCTAATGACTCCTTTCTTAATTCCTGATTGGGGTCAAAAGCATATGATATCCTTCGATGTGATGGAACTCCAACCTCAATCAAAAGCATGGCCTCGCAATCGTATGTCAGGGAAAGGGTGTATGTCCCATGGCTGTTTTAGTGGAAGTTCGGTATGCCCTTAGCGCCAGAGTCAATTCCTCTGTCCAATTTCCTTTAGCCTGATTTAAACGCTTCTTAAGGATTGTCTTAATGGTCTTATTTGCGGCCTCCACATCTCCTTTTGCTTTCGAATGGGCCACAGGGGAGAAACTCATGATGATTCCATTTTTCTCATAGAATCTGGTGAACTCTTTACTCTCAAGTTATGTTTCGTTATCCGATATGATCTTTTGGGGAATCCCGAAGCAGGTAACGATATTCTTTATTACGAATCTTAACACTTTCTTGGATGTGATAACCGGAAGGGGTTCCGTCTCTACCCACTTAGTGAAGTAATCGATAGCTACTACGGCATATTTAGCTCCTACCTTGGCGAGTGGTAAGGGCCTGATCAAATCTATCCCCCATATGTTGAAAGGCGAAGGGCTCGATATGGTGGTTAGGTTACTGGGAGGAAGTCGTGGTACCTTAGAGTACTTCTGACACTTATCACATCTCTTGACATATTCGACCGCCTGACTAACCATCCGTGGCCAGTAATAACCTTGTCGCATGACACTTTTGGCTAGTTTAATCCCATTGGAATGGTCCCTACACCATGCTTCATGAGCTTATTTTAAAAGATTGAGTCCATCTTCGAAACTTTTACACCTTAGATAAGTAAGTGAATGTCCTCTTTTGTAGAGTACACCATTTATGATTGTGAATATGGGAGGTTGGTGTTTTATTTTCCTTTCATCTTGCTTATCAAGGGGTAACATCCCTTCTAAGAGGTAGTCCTCTATAGGATTCATCCACGTATTTTCCTGTCGAGGGCATGTTTCTGCCATGGGAAATTCCCTTTCAGGGTTTCCTTCTTGGCCTTCTCCTTCTCCTCTTGTCAAGGCTTGTGATCGGTTCAAGACTAACGACTCTTTTCCTGCTTCTAATTCTTCCAATTCGATGCTGGGTGTCTCTTGATATCCCACCAAGACTATCTGGGTTTCAGGAGCTCCTCGGGAGCTTGCTAATTTGGCTAGCGAATCCACTTGGGTATTCCCCCCATGGGCTATTTAATGAACTGAGAAATCCTCAAACAGAAAAATCATCTTTATTACCTTCTTCATGTATAAGATGAGCCGCTTATCTTTGGTTTGATACGTCTGTTTTATTTGGTTTACCATTAGTTGCATGTTGCTGAAGATTTCTATCCTTAGAATTTTCAATTGTAATGCCAGATTCAGACCAGCTATCATGGATTCATATTCAGCCACATTATTGGTTGTCGGGAACCCAAATTTCATGACGTAGTGCAAGCGGTGTCCGTCAGAGGTGATTATAACATAACCTGCCCCCGCCCCCTATTCGTTGGAAAGCTCCATCTACAAATATTTTCCGTTTGGCCTTCGAGTCGTTTTCTTTAGCCGACTGTTCTGAAATGAAGTTCGTACACTCGTTCATGAAATCTGCAAGAGCCATCCCTTTAATTACAGCTCGAGGATGGAACTCGATTTCAAATTGGCTGAGCTCAATACCACATTTAATTAGCCTCCCTGAGGTTTTCGATTTGCAGATCACCTGCTTGAGTGGAAAACTAGTTAAAACTTTGATAGGATGTGATTGGAAATAAGCTCTGAGCTTTTATGCAGTAAGGATTAAGTATTACGCCAATTTCTCTGTGACAGAGTAACGAGTTTCCACATCTTTTAGCCTTCGGCTAACATAATAGATGGGGTGTTGAATCCCCTTATTTTCCCTTATCAATACTGAGCTCACTGCATGTTCGGAGACTGCCATGTACAAATACAGAGTTTCTCCCTTCTCAGGATTGGACAAAACCGGAGGTGCTCCTATGTAAATCTTCAATTCTTGGAATGCCTCCCTACACTCTTCGTTCCATTCAAAACTCTTCTTTTTCTTGTTGACGTTAAATAAATGGACGCATTTATTGGTGGCTTTAGAAATAAACCTACTGAGTGTAGCTACCTTCCTGTTTAGGCACATGACTTCCTTGTTGGTTTTGAGTTCTTCCATGTCCTTAATGGCCTGTATATGTTTGGGACTAGCTTTGATTCCTTGCTAGCTTACTACATATCCCAGAAACTTCCTAGATTGAATGCCAAAGGAAAACTTTTGAGCGTTCAGCTTCATCTGATAGCTTCTCAAATTTCAAACATTTCCTCAAGGTCCTTTAAATGATTCTCTTTTTCGGTGGACTCTTCACTGGCATGTCATCGACATATACTTCCATATTGCGCCCTATCTGCCCCGAGAACATCCTGTTTACCAGCCTTTGATACGTTGCCCCTGCATTCTTCAAGCCGAAAGGCATTACCTTATAACAAAATGTTCCTCAGACGGTAATAAAGCTTGTATGTTCCTTGTCGGGTTTCTACATTGAGATTTGGTTGTACCCCGAGTAAGCATCCATGAGGGATAGTATCTTATGTCCACCTGTGGCATCAACCAGCAGATCGATCCATGGAAGAGAGTAGCAGTCCTTCGGACAAGATTTGTTTAAATCCGTGTAATCGACACACATCCTCCACTTCCCGTTGGACTTCTTTACTAACACGGGATTGGCTAACCATTTCCGGTAATGAACCTCTCGGATAAACCCGTTAGTTTCCAACCTGTTAACTTCCTTCTTCAAGGCCTCAATCTAGTCCCCATTATATTGCTTCATCTTCTGTCGGATCGGGATTAAGGAAGGGTCGATGTTTAATGCGTGGCTCATGATCGAAGGATCGATACCAACCACGTCCGAATGGGTCCAGGCGAAAACATCTTTGTTGAGTTGTAGGAAGTGGATTAAGTCGCTTCGAAGAGGTTCCGTCGGCCTCTTTCCTACAATGATGACCTTCGATTGGTCCTTCGGGTCAACACTTACTTCTTCTACATCTTCTATTGGCTTAATCCTTTCGATGTCTCCTCAAGAGTCTAGGTCTGTGGTAATTTCTCCTTCTTCTGTTGAGTTTACTTCATTTGACCTTTCCCTCTTCCTTCTCAGAGAAGAATACCTACCATTAATGCATTTGTCAGTCTTATTTATTTTTATCTTAGCTTTAGGAGGGGAATTGTAAGAATCCCATATTTGAAGGCATAAAAAGGGCAGAAGAATCAAAATACGAACAACACTCCTTTTTGTATTTTTCGACCATGGCAAAGTACAACTCTCGGAAGCTAAACTGTTCTCCACGGATGGTACCCCATCCCTGTTTGGAATAAGATATTTGGAAGAAACGAAAGCATCCATCTCCTCTAAAGTTGGTCGCCCGAAGAAGGCATTGTAATAGGACAACTAGTCAATTACGACAAAGAGAGTTTCGAAAGTCCTATAAAGAGGAGATAGCCCTAGTTGAACCAGTAGTTGATTTGACCAATTGAGTTGACCCTTTATTGTTGAACCCGAAAATCATCTCGTTGCTAGGCTCCAACTTCTTCTCGGAAATTCCCATCTGATCGAAGGCATTCTTGAAGATAACGTTGACAGCGCTTCCGGTGTCCACCAATATTTTGGAAATGACCGAAAGTCCTATCTGCGCCGTTATCAAGAGGGGGTCGTTATGTGGGTGACATACCACTTTCTTCATTTCTTTTGGGGAAACCACGAGGTTACGCATTTTGAGGGCGTAACGTGCATTCTTCAGTGATGGTTCCTCTTGGATGGAGAATATTACCACCAAAGATTCTTTCATGTATTGATCCCTGGCTTTCGGACAGCTTCCAGCAGGATGTGGTCCTCCATGAATCACATTGATTCGGTTTACGGAAGGTCCCAAATCCAGGTTATTCTCCTCTACATTGACTCTCGTCGTGTTTACTGAAACCTTCTACTGCCCTCCTGCATGTTTAGCTGGTGATGCTCTATTTGAAACAAACTCCTTCAGGTGCTCCACTCGGATTAGTTTCGAGATAATCCCGTGTAAGACCTTGCATTCGTCTGTCTTATGCCCAATGGTTTTGTGGAACTCGCAGTATTTACTGCCGGCATGAGGTTCGGGGCAATGTTTAGCTTTGAACGAGACCGGGAAATTATTGACCCTTTCTTTCGCGACAGCATGCACATACGAGATGGGCTTGTTCAGGGAAACCGAGTTTGTGTTAGAGTCTTCCCATCTCGATCCCCTGATTTCCTTCTGGGAGCTTTTATCCGAAGTTTGGTCTTCCTCTTTCTCTTTGCGGCCCGAACTTCCTCTTTGTGAAGTACAGTTCATCCATGTGGATAAACTTGTCGGCTTGAAAATGGAAATCTTGTAGATCCTTGCAGCCATGGATTTATAACTCCTTTCATAAGGGGTGCTTTCTATCAACCCTGAATGCACGACGATCAGCTTGTCACGGTCATTCATATCCTTATCCTTGGCTTTTAAGGCCTCAATGTTGAACCTTTTGAGGTAGTCCCCAAGAGACTCCCCTTGACTCTGTTTGATGTTAGTGACAACCGTATATTCTATGGTTAGATCTTTGCAGATGCAGAACTGCGCGGAGAATTCGTAGTAGAATTGTTTCCACGAGTAAATGGTGTTCTCCCTATATGGGCGATACCATTTTGCTACTGCACCATGGAAGACCATAGGGAAGAGGCTGCATCTGATAGCTCCAGAGGCATTGTAAAGATCCATCTGGCTGCCGAAAGCCATCAGTTGGTCATCGGGGTCAGTGGTTCCCAGATATTTCATGGTTGGGACTTTGACTCTGGAAGGTATCACGGTTGTAATGACCCTATTTTCAGCGGTATAATAATTAATTTATTTAATTATTTAAATAGTGGTTTAGAATTCAAAAGGTCGTTTAATTAAAAAACTTGGAATATTTAATTAAAATAATAATTAAATAATATATTTAATTCTGAAATAATCAGAATTGGCTGAAATGGAGATATGTGTGAATTGGGCAATTCGAAATATATATTTCAGTTTAAAGTGAATTATAATAACGAATATATTCAATCGTCGACAGTTGAATGTATAGTTTATAATAAAATAATAAACGAGCTCGAAATGGGGCGGCAGTTCGCTATTTGGCGATTTGAACTTCAACTGAATGTACAGGGTTCATTTTAAATCGGATTTCTATGAAACAAGAAATGTTAGGAGCTGGCGAAGTATATTTTTCTAGTGGAAGAGAAAAATTGGGATTTGGTCGTGTAGATTTTTATTTATGTCCAAATCAAATTTTAGAAAAGTCGCTGTGGAATTCCTTTATAATTGATAAAGGAATTATTTATATTTTAAAAAGGAATTTCAATATAAATCGAATATCGATTTCATCGGGATTTGAAGTATCGAGTTATAAATCCAATGAGAGCTGTTTGGTATTCCACTGTGAATATAGACGACAATTTTTATTTTTAAATATATAATTTAATTATATTTAAATATATTTAAAATGGTTCATTCAGAGCTTTAAAAATAGCCAGTTTTGCAAATGACCTCAGAATTCGACGAAACTAATTCTGTTGGATCCGCATGGTCAAATAGTTGTTAGATTTCCAGTTTCGTGTTTTTTAGAGTCATTATGTGGCCGTACGGATTTTTAATGTGAAAAACAGTCGATAAATTGACCTTTAATAACACGCTGTGTGAGCATACGAAGTCGGAATTCGACGAAACCAGTTTCATTAGGACTGTAATGTCAAACAATAGCTGCATGTCAATTTCCATGATTTTTGGGTATCGTGTGTGGTCACATGAATTTTTAGAAAGGAAGAACAAATATAAAATAATAAAAGAAAATATCTAAAACTAAAAAAGAGGTCAAAACAAAAGCCACGTAGTCATTGTTTCAGCGCCACACACATATATGATCCTGTCCCTATAAATGTTCTTTGAGCCGCCTCATTTTTTTCATTCTCCAGTAAGATTTGATCCATTTGAAAATCAAAAACAAATCACACAAAATCCTATAAATCCAAACACATATACTTTTGGAATGCTTATGAGATTAGCTTCATTCCTATATGGGTTTCGTCTGGTTCGAACTTCATTAATGTCGCACCTGTAGCACCAGCGTTGGTTAGGGTTGAGATTTCATGAGGGATTGAAGCTTTGATTGATGAATTCAAGTTCGTAGAGGGATTCAGGAGGGAGAATCGAAGGGTTTGTGAGTGTTTTGTGAATTTTGGTGTAAAAGAATGTCGCGACTTTTATGTATGCCGTGGGTTTAGAACCCGACATCGCGAGAGGATATGAGAGATCGAGTTGAGCAAAAATGGACGGAGACATAGAGTGGAATACGAGAGGAATTTTGGTTGTTTTGTTGGATTTTTAAATCGATGTGGAGGGAAAACGTGGAGTTTAAAGTTGCAAAAATGGTGGAGGAGGGGTCCTGGAGCTCACGGCATTTGGAGAGGACGGGTATGGTATGTGCGGGTTGGGCTTTTGAGGATAGGCCGAAGGAGAAATAAAAGGTTAAAGCCCATCTATATTAAATCCAAAGTTTTATTTAATTTAAAATTATACACTAACTTGTAAACCTCATAACTTGGTCATATGAAAACGAAATTTAGCGAAACTGGTCAATTTAGGATCGTATGGACGACGACTACAACATGGAACTGACTAGGAGCGAATTTGAACTCGTTATAATTTATCGCAAAATAAATTGTAAATCTGAATCAAGCGATGGTTATCATTATTAATGATGAACTGCCAATGTGAGTAAAACTCACCAACTCTGAATAGTTCTATTTTTATAGCGTATATTTAGAACTGATAAATGATGACTGATTGTTGTGTTTTAACTGTTGGTTGAGTTGTTTGTGTACTGATTGAAATCGTAGATAACGATATATATATATATATTTATTTATAAATCGTTAATCGAATATTGATTCTGTTTAATAGAATATTTTATATTCGTGTGTTTAACATCTGTGATGCACGGAAACAGGTTGGACAGGTCCAACTGGACTCCTCAATATTTATAATACTGTTCTGTTGATGTATTGTAATATACGATGTGATATATAATCTGTTATGGATTATGTGCATTAGAATGATGTTGATCATTGTTATTCGATATTTTAAATATAATAAAAAGACCCTGGGATGTAAAAAGAATTATTTCAATGTATATTGAAATAAAGGGATTTTATAAAATCAACAGATTTTATAAAGGGAAATATTTTGAAAGTAAATAAAAAGAAAATGTTTATAAACGAATAGAGTTTTATAAAAGGGAAAATGCTGATAAAACGAATAGAATAGAATAAAGGAATATCTATTTAGAAAATAAATAGAATAATGGATTATTTATTGGGAAAATAAATAGAGGAGTAAATCGAACATAGTTAATCATAATGGAGTTAAACAAAAATTAGAAACTGACTAGAGATTAATAAGTTGAATGGTTTTCTGAGTATCGATCTGATGTTGGTTTCGGCCTTCGGGGTTTATACATAGGAAGTTGTTCTCTTGTTAGTCTATGGTTAGAGTCTGATAGATGTGGGATGATAATGATATGTAAATAAACAATGGAAATGTTTTCCAGTGGTAATAACATATATTTTCTAAACATAGAAAATTAGGAAATGTGAATATATATATATATATATATGTTAAATGATGATTGATCGATATAATTTCCATTTGGAAATAATATCGTTGTTTGCATACCTACTTTTCTTTGATAGTTAACTCACCGACTATTGAAGTTTTCGACCATTTTAACGTTGTTAGTATGGAGAGACCGGTTGGATTATTATCCGAAGAACCACCCCGTATTGGCATAAGTGTTGCGGATCATATATGCCAAAGATAATTGAAGACGGAGTAAAATGCAAGGGTTGTTGTATAAATCTTAGGTAAAGATTGCCTAAGATGGACGGCTTGTCCAGTCCCAGGACGACCTGCATGGAAGAATGTCTGACATAGTATATCTAATAGATTGCGTAAGTTGATCTCTTCAAACGTATCATGTTGGTGGCAGAGGAATTCGTTTCTCTTAGCTGTATACCCGTGGTATTTTTGGGGAAATCAATTTGTGATTTGGCGGGTATGACGATGTGACATTCAAAGTGAATGAAGATGTGGCATGTAAAAGATAAGCGCAGCTTCTAGCCTCACATCCAGTAAATGACAGAAATCGGGCAGGCAACATGGCTAAGTCGATCGCTTCGAAGTAGGGTGTACAATCACCTGATCTAGAGTTTCATTTACTTCTAAAAAACTATTGTTGATGCTGTCCCATTCGGGAAACGGTTGTTGATCCCAACCGTTGGTGATATACGTTCGATACACTCAAGCGAAATGAGTGGTCGGTCATGTGTGGCCGGGTTGCAAGATGTTCTTGTTGAACCCAGTGTATTCCTCTCTAGAGGTACACTAGCGAAAGGTGGTTCCATACCTTGTCATAGTTGGAAATCCATTACCCAATGCGTGCTTGCGGTTTTGATTGTATACTATATATGTAGAACGTGAGATGAAAGCATTTCTGCTAGATAATTAGTATATTGTGGTTGATAGACATTATTATAATATCAAAAGGTTTTTGATATGAAGATATTTTGGATTCTCATAAGGGAAAAACCCGTTCTGTTATACGGCATGGTCTTATGAGATATGGTTTAATGGGTTAAACTGTTTTAAACTGTTTTACTCATACTAGTCCCATAACTGACCCGGAGTTTATTTTATTTTGTTTTGCCTAAACTCTTGGGTGCCCAATTTTATATGGGCAGTCAAGTAGTCGGGATTTACATATATACTGGAAGAGCTTGGAGCAGGAGGCTTCAGGATTATATAGCTATAGTTATTTCCGCTGTGTTGTAAAGTCTGTACTTTGATAGTGATGTATATTCAAGTACAGATGTATATTTCAAGTTATGTTATATATATTATATGTTATTCATTCCGCTGTGAGGTTCGTGTTACTGTGATGTAGTGTTCTTCTTCTATTCTAAGTTTCAATCTTATCTTTCCTCACCCTCTAATTTCTTTCATTAACTACCGGTATTTTTTGATGTTTGGTTAGTCATCATTGAGTTTATGTCGATAACAAAAGTCGCTAAAAAATCGGGTCATTACAGTTAGTATCAAAGCTTAAGGTTAAGCGAATTACCTTGGCTCTGTTGCGTGACTCAGTATATATAGGGTTAGTAATACTCCAGATTGAGTTGAGTGTATATATACGAGTGAGCGTATTTGTTATTGATATAAAAACTTGTTTTATATTGTGGAGATTTATTGGTTGAGTTGTTTGTGAATTCTGGTCGATCAGTTTGATCCACTGTATCGGTAGGAGTTTATAAACACTCGAATATGATGAACTATCATGATATGTTTTGAAAAGAGAGTGAATGATATGATTTTACCCAAATTATATTTTGATATAAAGAAGATTGATATTGAAATGATTATAATATATTGGATATATTGGTTGTTATTATAATCGAATGATATTATAAATTAAAATGGTTTTATAAATAACCCATTAAAATTCATATAAGAGTAATATATGAAATAAGATGAATTGAATCTGAATTTGAATCAGAATTGAAATTGAAACCCTGGAAATTTGAAACAGAGTTTGTAAATAGACTTAAATTAAATATATGTAAATTTTAAGATCCTGGGAGATTTTAAATTATATTCCAAGAATTTGCGAATGATATTTTGAACTGATTTCAAAATAAAAGTGTTTAAGAATGATTTTGAAAGTGATATAGTATTGAACTCACTTCGTTCGCTGGAAAATAATTCTGATGATGACTGCGCAGCATCATCAGTGTTCATTTTCGGGTTTCTAAGTGACGGATTACTACCAAAGATATCCATTTTGAATTGTTTTCAGAAAAACAAGTTGTTTTGAATCCTAAAAAGGAAAGTTTGATTTTTAGAAAAGCAAAGCTGTTTGAAAACTCCCAGGAAAAGATTATTTGTATTAAAAACCAAATTAAGCAGAAATTTGGGAAAGCAAATTGAATTAAATCCAGTTAAGTAGAAATTGATTTGGATCAGAACAATATCGAGAAAATTGGATTTGTGACATAGGTATTTTGAATTGATATTCGGTTGGTGAGTTATGGATTTGAAATCGAGAATGGAACTCAAGTTTGAAATAGAATTAGACTTGGATATAAACGAATAGCGGTGTTGAACAGATATTGATTTAAAATTGATTAAGATGACATTGGTATATGTTGGATTGATAACAGGTGAAGTGATAGAGTTGATATGCCCGACAAAAAGGTACAAGTTTATATTTGATATAAGCATGGGATTTATGAGTCAAATTGGCAAGCCGCTTGGCTATTTGATTTTCTTTTGGGTTGGAGATGGCCCAGAGAGGCGAGTTGGAGTTTGACTTATTGACCAGTACAAAGGAGGTGCTGGCGAAATTTTTCGAAAAGTAAAGGTGTCAGAAAATTTTCAGGATTTTTGATATGGTTAATAAGGATTAATTAATATTTAATTGAAATTAAATTGGTTCAGTTGAAACTGAAGTTAAGAAGTGAATAGATAAGTTCTAACCAGTCGATAGGGTTTGTTTTCTACCTTAGCAATTTTGAGGGCGAAATTATTTTAAGTAGGGAAGAATGCAATGGCCCGTATTTTCAACGGTATAATAATTAATTTATTTAATTATTTAATTAGTGGTTTAGAATTCAAATGGTCGTTTAATTAAATAACTTGGAATATTTAATTAAAATAATAATTAAATAATATATTTAATTCTGAAATAATCAGAATTGGCTGAAATGGTGATATGTGTGAATTGGGTAATTCGAAATATATATTTCAGTTTAAAGTTGAATTATAATAACGAATATATTTAATCGTCAACAGTTGAACATATAGTTTATAATATAATTATAAACGAGCTCGAAATGGCGCGGCAGTTCGCTATTTGGCAATTTGAACTTCAACTGAGTTTAAAGGGTTCGTTTTAAATCGGATTTCTGTGAAACAAGAAACGTTAGGAGCTGGTGATGTATATTTTTCTAGTGGAAGAGAAAAATCGGGATTTCGTCGTGTAGATTTTTATTTATGCCCAAATCAAATTTTAGAAAAGTCGTTGTGGAATTCCTTTATAATTTATAAAGGAATTATTTATATTTTAGAAAGGAATTTCAATATAAATCGAATATCGATTTCATTGGGATTTGAAATATCGAGTTATAAATCCAATGAGAGCTGTATGGTATTCCGCTGCGAATATAGACGATAATATTTATTTTTAAATATTTAATTTAGTTATATTTAAAATGGGTCATTCAGAGCTTTAAAAATAGCCAGTTTTGCAAACGACCTCAGAATTCGACGAAACTAATTTTGTTGGATCCACAATGTCAAATAGTTGTTAGATTTCCAGTTTCATGATTTTTAGAGTCAGTATGTAGCCGTGCGGATTTTTAATGTGAAAAGCAGTCGATAAATTGACCTTTAAAAACACACTTTGTGACCATACGAAGTCGGAATTCGACGAAACCAGTTTCATTGGGACCGTAAAACAATAGCTGCATGTTAGTTTCCATGATTTTTGGGTATCGTGTGTGGTCACATGAATTTTTAGAAAGGAAGAACAAATATAAAATAATAAAAGAAAATATCTAAAACTAAATTAGAGGTCAAAACAAAAGCCACATGGTCATTGTTTCAGCGCCACACACAAATATGATCCTGTCCCTATAAATGTTCTTTGAGCCGCCACATTTTTTTCATTCTCCAGTAAGATTTGATCCATTTGAAAATCAAAAACAAATCACGCAAAATCCTATAAATCCAAACACATATACTTTTGGATTGCTTATGAGATTAGCTTCATTCCTATATGGGTTTCGTCTGGTTCGAACTTCATTGATGTCGCACCTTTAGCACCAGCGCTGGTTAGGGTTGAGATTTCATGAGAGATTGAAGCGTTGATTGATGAATTCAAGTTCGTAGCGGGATTCAGGAGGGATAATCGAAGGGTTTGTGAGTGTTTTGTGAATTTTGGTGTAAAAGAATGTCGCGACTTTTATGTATGACGTGGGTTTAGAACCTGACATCGCGAGAGGATATGAGAGATCGAGTTGAGCAAAAATGGCACGGAGACAGAGAGTGGAAGACGAGAGGAATTTTGGTTGTTTTTGTTGGATTTTTAAATCGATGTGGAGGGAGAACGGGGAGTTTAAATTGGCAAAAATGGTGGAGGAGGGGTCCTGGAGCTCACCGTATTTGGAGAAGATGGGTATGGTATGTGCGGGTTGGGCTTTAGAGGATGGGCCGAAGGAGAAATAAAAGGTTAAAGCCCATCTATATTAAATCCAAAGTTTTATTTAATTTAAAATTACACACTAACTTGTAAACCTCATAACTTGGTCATACGAAAACGAAATTCAACGAAACTGGTCACGTTAGGATCGTATGGACGACGACTACAACATGGATCTGACTGGGAGTGAATTTGAGTTCGTTAGAATTTATCGCAAAATAAATTGTCCATCTGAATCAAGCGATGGTTATCGTTATTAACGATGGAATGCCAATGTGAGTAAAACTCACCAACTCTGAACAGTTCTATTTTTATAACGTATATTTAGAACTGATATATGATGACTGATTGCTGTGTGTTAACTGTTGGTTGAGTTGTTTGTGTATTGATTGAAATCATAGATAACGACATATATATATATATATAAATCGTTAATCGAATATTGATTATGTTTAATAGAATATTTTATATTCATGTGTTTAACATCTGTGATGCACAGAAACAGGTTGGAGGGGTCCAACTGGACTCCTCAATATTTATAGTATTGTTCTGTTCATGTATTGTAATATATGATGTGATATATAATCTATTATGGATTATGTGCGTTAGAATGATGTTGATCATTGTTATTCGAAATTTTAAATATCATAAAAAGACCCTGGGATGTAAAGAGAATTATTTCAATGTATATTGAAATAAAGGGAATTTATAAAATCAACAGATTTTATAAAAGGAAATATTTCATAAGTAAATAAAAGGAAAATGTTTATAAATGAATAGAGTTTTATAAAAGGGAAAATGTTGATAAAACGAATAGAATAGAATAAAGGAATATCTATTTAGAAAATAAATAGAATAAAGGATTATTTATTGGGAAAATAAACAGAGGAGTAAATCGAACATAGTTAATCAAAATGGAGTTAAACAAAAATTAGAAACTGACTAGAGATTAATAAGTTAAATGGTTTTCTGAGTATCGATATGATGTTGGTTTCGGCCTTCGGGGTTTATACTTAGGAAGTTGTTCTCTTGTTAGTTTATAGCCAGAGTCTGATAGATGTGGGATAATAATGATATGTAAATAAACGATGGAAATGTTTAATAACATATATTTTCTAAACATAGAAAATAAGGAAATGTGAATATATACATATATATATATATATATATATATATATATGCTGAATGATGATTGATCGATATAATTTCCATCTGGAAATAATATCGTTGTTTGCACACCTATTTTTCTTTGATAGTTAACTCACCGACTATCGAAGTTTTCGACCATTTTAACGTTGTTAATATGGAGAGACCGGTTGGATTATTATCCGAAGAACCACTCCGTATTGGCATAAGTGTTGCAGATCATATATGCCAAAGATAATTGAAGACGGAGTAAAATGCAAGGGTTGTTGTATAAATCTTAGGTAAAGATTGCCTAAGATGGATGGCTTGTTCGGTCCCAGGACGACCTGTATGGAAGAATGTCTAACAGAGTATATCTAATAGATCGCGTAAGTTGATCTCTTCAAACGTATCATGTTGGTGGCGGAGGAATTCGTTTCTCTTAGCTGTATACCAGTGGTATTTTTGGGGAAATCAATTTGTGATTTGGCGGGTATGACGATGTGACATTCAAAGTGAACGAAGATGTGGCATGTAAAAGATAAGCGTAGCTTCTATCCTCACATCCTGTAAATGAAAAAAATCGGGGAGGCAGCATGGCTAAGTCGGTCGCTCCGAAGTAGGGTGTATAATCACCTGATCTAGAGTTTCATTTACTTTTAAAAATCTATTGTTGATGCTGTCTCATTCGGGAAACGGTTGTTGATCCCAACCGTTGGTGATATACGTTCGATACACTCAAGCGAAATGAGTGGTCGGTCATGTGTGGCCGGGTTGCAAGATGTTCTTGTTGAACCCAGTGTATTCCTCTCTAGAGGTACACTAGCGAAAGGTGGTTCCATACCTTGTCATAGTTGGAAATCCATTACCCAATACGTGCTTGCGGTTTTGATTGTATACTATATATAGAGAACGTGAGATGAAAGCATTTCTGCTAGATGATTATTATATTGTGGTTGATAGACATTATTATAATACCAAAAGGTTTTTTATATAAAGATATTTTGGATTCTCATATGGGAAAAACCCGTTCCGTTATACGGCGTGGTCTTATGAGATATCGTTTAATGACTTAAACTGTTTTAAACTGTTTTACTCATACCAGTCCCATGACTGACCCGGAGTTTATTTTGTTTTGCTTTCCCTAAACTCTTGGGTGTCCAATTTTATACGGGCAGTCAAGTAGTCAGGATTTACTAATATACTAGAAGAGATTGGAGCAGGAGGCTTCAGGATTATATAGATATAGTTATTTCCGTTGTGTTGTAAGTGTTGTACTTTGATAGTGATGTATATTCAAGTACAGATGTATATTTCAAGTTATGTTATATATATTATATGTTATTCGTTCCGCTGTGAGGTTCGTGCTACTCTGATGTTGTGTTCTTCTTCTTCTTTTATTCTAAGTTTCTATCTTATCTTTCCTCACCCTCTAATTTCTTTCATTAACTACTGGTATTTTTCGATGTTTGGTCAGTCGTCATTGAGTTTATGTCGATAACCAAAGTCGCTAAAAAACCGGGTCGTTACAACGGTGTTCATAATCTCTTCAATGAACGAGGCTACCCTCTTGTTGTCATTACCTTGTCATCCTGGGTTCTCTTCCCCTTGCTCCCCAGCAAGTCCTTGACGGTCTTCTAAGTGACATCTCTGATGTAGGCCTCTGTGTTGTCATAATCTTCTCTCTTGGGGTCATAGCCTTTGGAGGTGGAGCTCCCGGACTCTTCCCGCTTGCATTGATTTCCTTGATGATCTACTCCCATCAAATGAGATTTCCTTTCCTTGGAAGAGGTTGCTTTGGGTCTCCCTTTCACTTCAGACTGTTGAACGAGGGCCTTCGTTTTTGGAGATTCATCCGTCTCTTTCAAGCTAGATCTGGTGATCTGGTGAGATAAAAATGGATTTATCTTAGTTTTTTTTACTTTATTCGAGGACGAATAAAAAGATAAGTTTGGGGGTATTTGATATACACGTAAATGTGTATATTTTATCAGCTTTTTTATCTTGTTTTATCTTAAAAATAATTGATACTGTGTATTTATATTTGCGTTTTCAGGTTATTTAAGATGAATGGAATAGATGCACTTAATTGTTGAAAAGCTTGAAGAATTGGTGTAAGAAGAGTGTTGATTTTGACAACTAGATTAAAGCTTGAAGAAATGTTGCTATTCAATCACTTTCTGCCGCATATTTTAATGATTCAATGCCTTTTCATAAAGATTGCTTATCACAGATGTTATGGAGTTCCTATTCATGATCAAAACAGTTGGAGTTGATGTCGTTTGATGCCTGCAAGCTATGACATTTGCAAAGCCATCCATACGCGTTCACACTTAGCTAGTTGGTTTATGTGTTATTTTGAAAAAAGGCTTTTGTCCCACATTGTGCAATAGGCCGCTTAGTCTTGGCCTGGGGAATTATAAATACACTTGTATTTAGTTCATTCGGATTCATTCAATCTTAGGTATTATTCTGTAACTTTCTTCTATCAGAATAAAACTAGTCTTCTCCCTTTTCTCTTTAGTTTTTTAATTATATATTATTTTCTTTTGTGCAAGTAGATTAGATTGTCCTTTATTTTATTTTTATTTTCTTTTTCTCTTGTTTTTTGTTATTTTTTGCAATTTACGTTCGTTATTAGAATAATAAACATGAGAGGCTAATCCCTTTCAACTTAAGGGTATTGAAGCTCTCTTGATCATGTAGTTGCAACATAATTTATCTTTTCATTCTCTCTTTGTGTTTCATGTTATGTTGATGTCATGATGATTAAGTGGAGGTTGAAACCAAAAATTTGATGCTTTATAGTTCTAATTAATAGTTCATAGGCCATGCTTAAAGTATATTTCAATTTCAACTTGTTCATTTTTCATTAGATCTAGTAAGGTGATTTAGTGGGTATGATATAGTTTGATAATTTATTTTGTGCTAGTTAATAGCATGAATAACCTATATTTATAACAAACATATCAACTAAATTTACAATTGACCAAAAGAAAAGAGAGATCGTAATTTCGTAACTTGTTGTACTACATGATCTAGAATGTGACTTTATTCCTAAGTTGTCATTTATCTCATAGTTTTTTATTAATTTTAATTTACTAGTTTTGTTGTAGTTAAATCATCACTCGAATTCGGTTTAATTTGATTGAATAAGATTGAAATTACTTTTTTCCCTGTGGATCGACTCGTATTCGCCACGTACTAACAACTGTATGTCGTGCGCTTGCGGTTTGTTACACTCTGCGACAATATTCTAATTCATAGAATATTCGTCATTGAACAAGTTTTTGGCGCCGTTGCTAGGGAAAGAATTTAATTTTAGTTTTATTCCTCGAATTAATTTTCTTGTTTGTTTTTCTAAAAAAAGAAAAAAATGTGTGTTGTCCATAGTTTTTCTGTTTTGCTTAGATCTTTTATTGTTTCATTTTGTGTGTGATTGTTTTTGGGTTCATTTTTTTTTAAAAAAAGGAGTTGTGTGTTTTGTTCATTTTGTTTTACTTTTGTTTGTGTGTTTGTTTCTTTTCGTTTATGTGTTTTTGTTTTGTGTGTAGATAGATTTCATATTGTGTTAGTTCTTTTGTTTCCCCTCTCTTAATAAAAAAACTTGCCTTTTATTTTCCATCCCTTTCATGTTTTCAATACAATATTTTCCTTGTACATTTTATTTCTCTCATTTGTAAAATTTCTTTCCCTCTTTCATTTATTTCTTTTCCTTCTATAACATATCTGTTAATTAGATTTGATTTGGTATTGCCGATTATGATCTTCTAATTAAGAGAGAGAGAAAAAAAATGCAATTTTTGTATTTCTTTCCTCTTTCATTGTCTTTGTTTTTAGTTTCTTTCCCTTTTCTTTCCTCTTTTCATTTTTTTTATAAATAAAAAAAACCAAAATTTATTGCTTTCCTCTTTTGATTTCTCGGTCTTGAATTCCTTTCCACTACTGCATATCTCTTCCCAATCTACTCTCATTTTCAAAAACCCCATCCATCTTAAAACATACCATCTTCCCAATCACTATACGTTCGAATGCCAATTCACCAATCACCACAAATCACGGCACCCATCTACCAGATCAACACCTTGCTCTAAACTCCTTTGCCATGTACGACCATCACGTTCACCACTACCAGTTCATCCCTGATTCGAAAAAACCACACAAGTCACACCACTTCGTTTCTGCTAATCCATCACCAACCCTGAACATACCAGCCTCTGACTACCCACTTGAACTCACTTCCATCAACCAAATACAAAATCCTTATCCTCCTTAACTTCTTACTTCTATCCTTCCCTTCTTCACAAACCAAGCCCGTGCTTCTGTTCTGCACTTCCACAGTAGCCAACCACACCATAGCTCGAACAATAGTGCTTCAGCCTTCATCAAATCACTTCACATTCCACCAAAAAGCCAAAGCACCCCCAAATCAAAAACAGCCCAAACCCGTCCACCGCAAGTTCGAATTCCTCTATATACCACCCATGAAACAACCGAACAGTCAACCAATCGCACTAGTCATCATCTCCTATCCCCAACTCCAGCTTCACTGAATCGAACCCCTCCGTCGAACTCCAAAATACAAAATCACCTCCCTCAACATCCTTTGACCATCATTTCGCTCAATCATCACCCACAAACACCAAACAGTTCATTCCCCAGCTTAACCACAGTCCTCATCCACAACCTTTCCTCTACTTCTTTTCTGCACACGCCAAAAACCCTCCATCACCAATTTCCTCCATTCAACATCACCACACCAATTCAGATCTGCTGCAAGCACCTTCATAGTTGCACCGAAATAGTCCTAAAGTAGCCATTACACTCTGTTCAACGCTTCCGCAAATTCATTCACACCAGAAACCAGAGCGTGCCCCTCCTTCACAAAACAACCCACTACTCACGTTCAACCTCTCCTACAGCAACTATACTTCTGCCACGATCACGTTCATCAAAACCATCCCTGCCCAAACCACTTTCCACCTTTCTCCTTCAGTCAAAAACTTGCTCACACCAACAGACCGCGAACAGAATCCCCAAAAGCCTTTGCAACCTTCACTGATATTACCAACCCCATCTGCAAATTCCCCCGCCCTCACCGAGAACCACCCTTCCCAACCCTGAACGCCCTCCTCAAATCGCAATCCCCTTCGCTGAATCATCCCCAAATCCATGCTCAAACAAACACAACTCCAAAACTACCCCTCACGCAAATAGCAAACAATCCTCCTTTGTCGTCACCAAACCCCTAAAGTCGAACTGCCATCACAAACTGTTCAACCCAATTGAGAACCCCCAACTCTTCAACTATGCGAGCATCCACAGACCCAGAAACCGAAAGCAGTTTAATCTTCAAACAATTTGTTCTATTTTTATTTCGTTTTTTCTTTTCGAAGGAAAGACCTCAAAAACATGGTGGATCTGAAAGGGTCTTGAGAAAATAAGGGGAGTCGGTTGTTAGTTTTATAAAGGATCGGTTTGTTTATTTTTTGATTTTGGGCTTTTTGGGCCATGTTTTTTTTAAAAAAAAAATCTCTTTGTTAGCCTTTATTTTATTTTCAGATTTTCTTAAAAAAGGGTTTTCTTTCTTGTTTTTATTTTGTTATAGTGTGTTTTGGTTGTGTGCTGATCTTTTGTTTCTTTTTATTTTTGTTTTATTAAAAAAAGGACCAAAGGGAGGAAAAGAACTTAAGCAATCGACAGAGAATTTAGAGTCAAATCGATTTACAAACAGATTTGATTGGAGCGGTTGCACACTAAGTGGGGTGTGAACCCGCTAGCGCTACTCAGTGGCAGTGGACGGACTGCCGATCTAAGTGAGAATGTTTTATACTCTACAGGTGCTCTATTGCAAAGAAAAATACATAGAAATTGTTTGTAAATTAATTTCTGCAGGTGTCGCGGCTTGCTTGTAAAAAATTTATTTCTGCAATTGATTATTCTATGTTTGTTCTATGATTGATTATTCTTCCTATTGATGTGTGGCTGGAAATTTTAAAATGAATGTTGGACAAATCGTATAGTTTGTTTTTTTTTGAAATAAATTATTTTTGACATCAAATCGAGCTCATAGGAAAAATATATTCAATAAATTGATAGTTAGGATTGATACTCTTTAAGGTGTCTAAGGAATGGTAGAGTCTCGAACTCAAATAGGTTCTTAAACCTTCAGTCGTGTTTCTATGGTGATTCGTGGCACACTGATTACCCCTGTCTGAACCTGTCCTTGACTTGCATTCATATAGTCCGAAGTTGTTAATTTTAACATATTTTTTCTAAAGAACTTTCTTGAAAATGTCTCAATTCGCTTATTCCTACTGATTTTATGCTAGTTGTGAAAATCAATATAATCCATATAATTTTACACCAAATTCATATGGGTATTTTAATAACAACTATTGTACAAACAATTTGGATTTTACGCCATCAACTTTTCAAAATTTTCAAAATAATCCTAATTGTACATCACCAAATTTTCAAAATGATGATCAACCCTCATGTATTGAAATAAGTGTTCAAGCTCTACGTGAAGAAAGTCAAAGATTTAATGAACCAAGTCAAAGATTAATTGAATTAATGTGGAACATTCCAAGTCAAAGTTTTCAAAATAATGAAAATTTGAATTCACTTCCAAATTCAAATGATTTTGATTATAACTCTTGCCAATTAAATTTTGAACTCCAAAATGAATTTTAAATTCACAACGGGAATGTGAATAACTTTTCAAACGGTTTTGGCAATGGGAATAATTTCAATGATGGTGCGATTAACGATCCTTGTTCTTAACAATATCAAATTGAAACTTCACAAGTTAATGTTTATAGCTTTGATTTTTATGAGAAAATGAACGAAATTTACACGAATTTTTGCTTCAAGACTTCTTAAATTTTTGTGAAAAACAAAATAATCAAATCCAAATGTGCAACGATTCAAATAAAAATCCACCTTTGCCTATAATCGACGATCTTCAACTAACAACTTTTGAAATTGATGACAATACTAATGAAGTTGTTGAAGGCTCTGTGGTTGATTTGAATTTAAATTCTCTTGAAATCAAAGATGTCGATCTTCCTCTCTTAGACTCTAAAATTTTTGAAAATTTAGAAACTTTAGTTTGTTACCATGACAAAAATGATGAAGTTGTTAATAACTGTTTAAGTGGGGACGACTTTGATGAGCCAAAACTTCTTGAATTGATTGACGATAATGTTGTTGGGTCAGAAATTGAAAATGAAACATTTCAAAACTTTGAAATTCTTGAGGGTGAAAACAACGAAACTGTTGAATGTGATCTTAAACACAATGACATTTTTTCTGAAAATGTTGAAACTCCTTGCGACTTGATCGTTTAAACTGAACCTCACTGTGATCACCTGTTTTTCATTGATAAATTTCTGCAGTATATGAACTCTTTCTAGAATAACACGGTTTTTGAGAAAACATGATTTCGAATTTTAATGAAAATTCACTTGTTTGGTTTTAACTTTAGGTTTACGAATGAACCTTTAGTCAGCAAAATTTCCAATATCAAAGCAAAAACGAACAGTATTTCTCAAAACAAGTGTGGGGGTGAGAGTGATGCACAGTCTCTAAATTTATACATCATCTGAACAAATCAAAATTTGTTTTTTTGAAACTTTTACTGAACCCTGGGTCGATGACCTCTCATTAGTTGCTTCAGAAATTCAATTCTATTTTAGGATCAATTGTAAGCTCAAAATTTTAAAATTAGCAACTCAAACTTTTGAAAAAAACAAATTTTGTTTTTCCAAATCTGGCACGTAATATAAAATCCTTTATGATTTGGTTTTATATGCTTCAGTTGTGTCTCATAATCTTAATGAGGCTGATGCATTGGTCAATTGTGGACTGGTTCATCTACTCGATGACTGCGTATTTTTCTGCACATGCATCTGGTAAGCCATGGTTAGCCACTTATTTTATTTCCCTTTCACTAAGATATGTCTAATTAACAACTGTGAGAACACAGTCATACTCAAGTGTGGGGGGAGTTTCATATTTATTTTGGTTTTGCATAGAATTTTCTTTTTACTTTTCATTCAAAAAAAATTCACATTTCTATTTACTTTTAAATAAGACATGATGGAGTTAGAATATAATTTTGGTCGTTCGATTTAAATATTTGGAAATTTACTTCTCTTAGCGGATAATGAAAGGAAAGTTTGAATTATGAGCAAATATGGTGTAACTGGTATATAGGGAGATTCCTAGGTGATGAGTATGAAATGTTTTCTGAATTGTAATCCGATTAAATCAATGGTTAATTTAGACTACTTGCGATAACATTTTAGATCATTTAAGTGAAGTTGTGCTAAGATATTCTCTCTTAACTCTCTCCCCTATGTAAAAAAAAGAGAAGAAGAAAAAGAAAATTAGAAAAAAAATGTATGTATATATTAATAATCCAACAGTATCTAACATTGCTAGTACATCCCGCGTTGGTGTGCAAACCAGCCAAGCTCTTTCCAACACTTTGTTTACAATGTCAGTTTCGGTATATCTTGGTCTCATTTTATGAGTTGGACACCTAAGAATTGCCGACATCTTGTTGACAAAGTCGGCGTCAGTCTGCACAATCCGCCAAGCTCTGTCCCAAACTCTCACGGGTGGTATACCTTGGTCTTTTCGGTTAGGTGTTTGTAAATAGTAATAATGTAAATATTTTGTAATAATGAGAGAGCAAGCACTTGAAATCCAAGCACACTTTCACTTACTTGACATAACTTGTTAACAAAAAGGAAGTTGAGATGTCGTTATATGACTGTTGATATCGATTATAGAATTCATTTCATATTTGCACTATGTTTCTACCAAAACAACTGGCCGAGCTGGAGGAGTTTGTGATGATAACATGACTTTTGTTTGAAGTTTTGATTAGTAACGGACACAAATTTCATAGTAACGTCCCAAATTTGTGTTATTCGTGTAACATTTAAAAATAAATTGTTCATAAGTAAATATTCCTTTAAAAAAACATGCATTCATATTGTAAATAATTTCAAGCTTCGCATTTTGTAAATATTTTTTGCATTCAACTTTTGGATTTTGTGGATAGTATCCGCTGAAAACCCTCATAAGACAACACTCATCCTGCTGGGGACACCTAGAGGTTTAAAGGCTTATTGAATATGCACAATGCAATCGTGCTCCCTACAAAAACGGATTTGTATTAGGTTTTTTTACTTTATTCGAGGACGAATAAAAAGATAAGTGTGGGGGTATTTGATATACACGTAAATGTGTATATTTTATCTGCTTATTTATTTTGTTTTCTCTTAAAAATAATTGATACTGTGTATTTATAGTTGCATTTTCAGGTTATTTATCCTGAATGGAATTGACGCACTTAATTGTTGAAAAACTTGAAGAATTGGTGTAAGAAGAGTGTTGATTTTGAAAACTAGATTAAAACATGAAGAAATGTTTTTGTTCAATTACTTTCTGCCGCATATTTTAATGATTCAATGCCTTTTCATAAAGATATCTTGTCGCAGATGCTATAGAGTTCCTATTCATGCTCTAAATAGTTGGAGTTGATGCCATTTGATTCCCGCAAGCAATGACATTTGCAAAGCCATTCGTACATGTTCACACTTAGCTAGTTGGTTTATGTGTTATTCTGAAAACGGGATTTTGTCCCACATTGTGTAATAGGCCACTTAGTCTTGGCCTGGGCAATTATAAATACACTTGTATTAGTTCATTTGGATTCATTCAATCTTAGGTTTATTCTGTAACTTTCTTCTGTCAGAATAAAATTAATCTTCACCCTTTTCTCTTTAGTTTTTTAATTACATGTTATTTTCTTTTCTGCAAGTAGATTAGATTGTCCTTTTTTTCCTTTTTTTCTTTTTTTTCTTTTTTTTTTTGTTCTATTTTGCAATTTACGTTCGTTGCTAGAATAATAAACATGAGAGGCTAACCCCTTTCAACTTAGGGGTAATGAAGCTCTCTTGATCATGTAGTTGCAGCATAATTTATCTTTCCATTCTCTCTTTGTGATTCATGTTATGTTGATTTCATGGTGATTAATTGGAGGTTGATACCAAAAATTTGATGGTCTATAGTTTTAATTAATAGTTCACAGGCCACGCTTAAAGTCTATTTCAATTTCAACTTGTTCATTTTTAATTAGATCTAGTAAGGTGATTTAGTGGGTATGATATAGTTTGATAGTTTATGTTGTGCTAGTTAATAGCATGAATAAGCTATACTTATAATAATCATATCAACAAAATTCACAAATGACCAAAAGAAAAGAGAGATCGTAATTTCGTAACTTGTTGTACTACATGATCTAGAATGTGAATTTACTCCAAAGTTACCATTTATCTCATAGTTTTTTATTAATTTTAATTTACTAGTTTAGTTGTAGTTGAATCATCACTCAAATTCGGTTTAATTTGATTGAATAAGATTGAAATTACTTCTTTCCCTGTGGATCGACGCGTATTCGCCACGTACTAATAATTGTATGCCGTGCGCTTGCGGTTTTTTACACTTTGCGATGGTATTCTAATTCATAGAATATTCGTCGTCGAACAATGAGACTATAAGATTATCAGATCATAGGATGTATGGAACTCTGAATTCTCCGATTATATAAATTACAAGAAATGATGATTTGCTGTCATCGAGAAAGGAGAAGCTAAATTGAGAAACGAAAGGTTCATCCCCCCTTTATGGAGTGTCTGAGACCTATTTATAGAGAATTCGATGTCTTTTCGTCGATAGGTTGTTGGGCCTAGGCGCTCCCTATCGGCCACCTTTTTCCTTGGTTTCAGGTATCGGCCTGCTAGTCCTTGTCGCAGTTTCATTTATAGATTTCGATGGGATGGTCCCCGGTGAATTGGGCTTCCTTCTAGGCGAAAGGGGCTTATTTCTATAGCAAACCGTGGGGGCAATTCGGATGTCTTTGCAAATGCTCTCAGTGTCGGTCTTTTGCTGCGGTCTTTCGGATGTAAGCTTTCAGTTTTATTGTGGGTACTCGGAGGGGCTCGCCCCCGTGTCGTACGTACAGGTCTATTGATATAGAAACGTTGATGGTCCAGGTACTAAGTGGACTAGTGTGAGTGGTCTATATCCTTACTTGAGTCACGGTTTTACCTCCCGGATTGGCTCTCGGGAGGGTAGCCTTCGGTGGTATTGTGTCACTTACGGAAATAACCCTTTTCTATATCTATGAAGTCGTTTCTTCGAGGATTGGTTCTAAATCATCTGATGCAGCATCCCAATGCTTTTACTCTTCTAATGTGTTGGTGTCCATTGGTTGATTCATGGTAGGTAGACTCCGTCGGATGGACCTTCGTCGATACGTGGTAGGTTTCCTCTTCTGGGAAGGGAGGCCAGAACTGTAACACCCTGCATTTTTAACTTAAGAAAATAAATAAGAATAACTTAATTATATATTCAGAATTAAGTAAAATGGATTGCCCCATTGCGTTCGTCTAGAAATTCTGGTCAAGATAGACACCTGGTTTGCGTAAAACTGACACCTATGAAGAAGTTATGAGCATTAGAAGTTTTCATACATATATGGAGCTTATATGTATATATATTAAATAAATATATCCATGAAATTCGAAAATCGGTTCGAAAATCACAATTCATGAGCAGGAAAATCTGGAGGGAAATTAGACCGTTGGGAGTCGACCCACTAACAGAGGGATCGACCTAGGGGTCGACGCACCCGCGGATCTGGAAAGTTCTTTTCTGACGTGGATGATTCTGATGTTTTTAAATTAAATATGAGGGTCTTGGTTCCTCTGATACACCTATAAATAAGACCTAAAGCTAACCCTAAACATCATATTTTTGAGGCTACGTTGAAGCTCCGCATTCCTTTCCCTCTCCTCAAATCTAATCAGAAAACTAAGATTTTTAGTATAGGAAAAAATATGAATCTAAATCTGAAGGAAAGGAACGTGTGTTTGTAAATAGGTGTTCAGATCTCTTATCGAAGTCAGGTAATTTTCTAGATCTGGTTTATTTCAATTCTCTTCTCTTTCTTCTTATTCTTTCTATCTTTTAGTAAAAAATTATGAATCCATTGTTGTTAGGTTTTGAATCAATTTAGGGGGAAAAACCATGGAATGATAGATCTGGACCAGATCCAGGATTTGGAAAGCTTACCAGGTAAGTGGGTTTAAGTTATAGACTTTAGATAATAATATGCTATCGTTTAGCATTCCCCTTTTTATTAATTGTGAAATTGCCAGATTAATTATAAATTATAGTTATAACAAGTTGGGATGTTAATATGAATAATTCATACATTGAATTAGTTAAAGTGTTGAAATGATTACATGTTGAATAAACTTGTTCGAATATGGGCAATGACTATTGTTTTTATAATTATATAATTCACTTGTGGCATATTATTGAGTAAATGACATGTTTAACCTGTTGGATTTGAATAATTACCCAACTGAATGTTTACTGTCAAAAAAGATTAAACATATGTCAAAAAGGATATGCGAAAAAATATAGGCATAATTGGATGACAAGCAAATTAGATTACTGTAAACCAGATTACACTAAAAAGGATATTATGACGAAAATTCACATGAATAGGAATAATTGTTAAAGAACGAACATGTCTAGATTTACAGTAATTTGACACTGTAACGCTCTAAGACACGAGTTTAGATTGCACTTGTGATAGAAGTTTTCCCGGAACCACCCGACATATGCAGCATTCACAAGTGGTAAATCTAATGTGAGGGGTCTAAGTGCATTATTAAAACATTCAATGGTGCTAAGACATGAGGTTAAGTCAACTTGTGGTACAAGTCTCCCCGAACCCGCCCGGCAAATTCAGCATCCACAAGTATAGACTTAATGTGAAAGGTCGGGTGCATATATATATATATATATATGTATGTATGTATGTATGTATGTATGTATGTATGTATGTATGTATGTATGTATGTATGTGTATGTATGTATATAACCAGACATGAATAAATGACAATGATGGTAATTGAATGTATAACTCAGAAAATAAGAAAGGAAGGGATGTAATGGACTGAGTTAGGGTGATGCGAAGGACAAGTGATGTATTCCCGAAATGACCTATTTCTGAGAACGCGGTTGCAAGTAAGCCACAATCAACAAAGTAAGAAAAAGGAAAGAAAATACTTGACATTATGGATTTAGATGGGAATATGTTATGAAAATAAATCACTGATTCCATCTATACATCAAACTGATAAGGTGTATGAAATGTTTTCCTTAATTAAAATAAGGGACATATATTACAGTGAACGAAGAATACTGGAATACAACAGTAAAAGAAAATGGTTTAAATGGGGAATGATAATCACCTATTATAAATAAATAACATTAATGAAAATATTTTATAATAGGTAGACTTGTCCTAGGGACAAGTGAAGATTATAACTTAGGTAATAATAAACTAGTAAGGAAATGAGATAACTGGTGAAATAAGCTAAGGGACACTTAATTGTAAAATTAAGTAATCAATAAATGGGGAAAAAAGAAACCAGTTGAGAAAAGGGGGAAATATTTGGAATATGAGAAGTTGTACTTAATTATGAATTAAATAATCTGTAAACTTGAAAGTATGAGACCTACTGATAAGAATAACATGATTGGACTTGTCCTAGGGACAAGAGGAAATTATAACAGGTTACAATAAATCGGTAGAGAAACTTATTAATGGGCCTTAGTTAAAATAACTAAGTTAGTAAGTAAACAATGATAAGTTGTAGTAACGGTGTAAAATGGGATTATGATTAAATGAGAAAGAATGCCGAAAACTTATGAAATAAGTTATATTTAATCATAAATCGTAAGTGACATGTTAATTAGAAAATATGTGGATTGAGATATACTTAATAACATATTAAGTAGAACACGTTATTGTAACCTTGAAATCAAACAAGAATATAAAGGGTTGTGATCACATACCTTGGGCCACAATCTAGAGAATAACATGTTGTGGGCTTATTAGTAAA
The DNA here is from genome assembly GCA_030737875.1 of Allium sativum. Classification (NCBI taxonomy): domain Eukaryota; kingdom Viridiplantae; phylum Streptophyta; class Magnoliopsida; order Asparagales; family Amaryllidaceae; genus Allium; species Allium sativum. The sequence continues at coordinate 348,740,703 of CM060918.1, forward strand.
CTTAGTGGGTTAAATTATATAACTGAAATTAATAAGCAAGAGGAACTTGGTAACTTGATTAAGAATTCAATGTGAATAGGAATAAGAAAGTTAAAAGGAAACTTGATTAGGTAAGGCAAGCGCGTAAAAGAATGTTTAGACATAGGGTCTAGCAACATATTAAAGGGAGGCGCATGGACTAATCCGCACGCTTGAGGGTGAATAACCCAACGGGGTAGATAATCGTGGTGTTATAAGGCATAAGGGGAGCGCACATTCATTCATCTTATTGTTCTGATGGCTCTGAAGGAATGGATGGGGAAGCACGCGGCTTCCTGAGATACTTAAGGTGCTCCTAGTAGTCCTCTGTGCGAGGGAAGATGTTTAGGCCGTGCTCACAGGAGTTGGGTCTGCGCGTAACTACTAGGTGGGCCTTGACTTCAAAAGTAGCTTTGCAGTCAGATTGCTATGATGTTGTGACACTAGGGTGATTTGGCGGTTGCTTCAATGAGGAGGCGAAGGGTCACGACCAACAAGGATAGTAAATCGTCGAATACCCGTCATCGGCAGCTAGTGGGATGCGAAAAGACTAGAGCTAAAACCAATGGACATTCACCTTTCACTATTGGGGTACGGTGGTTGAGGAAAGACGCCAAATGGATGTTTAGATTGTTTTCTTTAGGGGCGATCGTTTAGCTCTTGTAGTCTTTATGTGAAGACCCGTAACTTCCCCGTGAAGGAAAGAGCGGATACTTTGAGGACAAGACGAATCAGAATGCAAACAAAAGAACATTTCATTGTTTATTTCAACAATCCCATCAGAATAGAAGAATATACAGAGTATGAATAAATATTACACATTCACTAAATGTCAGAGATTACAATACATCACTGCAGCGGAAAAATAATATAATACACAACTGAAAGAAATATACGGATACAGAGCTTTCCGGATATCATTCCAGCTGCAAACTAGGTTCTTATGAATATAAATCTGCAAAACCAAAACTACTAGCTGCCCTGCGGAAAATAGGGGCACCCAGAGTTTAAGTTAAAACAATAAACTCCAGGTCAGTCATATGGCTGGTGTGAGAACTAAAACAGTTATTTAAAGCTTTACTTTAAATCAGATATATCAAGGGACCACGCCGTAACACAGAACGGGTTTCCTCCCAAGAATACCAGTGCATATAACAAAACAGCGCAATGCTTTTTGGAAAAATGAAGCTATTATAAGACCCAGGTCCCATCACACAATGCAACACAAGTCGAAGGATAGGGTTTTCCCTTATAATAGCCAAACATGCTTGGTACGTTAAAAACAAATCATTTGAACTATTATAAGTGTATAGTGCCAAAACAATTTCAATCATAAATATCAATCATGGACGGCATGGGTACTATATATCATGTCGCCATACTAGTTCTACAATCAAAACCGCAAAGTCATGTATTGGAAGTTGGATTTCCATCTGTGAACCGAGGCAAAAGATAGTCCTCTACCAATTTTAGACGCTCCAGCCCGCCCCTTAGGACCCAGACTCAGGTGGGCCCTTGGATCGTCAGGGCCGGTCCACCGATGTGGATTAAAATGCCTGAACACTGCGTTTCCCCACCCTTTGGGGTATCAATGAGTCCAATGACTCCATCGGCTCCACACAGTCACTGATATATCCGAGGTGCCTCGCAACCCAACAACCACATAAGTCAAACTCGTCAGGGCATGTAAAACCACTGATGCTACTTCTGGCAAGAAGGAAACACATGTCCTCCCTGAAGTCCTTCTCCCGTTTCTGGTTCACAACCAGGTGTGAGGCTCGCGAATCAACGCTACACAAAGCTATGCCACACAGGTCGTGCTTTGATCATCCACCGCAAGACTTTGCTTTTCAACAGAAGCCTTGATCAATTGCCACTTAGGCATGCCACACAGGCAATTCACTCCATGCGATTGATATCCATCAATATATAACCTCTAAGCTTGTACATCTCAGAGAAGGGCGTTAAGCAAGAGAATAAATTCTTCGCCGCCAAACAGATATACATTTAATAGAAATCAATCACACAGAATAAAATCCAGTGTTAGACACATAGTCCATTTACAAGTTCGTTCTGGGTCTGAACGAAACCGGAGGCACCTTGTACCTCGCATATCCATCGATCTCCAAGTACGTCTGGACGATCACCAACTGATTCCCTCCCCTTGGGTGTACAGCCCAATCAAGATCATCAGTAATCACCCAAACGATGTGAAGACCTCCGGTCTTCGACCACCGTCTTCATCCTCGACACCACGTCGAATCAGTTATTCAAAATAGGATAAACACGGTCTTTCTGAATAACTCGCGTATATAATAAACAAGTGTTACGCAAACACAACATACACCTCATTCCAGTTCAAAATATTCTTTTATTCAACTATTCTTATACTCTGGGAAAGGTTCCCATTAATTTTATCAAAGATAACTTCTTCAAATTTATTCTTTAATCTTCTTTTGAATATCAATTCGAACTAGTGGGGATTAGCGAACCACACCGAAGTAATCATTTATTTTATTTCCCAATCCCAACCTATTCATCCCATGAAGTAAAACTGGTCATACTTCATATTTGACACCTTGGTGTTATCGGTAAATTCAATTACCATTTCAGGTTCAAATCTAGTTAAAGATTTAACTAAATCCTGGAGCAAAACTTGTGCTACTCCATTCCCGATCATTTCAATCTAATTATAGATTCATTAAAACTCCACTTAGTTTTAATCTTCCCAAAAATCAATATTAATGATAGCTTAACTTGGGAAATCATATCCTGTCTTTAACTGGGTTAAAGAACCAATGTCATTTAAAACACCATTCATTATAAACCCAAAATCACATTCCATTCCAATTCAATTATTGAAACATCGGGTTACTTTTAAAATCCTTTCAAATCCAATTTATTTATTTCAAAAATAAATAAATTATTATTCTAGTTCAAAACTAGTTCATTTCGATAAAAATCTATTTTTATCTTTTCAAATTTGGAATTTTTCATCTTGATTCTTCACAAATCATTTATTATGATTTTACACAAATTATTACTATTTTTAATAATTTTATCAAGGCCCGTACAGTCGATTTCCATCAATGGCCATCGAACTGCACTTACAACGACCTTTTCCAAATTTGATTTGGACATAACTCCAAATTCAACCGTTAGATTTCAAATCTCTAATATTCTTAGAAATCTCTTTTCAATACGAACCCAACGGTTCTGGTTTCAATAGAATCCGATGGTCGGATCTCCCGTAACGTCCATTTGAATTCAATGGTCGAAATTCGCAAACTGCCGCAGCGCGGCGCGTTCTATTCAGGCCATTATATATACGTCGATTTCCTTTCAAAACGTACTTTATAAATCGTTTTAAATTCGTTTTCAAAACGATTTCAACTTCATATTCAATTTCTAATCAAAATTGAATATTCCATATCATTAATCTATAAATGATAATATTCTCAAAATGTTATATTTTGAAATCACTTCCTTTTCTATATTCATTTTAAAAACGAATATAATCAATATAAATATCGTTCGCGTCAAAATGGCGCATATCTAACTAACACGGCTTTATATATTTCAATAACTTCGTTAATCTATTCAACAAATGAATATTTTTTCAACACATGAATATATATTTTTGTTCAACACATGAATTTATATTTTATTCAACACATGAATATATATATTTTATTCAACACATGAATTTTCTTACTATACAACACATGAATTTCCTTCTATTCAACACATGAATTTATATTTTATTCAACACACGAATTTTCTAACTATTCAACACATGAATTTTTTTACTATTCAACACATGAATTTCCTTACTATTCAACACATGAATTTTATTCTATTTTCCAAATTGGAATGAGGCTCAATCAATTACCATATAATGTTAATTATATGGATTCCATACAACACATGTATATAATAGCAACGATAAATAATCAACCATCATCCAGAGTGCACCACACAACTGCATAAGCATTAAATATAAATAATTAACGCATATAGTCTGTCAACCCATCGATTGACATACAACTAAACAATCAGGATTAGTGTACATCAAATATCATGCCAATACTCGTATGGGGTTTCAAATCAACAAATACATATTTTTATTTGTGCAGTTGGGCGATGTGTAAAATTTATTGTCCCAATCAATATCAGTCAAATGGGTGTACATAAACAAATCGTTCGATTTGTAAATGAATGTTTATTTTACTTCAGCACATGAATATATATTTTTATTCAACACATGAATTTTATTCTATTCAACACATGAATTTTATTCTATTCCACCTCACAATCAATTTTCACACAAACAAATCAATCCAAATGCAATCAAACAAACAAGTCGTCCACGGTCTGTGGACGACAGGTGTCGGGTGCTGCTAAGCACTGTCTGCATCCTAGTATATATTTCGACTAGAAAATAAATTAAAAGTGAAGAGTTCTCACTGAGAGATAAACCAAACGCCATGACTCTTCATATGTAGGAAATCGTCGCCGTGCTTCGAACGAGATCTGTTACATGCGGTTTTACGTTAAAAATCACATTTCTATTTCGATGTTTATAAATAAAAATTCACATTTTTAATTTACTTCACATATAAATATCTTATTTTTGTCGAAGTAAAAATCATATTTTTACTTCACTGCTTAAATAAAAATTATATTTTTATTACCCTACATAAATAAAAATTATATTTTTACTATCATACATATATAAAAATTCTATTTTTACTTTGTTATCATTTCATGTAAAAAAAATCAAATCTTCTTATTCGTATAAAAATCAAGTCGTTAATCTTCAAAAAAATCATTACTTAAAATCATATCTTTACAACTTCTAAAAATCATATTTTTATCCAAGCTAACAATCATATTTTTATATATCAAAACCATAGTTTTATTTGCTAAAAATCGAAGCTTTACTACTATAAAAATCAGTTCTATTACACTATGAACACACTTTAAAAATATCAGAAATGTTAATCTATACTTATATATGTAAACTGATTAAATCGTATAAATAAAAATAAACAAATATAAATTTAAAAACTTACCTTTATGTTTGGAGGGGGCTTTCTACGAATTAAAGTGGAAATAGGGGGGTTTCTGCGAAATAAGGTGGAGAGGGGGTTTCACCGTTGGTGGGAGGTCGGGGGGTCTGGGCGCTCGAGTTTGTCGGGGGGGGTGTTGGGAGAGTGGCGGCGCCGGTGGTGGTTGGGGGTGCGGTGGACTGTAGGGGTCAGTTTGGGGTTTTTGTGGAGGATGGCTTCAGCTAGACGAAGGAACGAAAAAGGAGGGGAATCGATGGTCACAACGGAGTAAGGGAAGGCGGCGGCGGGTGGGGGTCCTCCTCCGATGGTGGTGGCAGCGTAAGGGGGGCGACAGGGCAGATAGGGTAGTGGGTTTTCTTTCTATATATATATATATATATATATATATATATTCTCCTTTGAATCGAACGTTGACTTGAGGGGGGAATAAGGAAGAGAGAGGGTGTTATATAATTTATTTAATTATCCATAAAGATAATTTTATTTCGACCTCTAAACGAGACCCACCAACTGTCGTCCCTAGCTAATTGTCCCCATCCAAACGCAATGGGATATGTCCCGCAAGCCAATTCTATTGTTTCGATCAGTTTCTGTCAAAATCAAAATATAAATCTATATATTGAGTTTGAACGCGCATTTCAATTTACTTGGGTCACATACGGACTCTAAAAATTCCAGAAAAAATATTTCTAGCTTCGTACTGACGATACGGTCCTAACAAAACTAATTTCGTCAAACTCTGAGACCGTTTGCAAAATGCCCATTTTCCAGTCGATTAAAATCAACTGAGACTGTTCGAACCCGTTTTCCTTTGCCACGCTCACATATTGATTTAGAAAATTATGTATTTTGAAGCCTAGAAATAACTTGACATCACGGATCCAACAAAAGTGGTTTCGTCGAAAACCGAGGTCGTTTGCAAAATGGCTATTTTTAAGTGCCAAAATTCCATAGTGACTATTCTGAATTTTCAACTGGACAAAAAAATTTATCCCCGCTATGAAATTTCAATTTTTCGGATTCGTTGGAAAGATATTCTCCGTTAGATTCTAATATTTTTGGTTTCGCTAAAATCCAGTTTATTTTGAATCATGTAGATTCATTTGAACTCTAAAATCGAAATTTTAAACTACCGCACCATTTTCAATTCCTTTTATAAATAAAATAAAATATTTATTTTTAACGACGACTTTATAAATATATACATTCTAATTCTATTCAAAATAAATTTCTCGTCGTTATTATTTAAAATAATTCATTTTCAATATTCAGAATTCATCAAAATTGCTAAAATAAAAATTTTAAATTGGCTCAGATTTCCGGGTTATCACAATCTCCCCTACTTAAAACTTTTCGTCTCCGAAAAGAAACGAAGTAGAAAGTCGTTTCACAAACCAACTCAACTTTCATTATTTTCATTATGGCTTAAGTTCTTCAACTTTTCAGTTTCTAAGAACTTTTCAAAATTTTCAAAAATTTGGCTAACACACTAAATTTTCAAAAAAATTCGCCATAACCTCCCCTGCACCGAGAGCTTCGGGATATTTCAAATAGCCTCCCATGGCCCTCATCAATCCAAAAAGAAAAAGAAACAGCCAAGCGGCTAGCCAATCGGCTCATAAAATCATCAAAAACCCAAGAAATACAATAAACACTTACCTATTTGTTGGGCAAACAATTTTATTCCTCTTCTCTAGCCTCCTTGCTATGACCTGTTCAATGTAAGTACATGTATATGCATGCAAATACGACTAATTTTCAATATTCACTATTTGATACAATTTGGCTAAAGGTTTAACATTTAATTGATCAAACAATAATCAAACAACACAACCAGCAATCAATTAGTTGATTATCATTTCAAATTCATAATTTTGATATATAGTCAAAAATCATGTTTTTAGTGCCAAATCACAACAATAAGCCCTATCTAGTTATGGTTCTCACACCAGTCAATTGGAAATATGTAGAAATCCCACTTTTGTCACTCGAACACTAGTTCTGATGATGTAGCTACAATCATCAGAATCATCTACGGGCGACTAGAGTGTGAATATGTATCTATCCAGTATATTAAAACTTTAAATACACGTGGATCAAACGTATATGCAAAATCTTTATATACTGGATTGTCCAAATTCAACATAAAATAAATAATCAAATACGAATAATTGATTTAAATTTACAAAACAAAAATTGTTTTCACTTTTATTTTTAAAAAGCATCACTCTTTACACTCGTTCTAGGATACTACTGATTCCATCTCTAACGAGTCATTCTCATTGGATATCACTAATCCAATTTCTGATAAATCCTTTCATTTGATTCTAACGTGTCTTGTTCTGCGAGCTCTGTAAACCAAAGATCTGATACCAACTGTGAAAACCCATAACTTCCCCGTGAAGGAAAGAGTGGATACTTTGAGGGCAAGACGAATCAGAATGCAAACAGAACATTTCATTGTTTATTTCAACAATCCCATCAGAATACAAGAATATACAGAGTGTGAATAAATATTATACATTCACTAAATATCAGAGATGACAATACATTACTGTAGCGGAAAAATAATATAATACACAACTGAAAGAGATATACGGATATAGAGCTTTCCGGATATCATTCCAGCTGTAAACCAGGTTCCTGTGAATATAAATCTGCAAAACCAAAACTACTAGCTGCCCGTGCGGAAAATAGGGGCACCCAGAGTTTAGGTTAAAACAATAAACTCCAGGTCAGTCATGTGACAGGTGTGAGAACTAAAATAGTTATTTAAAGCTTTACTTTAAATCAGATATATCAAGGAACCACGCCGTAACACGGAAGGGGTTTCCTCCCAAGAATACCGGCGCATATAACAAAACAGAGCAATGCTTTTTCGAAAAATGAAGCTATTATAAGACCCAGGTCATATCACACAATGCAACACAAGCCGAAGGATAAGGTTTTCCCTTATAATAGCCAAACATGCTTGGTACGTTAAAAACAAATCATTTGATACTATTATAAGTGTATAGTGTCAAAATAATTTCAATCATAAATATCAATCATAGACGGCATGGGTACCATATATCATGTCGCCATACTAGTTCTACAATCAAAACCGCAAAGTCACGTATTGGAAGTTGGATTTCCATCTGTGAACCAAGGCAAAAGATAGTCCTCTACCGATTCGAGATGCTCTAGCCCGCCCCTCAGGACCCAGACTCAGGTGTGGCCTTGGATCGTCAGGACCGTTCCACCGATGTGGAATAAAATGCCTGAACATTGCGTTTCCCCACCCTTTGGGGTGTCAATAAGTCTAATGACTCCATCGGCTCCACACAGTCACTGAAATATCCGAGGCGCCTCGCAACCCAACAACCACATAAGTCAAACTCGTCAAGGCGTGTAAAATCACTGACGCCACTTCTAGCTAGAAGGAAACGCATGTCCTCCCTGAAGTCCTTCTCCCGTTTCTGGTTCACAATCGGGGTGTGAGGCTCGTGAATCAACGCTACACAAAGCTATGCCATACAGGTCGTGCTTTGATCATCCGCCGCAAAACTTTTCCTTTCAACAGAAGCCTTGATCAATTGCCACTTAGGCATGCCACACAGGCAATTCACTCCATGCGATTGATATCCATCAATATATAACCTCTAAGCTCGTACGTCTCAGAGAAGGGCGTTAAGCAAGAGAATAAATTCTCCACTACCAAATAGATATACATTTAATAGAAATCAATCACACAAAATAAAATCCAATGTCAGACACACAATCCATTTACAAGTTCGTTCTAGGTCTGAACGAAACCGGAGGCACCTTGTACCTCGCATATCCATCGATCTCCAAGTATGTCTGGACGATCACCAACTGATTCCCCCCTCTTGGGTGTACAACCCAATCAAGATCATTAGTAATCACCCAAACGATGTGAAGACTCCAGTCTTCGACCACCGTCTTCATCCTCGACACCATGTCGAATTAGTTATTCAGAATGGGATAAACCTGGTCTTTCTGAATAAATCGCATATATAATAAACAAGTGTTACACAAACACAACATACACCTCATTCCAGTTCAAAATATTCTTTTATTCAACTATTCTTATACTCTGGGAAAGGTTCCCATTAATTTTATCAAAGATAAATTCTTCAAATTTATTCTTTAATCTTCTTTTGAATATCAATTCAAACTAGTGGGGATTAGCGAACCACACCGAAGTAATCATTTATTTTATTTCCCAATCCCAACCTATTCATCCCATGAAGTAAAACTGGTCATACTTCATATCTAACACCACGGTGTTATCGGTAAATTCAATTACCATTTCACGTTCAAATCTAGTTAAAGATTTAACTATCGCTTGGAGCAAAACTGGTGATACTCCGTTCCCGATCTTTTCAATCTAATTAAAGATTCATTAAAACTCCACTTAGTTTTAATCCTCCCAAAAATCAATATTAATGATTGTTTAACTTGGGAAATCATACCCTGTCTTTAACTGGGTTAAAGAACCAATGCCATTTAAAACATCGTTTACTATAAACCCAAAATCACATTCCATTCCAATTCAATTATTGAAACTTTGTGTTACTTTTAAAACCCTTTCAAATCCAATTTATTTATTTCAAAAATAAATAAATTATTATTCTAGTTCAAAACTAGTTCATTTCGATAAAATTCTATTTTTATCTTTTCAAATTTGGAATTTTTCATATCAATTCTTCACAAATCATTTATTATGATTTTACACAAATTAGTACTATTTTTAATAATTTTATCAAGGCCCGTACATTCGATTTCCATCAACGGGCATCGAACAACACTTCATCGACCTTTTCCAAATTTGATTTGGACATAATTCCAAATCCAACCGTTAAATTTCAAATCTCTATTATTCGTTAGAAATATCTTTTTGATACGAATCCAACGGTTCATGTTTCAGGAGAATCCAACGGTTGGATCTCCCGTAACGTCCATTCGAAGTCAATGGTCGAAATTCGCGAACTGCAGCAGCACGGCGCGTTCTATTCAGGCCATTATATATAATATATATATGTATATATATATATATTATATATCGTCGATTTCCTTTCAAAACGTATTTTATAAATCGTTTTAAATTCATTTTAAAAACGATTTCAACTTCATATTCAATTTCTAATCAAAATTGAATATTCCATATCATTAATCTATAAGTGATAATATTTTCAAAACTTTATATTTTGAAATCACTTCCTTTTCTATATTCACATTAAAAACGAATATAATCGATATAAATATCGTTCGCATCAAAATGGCGCATATCTAACTAACATGTCTTTATATATTTCAATAACTTAGTTATTCTATTCAACACATGAATATTTTCTTCGACACATGAATATATATTTTTATTCAACACATGAATTTATATTTTATTCAACACACGAATATATATATTTTATTCAACACATGAATTTTCTTACTAGTCGACACATGAATTTCCTTCTATTCAACACATGAATTTATATTTTATTCAACACATGAATATATATTTTATTCAACACATGAATTTTCTTACTATTCAACACATGAATTTTCTTACTATTCAACACATGAATTTCCTTACTATTCAACACATGAATTTTATTCTATTCTCCAAATTGGAATGAGGCCCAATCAATTACCATACAATGTTAATTATATGGATTCCATACAACACATGTATATAATAGCAACGATAAATAATCAACCATCATCCAGAGTGCACCACACAACTGCATAAGCATTAAATATAAATAATTAACACTTACACCGTTTTTCAACCCAACGATTGACATACAACTAAACAATCGGGATTAGTGTACGTCAAATATCATCCCAATGTCCGTGTGGGGTTTCAAATCAACAAACACAGATATTTATTTAGGCAGTTGGGCGTTGTGTAAAATTTATCGTCCCAATCAATATCAGCCAAATGGGTGTACATAAACAAATCGTTTGATTTGTAAATGAATATTTATTTTACTTCAACACATGAATATATATTTTTATTCAACACATGAATTTATATTTTATTCAACACATGAATTTTATTCTATTCAACACATGAATTTTAATCTATTCCACCTCACAATCAATTTTCACACAAACAAATCAATCCAAATGCAATCAAACAAACAAGTCATCCATGGTCTGTGGACGACGGATGTCGGGTGATGCTAAGCACCGTCTGCATCCTAGTATATATTCAACTAGAAAATTAATTAAAAGTGAGGAGTTCTCATCGAGAGCTAAACCAAATGCCATGACTCTTCATATGTAGGAAATCTTCACCGTGCTTCCAACGAGATCCGTTACACGCGGTTTTACGTTAAAAATCACTTTTCTATTTCGATGTTTGTAAATAAAAATTTACATTTTCAGTTCACTTCACATATAAAGATCTTATTTTTATCGAAGCAAAAATCATATTTTTACTTCACTACTTAAATAAAAATTATATTTTTATTACTCTATATAAATAAAAATTATATTTTTACTATCGTACATATATAAAAATTCTATTTTTACTTTGCTATCATTTCATTTAAAAAAATCAAATCTTCTTATCGATATAAAAATCAAGACCTTAATCTTCACAAAAATCATTACTTTAAATCGTATCTTTACACTTCTAAAAATTATATTTTTATTCTAGCTAACAATCATATTTTTATATATCAAAACCATAGTTTATTTGCTAAAAATCGAAGCTTTACTAGTATAAAAATCAGTTCTTTTTCACTATGAATACACTTTAAAAATTCCAGATATGCTAATCTATACTTATATATATAAACTGATTAAATCGTATGAATAAAAATAAACAAATATTAGTTTAAAAACTTACCTTTATAATTGGAGGGGGCTTTCGGCGAATTAAAGTGGAAAGGGGGTGTTTCTGCGTAATAAGTTAGAGAGGGGGTTTCACCACCGGTGGGAAGTCAGGGGGGTCTGGGCGCTCGAGATCGTCGGAGGGGGTTGGGAAAGTGGCAGCGCCGGCGGTGGTTGAGGGTGCGGTGGACTGTGGGGGTCAGTTTGGGGTTTTCGTGGAGGATGGCTTCAGCTGGACAAAGGAACGAAAAAGGGGGGAAATCGATGGTCATGGCGGAGTAAGGGAAGGCAGCGGCGGGTGGGGGTCCTCCTCCGACGGTGGTGGCAGCGTAAGGGGGGCGACGGGGCAGATGGGGTAGTGGGTTTTCTTTGTATATATTGTTTTTCCTTTGAATCGAACTGTAACGCCCCGTATTTTCTGTGAACGTATATGTAAAAAATCAGAGAATAATTAATTATAAAAATAAGAATCAAGGGAAATGGGTTGCGCCATTGCATTCGTCTCGAAATTCTGCTTGAAAATGAGTCCGAGATTTCGAAAAACGGTGTTTGTATGACCAAGTTATGACCCTCCGAAGTTTCAGGAATTTAAATAAAATAAAACAGCTCGAAAATAAAGCCAGAAATTCGAAGTTCAAACCCCAAGAAGGCTGGCAGGAAAATTCCCGCCCATATACCCAGGTCGACTGGGGAGTCGACCCCCCCCCCCCAACCTGGTCGACTGGGGTGTCGACCTCCCCATGACCAGGTCGACTGGGGAGTCGACCTAGGGGTCGACTTGCTCCCGAAACCCAGTTTTGAACCTGGTTCATTCTGATGTATCCGGTCTCGTTTTCTGTCTTGATTCGTCCACCTAATCCAATATAAACAGCCCCTAGCCTCATTTTCTCTACACAATTTCATTCTGTCTATACTATGCCTCTGTTCTAATTAAAAATGAAAATGGCGTCGCTAATCTGCAGGAATCAAAACTTGGACTGATGCATCTTCTTCCAACCTGAATAGAATTAAAAGCTAAATCAAATCTCAAATCCAAGTTTAGAGCTACAACAACAATTAAAGAGGAATAATTCAGCCTTTCTGCATCAACAACAGTTTATTATCCTTTCTTAAAACCACGAAAGGAAAGTACAGTTATTTTTTGCTATAAACTGTAATTATAATTGTGACATGATTGTAAATCTGAATTTGAGGTTGTGTATGTTCTGTTCTGATATATTTTATTCTGTATCTTTTTTCTTCTTTCTGTTCTATAGCCAGGCTACCACGAGCCCGCACCTCATCTCATAAGAGATTAACGCACGAACGCTAAATTTTGGACAAACAATAATGCATAATTGGACATGAAACTGTTGCCTATGAGACTATTTCCTATGACTATGATTCAATGACTATGAGACTATTGCCTATGACTATGATTCATGACCATGAGGCTATTGCCTATGACATTGAATAAGAAACTATTGTGATTAGTCACCCATGACTATTGTGGTTAGTTGCCTATAACTATTGTAGTTAGTTTCTTATGCCTATTCCCTTAATGATGTTAGATCTCATATTTAATATGTAACTTTGCTAGTTTATTCCCATTCACTGTTATGTACATCGAGCCTATAGGGCCATTTCATGAGTATTTAGAGAACTTGTGGAAACATGTTATATGGGGATTGGGCGTAGCTTAATTAAGTAAATCTGGCATAGCAAATATGTTGGCATAATCTGAGTTGGCTATAATCAAGAATGATTTACATGTGTATTAGTCTTGGACATAAATGGTGAACTAGAATATTAAATCTAGTTTTGACATGAACTGTAAATAGGAATATTAAGGCTAAAATTTGGGGCATATATTGTATTATGAATTATGACCTTGATTTAGGCATGTAAGTTTAGGCTAAATTTATGATTAGGCAAGATATGTAAATAGAGTTTTAGGTATATATAATCTGCTAAATCTGTTATCTGCTAAATCTATTAAATTGCCTAATCCGTTATCTGCCAAAACTGTTGAATTGCCTAAACTGCTAAATCTGTTATCTGCTAAATCTGTTAAATCGCTTAAACTGCTAAATCTGCTACCAGTTGAATTGTCTGATCTGTTGAAACTAGATAATGGTAATCTGGGTATGGAAATCCGTAGGCTCGACCTAAGATTTAGTAGAACATGGAAATTTGATTAATCGGTTATATCCTATGAAGAAGTTTAATCTGTTAAATAAACAGAATTAGTCTGATATCTGAAAAATCTATATTGGATTGAACTGGCTATGACACGAGGTTAGACTCTGTTTTCCGTAGAAGCCTGCTCTAAACCAACCGGCTTAACCAGCGACCACAAACTGTCAGTCTAATGTGAGAGGTCGTAGGCATAACTAAAATATGCTTAGACACGAGGTTAGGTCTGGCTAGTGGCAGAACCCGGAACCGCCCAGCATATCTAGCGGCCACAAGCTACCAACCTAATGTGAAAGGTCTGTGCATTAATATTTAATTAATGCAAATCTGGGATAAATATGATGTCTAAAACGTGTTGGGTGGATAGGGTTAAACCAATTGGACTAATGAATTTTACAAACCCGTTGCGTGAATCTGTAGGCCCAATTACAAAGTTAGACAAATCTGTAAATCTGTTAAATCCGTATATCTGATCCGTTAGTGTGAAAACTTGTCTGATCTGTGAACTAGTTGATCTGAACTCTGTATGTCTGAACTTGTAAACAAGTTAATCTGAAATCTGTTAGTCTGGGGACACAAGGTTTGGAGGGAAATTACTTGTGTCATCTGTTGTTTGGGACCCATATTAGTCAGTAACCCTTTCTGATATCAAAACTTTGACCCAACAGTAGGTAGGGTCCGGGCACGCTTACTGAACTAATTATAAGCGGTTCATTCTGATAATGGCGAGGGGTGTTGATGGTGCGTTCCAACCGGGTCATGTGCGTGCTTGGATCCTGGTCTGCCTCTGAGGATGTAAGACGCCGTGACATCTGTAAATAGGTCTGTGCCAATTGGTTGTCACTTTAGGGAGTGATACACCCTACTGTGGGGCCGACACAGGGTATTTATGTATTAGGGAGCCGATCGCTTGGGGTAGGGTTTTAGGGTACACTTAGTTCTGTCTGTTTCTGTTGGTACCGTCTGTTTCTGTTGGGTAGCAACACCTGTCTGTTTCTACGTGGTACCGTTTGTTCGAGTGGTAAAGGCCCATTTACTAGTGTATACCTAATTCTACATTCTGTTTCCGTAGGGATTAATCTGTTTCTGTACCTTTTGTTCGGGTGGTAAAGGCCAATTATTAGCATTCTGTTTCTATCTGTTTCTGTTCGGGTGGTAAAGGCCCATTATTAGCATTCTGTTTCTGTCTGTTTCTGTTCGGGTGGTAAAGGCCCATTATTAGCATTTTGTTTCTTTCTGTTTCTGTTGGGGTGGTAAAGGCCCATTACTAGCATTCACTTCTGTGGAAATTATTCTGTTCCCGTTTCTGGTTCAGTTTAGACATTGGGGTGACACCTAATCCTGTTATACTAGTATTAGTGCAGAGAAATGAAAAGTAATATTATTCTGTTTCTTCTGTTTAACCTAAGTACATCTGCTGCTCCTGTTACTGTTATCTCTCAGCCAGTTTTATTTGCATACCATGATTATTATTATCTGTTCATATGCTGAAAGTCACTGGACTTGCCAGACTTTATGTCTGACCTTGCTTGTTTTCGCCCCTTTTCCTCCGTCCCCCCCCCCCCCCCCCAGGTTTTCCAAGGAGGGAATACTTTAGCTTGATACAGATTTCTTCTGCTTGAAGCACTTGAAGTGCGTAAAGCATGGCTTAACTTCTTATGGCATCTTCTGTGGGGATTATGATTTTAAAGTTTTGTACTCTGGTGACTTTCTTAACAAGACAGATATTTATGTACTTGAGTTTTTGGTAAAGATGTAACCATACTGATTTCTGTTTTCCGCTGTAATAAAGTTATAATTTCTCAAGTATTGTTTATCTTTGTTGAAATTTTCTGTTCTGTTTACTAAAATGCTCCACCAAAGTTAAGGCATTCCCCTTGTGAGTGTCATTAACGGAGGTGGGGTGTTACACTTGGTATCAGAGCCGAAGGTTACCAGATTGGGCAAAGTTTTTGAAAACTATTTTCAAAAAGGTTTTAAAAGGAAGTATTTTCAAAAATAAAGTTTATTTTGAAAAACATAATCCCCAAAAAGCCATATATCTATCTTTTCAGTTCTCCGTTTTAATCTTTTTCTTTCATTCTAGCATGTTTGGGACTCTTAACTTTCCAGAGGGCGTGCCAATACCTGACTGGTTCAGCAGGTACCTAGAGGCTAGGGCCAACGATGCAGGCCAAGCAGATATTCCTCCTCCAGCTGCAGCGATTCCTCCTCCTCCGCCCCCTCCTCGTGCAATTGCTTTTTCAAAAATCTGTAAAGATTTTAGGGCCATGGGTGGAAAGGATTTCATGGGAACTAAATCATTCGTAGAAGCAAGGAACTAGCTCAAAGAAACTGAGGATCTGTTTGTTATCTTCGAGGTGGACGATAGGCAGAAGGTACAATTGGTGGTATGGTTGCTCAAGGACGAAGCTTCCTATTGGTGGGAAGTCACTAACGCCGAGAGACCGGTTGAAACATGGATGGATTTCAGAACAAGGTTTGGGACGAAATTCCTCTCGCAAGCTGAACAAAGTCTACAACTGGAAAGGTTCTTATCTCTTAAGCAAGGAAGTATGACGGTCAAGGAATACGTCAACCAGTTCAACCAAATGGCCAGGTTCGGGCTAAATTTAGTCAACACCCAGCATAAAAAGGCTCTCCTCTTTGTTAAAGGATTGAACGAGCCACTACACAGCCTAGCCATGACCCATGTACCCATGGGAGCGACTTACGAGTAATTGGTGGACATGGCACTACTACACGAGGAAGACAAGGGCAAGAAGGAGGCAAAAAGGAAGAACCACAGAACAAGAAAGCATGGCCCAAAAAGGAAAAACAAAAGAAGGATGAAAAGTCTGAAGATAAGAAGGAGAAAAAGTGCTTTACTTGTGGATGCTCGACTCATCTAAATAAGGATTGCAGAAAAAGAAAGGGCACTTGCTTCAACTATGGTGAGATGGGACACTTCACTAGGGATTGCCCGAAGAAACGAGGACAAGGGCAGAGGCCAGGACCAACTTCTGGAGGGCAGGAGAACACTCTCTAGGCTAGTGGATAGGATAGAAATAGGAAAACTTTCTGTAGGAGGTTTAATTTCTTTATTTGATTTTTGAGTTAAAACTCTTCTTTGATTCTGGCATTTCGATTCTGTAATCGATACTCTGCGCTTGAATACTAGTATTGTTTCTGATTCCGTTGTAGACTCAGACCCATAAGGGTTATGACTCATCCAATTGTGATAAGTTAGGTATTTGTGTTGAGCGTTAAGTTGACTATGACGCATACATTCTGGGTTTTTATCATGCTTAGTTTCCTAAGAATCATTTAGTAATCTGATATGTACCGGTAATCTGTAAATATCTAAATAATTCTGATAAGGTTGAGATTTCCAGTTTTGACATTGCCTAAGGAGGGTAATCCTTTGGGTGTCAATCTGATGTTGATTTCGGTCTTCGAGGTTCATACTTAGGAGAATTTCTCTCTCAAACAAGATCTAATGGAAACCAAGTTTTTGTTTATCTGCACTCGCTTCCATCACTCGACTGTATCCTATCGATTGAGTCTTCAACCTATAGATAGGAATCCTCTAGATGTAAACATGTGTTTGAGACATGTTATGTTTGATGGTTGCAATTGGATGCAAGTGGTTGCTAGTGGTTTCTCGTGGATGCATATACACACACTAGGCACTAGATCGGCTCGAATACACTCTCATACTGCATATGGATGTGTGAGCATTTTCAATTTCTGTGGATGCAAAATGATTGACTCCTCACATGGATGTTGCATATGAATGAATGGGTGTCACTCATATAAGAATGATATGTATCAAATAAGAAAATTGCATACATGTTGGACTCATGGCACTGACATAATTCGCATTAAGGAGGTCAGCTGAATCAGTGGACCGCCTGATCCTTGCATTAGATAAGGAACATATACACACACTTTGCATATGTTAATACAACATTAGAAGTTTTCTAAGGACAATGGATGCTTGTAGATGATGGCTGAGTAGATGGATATTGGATGGTAGGACACATTCTTCTTAACTTGAGGATTTCGGGGACGAAATCCTTTAAGGAGGGGAGAATGTAACACCCCGTATTTTCTATGAACGTATAAGTAACAAATCAGAGAATAATTAATTATAAAATTAAGAATCAAGGGAAACGGGTTGCGCCATTGCGTTCGTCTCGAAATTCTGCTTGAAAACGAGTCTGAATTTTCGAAAAACGGAGTCCGTATGACCAAGTTATGACCCTCCGAAGTGTCAGGAATTTAAATAAAATAAAACAGCTCGAAAATAAAGCCAGAAATTCGAAATTCAAACCCAGAGAAGGCTGGCGGGAAAATTCCCGCCCATATACCCAGGTCGACTGGGGAGTCGACCCCCCCCCCCCAACCAGGTCGACTGGGGTGTCGACCTTCCCATGACCAGGTCGACTGGGGAGTCGACCTGGGGGTCGACCTGCTCCCGAAACCCAGTTTTTGAAACTGGTTCATTCTGATGTATCCGGTCTCGTTTTCTGTCTAGATTCGTCCGCCTAATCCTATATAAACAGCCCCCTAGCTTCATTTTCTCTACACAATTTCATTTTGTCTATATTCTGCCTCTGTTCTAATTAAAAATAAAAATGGCGTCGCTACTCTGCTGGAATCAAAACTTGGACTGATGCATCTTCTTCCAACTTGAA
Organism: Allium sativum; assembly: GCA_030737875.1. Classification (NCBI taxonomy): domain Eukaryota; kingdom Viridiplantae; phylum Streptophyta; class Magnoliopsida; order Asparagales; family Amaryllidaceae; genus Allium; species Allium sativum. Next base: position 348,759,490 of record CM060918.1, read on the forward strand.
TAGAATTAAAAGCTAAATCAAATATCAAATCCAAGTTTAGAGCTACAACAACAACTAAAGAGGAATAATTCAGCATTTCTGCATCAACAACAATTTATTATCCTTTCTTAAAACCATTAAAGGCAAGTACAGTTATTTTCCGCTATAAACTGTAATTATAATTGTGACATGATTGTAAATCTGAATTTGAGGTTGTGTAGGTTCTAATCTGATATATTTTATTATGTATCTTTTTTCTTCTTTCTGTTCTATAGCCAGGCTACCACGAGCCTGCGCCTCATCTCATAAGAGATTAATGCACGAACGCTAAATTTTGGATAAATAATAATGCATAATTGGACATGAAACTGTTGCCTATGAGACTATTGCCTATGACTATGATTCATTGACTATGAGAGTATTGCCTATGACATTAAATAAGAAACTATTGTGATTAGTCGCCCATGACTATTGTGGTTAGTTTCCTATAACTATTGTAGTTAGTTTCTTATTCCTATTCCCTTAATGATGTTAGATCTCATATCTAGTATGTAACTTTGCTAGTTTATTCCCATTCACTGTTATGTACATCGAGCCTATAGGGCCATTTCATGAGTATTTAGAGAACTTGTGGAAACATGTTATACGGGGATTGGGCGTGGCTTAATTAAGTAAATCTGGCATAGCAAATATGTTGGCATAATCGGAGTTGGCTATAATAGAGAATGATTTACATGTGTATTAGTCTTGGACATAAATGGTGAACTAGAATATTAAATCTAGTTTTGACATGAACTGTAAATGGGAATATTAAGGCTAAAATTTGGGGCATATATTGTATTATGAATTATGACCTTGATTTAGGCATGTAAGTTTAGGCTAAATTTATGATTAGGCAAGATATGTAAATAATGTTTTAGGTATATATAATCTGCTAAATCTATTAAATTGCCTAATCCGTTATCTGCTAAAACTGTTGAATTGCCTAAACTGCTAAATCTGTTATCTGCTAAATCTGTTGAATCGCTTAAACTGCTAAATCAGCTACCTGTTGAATTGTCTGATCTGTTGAAACTAGATAATGGTAATCTGGGTATGGAAATCCGTAGGCTCGACCTAAGATTTAGTAGAACATGGAAATTTGATTAATCGGTTATATCCTATGAAGAAGTTTAATCTGTTAAATAAACAGAATTAGTCTGATATCTGAAAAATCTATATTGGATTGAACTGGCTATGACACGAGGTTAGACTCTGTTTTCCGTAGAAGCCTGCTCTAAACCAACCGGCTTAACCAGCGACCACAAACTGTCAGTCTAATGTGAGAGGTCGTAGGCATAACTAAAATATGCTTAGACACGAGGTTAGGTCTGGCTAGTGGCAGAACCCGGAACCGCCCAGCATATCTAGCGGCCACAAGCTACCAACCTAATGTGAAAGGTCTGTGCATTAATATTTAATTAATGCAAATCTGGGATAAATATGATGTCTAAAACGTGTTGGGTGGATAGGGTTAAACCAATTGGACTAATGAATTTTACAAACCCGTTGCGTGAATCTGTAGGCCCAATTACAAAGTTAGACAAATCTGTAAATCTGTTAAATCCGTATATCTGATCCGTTAGTGTGAAAACTTGTCTGATCTGTGAACTAGTTGATCTGAACTCTGTATGTCTGAACTTGTAAACAAGTTAATCTGAAATCTGTTAGTCTGGGGACACAAGGTTTGGAGGGAAATTACTTGTGTCATCTGTTGTTTGGGACCCATATTAGTCAGTAACCCTTTCTGGTATCAAAACTTTGACCCAACAGTAGGTAGGGTCCGGGCACGCTTACTGAACTAATTATAAGCGGTTCATTCTGATAATGGCGAGGGGTGTTGATGGTGCGTTCCAACCGGGTCATGTGCGTGCTTGGATCCTGGTCTGCCTCTGAGGATGTAAGACGCCGTGACATCTGTAAATAGGTCTGTGCCAATTGGTTGTCTCTTTAGGGAGTGATACACCCTACTGTGGGGCCGACACAGGGTATTTATGTATTAGGGAGCCGATCGCTTGGGGTAGGGTTTTAGGGTACACTTAGTTCTGTCTGTTTCTGTTGGTACCGTCTGTTTCTGTTGGGTGGCAACACCTGTCTGTTTCTGCGTGGTACCGTCTGTTCGGGTGGTAAAGGCCCATTTACTAGTGTACACCTAATTCTACATTCTGTTTTCGTAGGGATCAATCTGTTTCTGTACCTTCCGTTCGGGTGGTAAAGGCCCATTATTAGCATTATGTTTCTGTCTGTTTCTGTTCGGGTGGTAAAGGCCCATTATTAGCATTCTGTTTCTGTCTGTTTCTGTTCGAGTGGTAAAGGCCCATTATTAGCATTTTGTTTCTGTCTGTTTCTGTTGGGGTGGTAAAGGCCCATTACTAGCATTCTCTTGTGTGGAATTTATTCTGTTCCCGTTTCTGGTTCAGTTTAGACATTGGGGTGACACCTAATCCTGTTATACTAGTATTAGTGCAGAGAAATGAAAAGTAATATTATTCTGTTTCTTCTGTTTAACCTAAGTACATCTGCTACTCCTGTTACTGTTATCTCTCATCCGGTTTTATTTGCATGCCATGATTTTTATTATCTTTTCATACGCTGAAAGTCACTGGACTTGCCAGACTTTATGTCTGACCTTGCTTGTTTTCACCCCTTTTCCTCCGTCCCCCCCCCCCCCCCCCCCCCGGGGTTTTCCAAGGAGGGTATACTTTAGCTTGATCCAGATTTCTTCTGCTTGAAGTGTGTAAAGCATGGCTTAACATCTTATGGCATCTTTTGTGGGGATTATGATTTTAAAGTTTTGTACTCTGATGACTTTCTGAAAAAGGCTGATATTTATGTACTTGAGTTTTTGGTAAAGATGTAACCATACTGATTTCTGTTTTCTGCTATAATAAAGTTATAATTTCTCAAGTATTGTTTATCTGTCTTGAAATTTTCTGTTCTGTTTACTAAAATGCTCCACCAAAGTTAAGGCATTCCCCTTGTGAGTGTCCTTAACGGAGGTGGGGTGTTACACGAACGTTGACCTGAGGGGGGAATAAGGAAGAGAGAGGGTGTTATATAATTTATTTAATTATCCATAAAGGTAATTTTTATTTCGACTTCCAAACGAGACCCACCGACTGTCGCCCCTTGCTAATTACCCCCATTCCGAACGCAATGGGATATGTCCCGCAAGCCAATTCTATCGTTTCGATCATTTTCCATCAAAATCAAAATATAAATCAATATATTGAGTTTGAACACGCATTTGAATTTACTGGGGTCATATACGAACTCTAAAAATTCCAGAAAATTTATTTCTAGCTTCGTATTGACGATACGGTCCTAACAAAACTAATTTCATCAAATTCTGAGACTGTTTGAAAAATGTCCATTTTCCAGTCGATTAAAATCAACTGAAACTGGTCAAATACGTTTTCCTTTGCCACGCTCACATATTGATTCATAAAATTACAAATTATGAAACCTAGCAATAACTTGACATCACAGATCCAACAAAAGTGGTTTCTTTGAAAACAAAGGTCGTTTGCAAAATGGCAATTTTTAAGGGCCAAAATTCCATAGTGACTATTCTGAATTTTCGACTGGACATAACTTTTTATCCCCACTATGAAATTTCAATTTTTCGGATTCGCTGGAAAGATATTCTCCGTTAGATTCTAATGTTTTTGGTTTTGCTAAAATCCAGTTTATTTTGAATCCTGTATATTCATTTAAACTTTGAAATCGAAATTTCAAACTACCGCTCCATTTCAATTTCTTTTATAATTAAAATAAAATATTTATTTTCTAACGACGATCTATATAAATATATACATTCTAATTCTATTCAAAATAAATTTCTCGTCGTTATTATTTAAAATAATTCATTTTCAATATTCAAAATTCATCAAAATTGCCAAAATAAAAATTTTAAACTGGCTTAGTTTTCTGGGTTATCACACTTTACTAGTTAAGGGAGGGGCCAAGGTGGGGCCATAGCCACCGTAAAAACGGACCTAGGAATATTTGTATATAGAGGCTCTTAAAGACGGGCCTGTACAGATATGGAAAAGCTCCCGACCGTGTTCCTTGTTTCTTGTATCACCTTTCCATGGAACTCGGTGCACATTAGAGGACATACGGTTACAGCATCGAACTACAATTGATGATACATATGTGGATAGTCTTGATACATGCATGTAGCCTCTGGGTGGTGTATCGTAAACTTGAGGGCAATAATCTAGTATGGAATCTGATTTGATCGAAGGTGGCAGTCTGTACGCTTACGTAGAATAATAATGATAGATATATGCGGAACGTAACATTGTTATATTGAGATCTGTATGTCACTATGGCGTAGGATGAAGAACTATGTGTATTTCGATGGTGTTACAGTGGAGAATGTGTAAGTGGAGTACCATAGGGTGTACCTTAATATTGGGGGTAGCTACATATATACTATATTAGGTTAATCTGCTGGGAAGTGAATGGGTGTGACGTGTGTGTAATATTTGAGTGTGTAACCTAATAAATAAGTGAATATGACTAAATGGTATATGTAGTATTATCCAAAGTGTAAAATTTAAATCCAGTCCCCAGAACTTTTGTTCTGACCCCTCCTCATAACATACTCGCGGGTTAGATTTGTGGAAGAGGCATGATAGCCTTGGTACTGGTTAGGTAGTATTATTAATACAGTAAGGATATATTTTTATTAGATTATATTTTGTCCATTCCGCTGTTGGATATTTTCTGAGCTCTGACATGTTTTGTGTCTCTGTCTTTTCTACAGGATACCAGAGCACAATAACTTGAGTTTCGATAGATTGGAATTTTGAAAAAAAATTGGTCTGTCAAAATTCGAGTTGTTACATCTGGTATCGGAACTTAGGTTTAGAATTCCTGTATAGATGGTGAGTGAACGTATTTGTATACATTATATATATATCTAGATCCATAGAGGAACCCACTAAATTGAAAGAGTATAATATGGTAAGAAATGGGATGTTTGTTTTGTACACTAAAGGAATATTTATGGAAATCCGAGACCCTTCGGAAGTTTGGGTGGTAATCGTACAATATACATTGTAGGGAAGAAAGATAAATCCCATATGTTGGTATTTGGATTAGTGGGTTTGGCGGTAAAACCTTACACATTGGAAAAGGTTGAAGAGAGAAAAATTGATTAGGAATATATATAGTTGAGAGAATTGAACTTGGGGAGTGTCTAGGAAAGCCTAGAAAATTGGAAACCCGCTTTGAGTCCAACCCCATTGTTAACTTTTAAGAACTTGAAATTATAAAAGTTTTGGGAAAATGGTGTTTTTAAGTTTCAATCTTAAAAGTTATATTTTTAAATATGTAAAGTATACATATTGGGTTTTGAAGTAAAATGGGACATATATTTTAAATAGTGACTTCTTTCAAAAACTTTATCTAAAGTAAAATTCTCTCAATAAAAGGTGCATATTATAGAGCATGTATAGCTCGCTAGTTTTCTTGTTATATTTCATACAAGGGTTTTTAATAAAGATTTGAAGTCTCTATTCTTATGGCAATCCCTTTTGGATAAATTATTTTGACAAGATAATTTTGTTGGGTGGACAAAATAAGTTGTAGAAATTAAGAATAGAGTAGATGGTTGCACCTTATAGTAAGAAACTGTATTGACCTTATAGGCAAGGATGAGTTGTAAACCCGATTGAGAAATAGTTATCCTTATCTACTCCAGTTTTTGTGATTTAAAAAAAATGATTTACATTTTTTTATGATGACATGGTTTTCTGGTTAGGCAAGAGAAAGTTTTCATGAGAAAAATAAAGTTTTGACACTTGTAAATTTTTGGAAGAAAGTTTAAATGAAAAGGGCAAACTATGTTTTAAAAGTATGGAGTAGGTGAGGATTAGAGCCTAATGAAGACAAGAAGAGTTTTGGGGCTATGAAGTAAATATCGGGTATTACCTTGGAAAAATGGTAAGTTCCCGTAGAATGCGTAAGCATTGAAAAGCCTAGGATGTTGCTTGAAATAATTGTTGGTACACAGCTAGAGTTAGTAGCGTCTACTAGATAGAAAAAGGGCAAATAAGTGTTTAGATCCCATTGCTACATTTCTATTGGGATCGTTTCGTTATTTTGTTCTTGTTGGATAGTTAGGGTAACGCCTAAACCTGTCGTGATTCTATAGTTTGGAGTTTTCTATCTTAGGGGGACATAGTCCCGAGATTCTTGGCCCTTAGTAGTAGCTATGTAGGGTGTCTATTCTTCTGTTTTATTTGGAAGACTAGAAGCTTATTTGAATTTAAACTAAGATCAGATGATTAAACAAGCTAAGGAAAGGGAACTATTACAATTGAAAAGGAAACAGAAAATTCAGTAAATCAACAAAAATGGAAAATTATGTGAAAAGATGGATAAAGATAAAAATTTACAAGATAAGATGAAAAAGAGAATCTGCAACAAAGAAAATTTTCTTATGTGGGCTGTGCTTGGATAGGAAAAAAATAGGGAATTTTTATAAATAGTTTCGTAAAATCCAAGTATGACTGGAAAAAGGTATATAAAATAAAACCGGAAGTTGTGAAATTTTCCGTTTTCAACCTTTTTGTAACAGAAGAAATCGAATTTAGAATATTATATTTTTTCTGAAATTCAAAAAATAAAGATGGTTGGTAGGATTATGGATGCAACAATTGGATGAACTATGCTCTTATTCAGTAAGACTGTAGGAAAATTTGGATGAAAAAGTGTTTTGATTTACAAAATATAGCATTCATATAGAACTACCAGTATATTTAGGATGTGAGCAACATATTTTAAAAGGGTTTTTGAAAAATTTGCATACACATAGAAGGTACCATTTAGGCATACATGCATTATTATGTTGTATTTCACTTTGCACAAGTGCACAATGTTTGCAAAATTGGATGCACAATTGATAGATGTATATTGCGCGAGGGGTTAATTGATTTTACCCTTACAAATTCGAGGACGAAATTTCCTTAGGACACCCTGGATTTTTAACTTAAGATAATAAAATAAGAATAACTTAATTATATATTCAGAATTAAGTAAAACAGACTGCGCTTTCGTCCGTCTCGAAATTATGGTCCAGATAGACACCTGGTTTGCGTAAAACGGACACCGTATGAAGAAGTTATAAGTGTTAGAATTTGTATATATATATATATATGGAGCTTATATGTATATATATATTAAACAAATATATCCAAAAAATTCTAAAATCAGTTCAAAAATCACAATTCACGAGCGGGAAAATCTGGAGGGAAATTAGACCTTTGGGGTCAACCCATCAACAGGGGCGTCGACCTAGGGTCGACCCACCCGCGGATCTGGAAAGTTCTTTTCTGACGTGGATGATTCTAATGCTTTTTAATTAAATCTGGGGGTCCTGGTTCCTCTAATACACCTATAAATAAGACCCTAAAGCTAACCCTAAACCTCATATTTCTAAGGTTACGCTGAAGCTCTGCATTCCTTTCCCTCTCCTCAAATCTATTCAGATAATTAAATTTTTTAGTTTATGACAAATTATGAATCCAGATCTAAAGGAAACTAACGTGTGTTTGTAAATAGTAGTTCATATCTCTTATCGAAGTGAGGTAATTTTCCAGATCTGGTCTATTTCATTTCTCTTCTCTTTCTTCTTTTTCTTTCTTTCTTTTAGTAAAAAGTTATGAATCCATGGTTGTTAGGTTTTGAATCAATTTAGGGGAAAAAACCATGGAATGAATATCTGGACCAGATCTAGGATTTGGAAAGCTTACGAGGTGAGTGGGTCTAAGCTATAGCCTTCAGATAATAATATGTTATCATTTAGCATTCCCTTTTTATTATTTGTGAAATTGCCAGATTAATTATAAATTATAGCTATAACAAGTTGGAATGTTAATATGAATAAGTCATACGTTGAATCAGTTAAAGTGTTGGAATGATTACATGTTGAATAAACTTGTTCGAATATGGGCAATGACTACTATTGTTATAATTATATGATTCACATGTGGCATATTATTGAGTAAATGACGTATTTAACTTGTTGGATTTGAATAATTACCCAATTGAATGTTTACATGTCAAAATAGAATTAAACATATGTTAAAAAGGACATGCGACAAAATATAGGCATAATTGGATGACATGTAAATTAAATTACTGTAAACCAGATTACATTAAAAAGGATAATATGCCTAAAATTCACATAAATAGGAATAATTGTTAAAGAACGAACATATCTAGATTTATAATAATTTGACACTGTAATGCTCTTAGACACGAGATTGGATTGCACTTGTGATAGAAGTCTACCCGGAACCGCCTGGCATATCCAGCATTCACAAGTGGTAAATCTAATGTGAGGGGTCTAAGTGCATAATTAAAACATGCAATGGTGCTAAGACACGAGGTTAAGTCAACTTGTGGTAGAAGTCTTCCCGGACCCGCCCGACAAATCCAGCATCCACAAGTGTAAACTTAATGTGAGAGGTCTGGAGCATACATATATATATATATATATATATGTATGTATGTATGTATGTATGTATGTAACTATATATGAATAAATGAAAATGATGGTAATTAAATGTATAACTCAGAAAATAAGAAAGGAAGGGATGAAATGTGTTGAGACAAGGTGAAGCGAAGGAAAAGTGATGTATTTCCCTAAATGACCTATTTCTGAGAACGTGGTTGCAAGTAAGACACAATCAAAAAGTAGATAAAAAGTAAAGAAATTACTTCACTGATTCCTTCTATAGTTCAAACTGATAAGGTGCATGAAGTGATTTCCTTAATTAAAATAAGGGACATATATTATAGTGATCGAAGAATATTGGAATACAATAGTAAAAGAAAATGGTTTAAATGGGGAATGATAATCACCTATTATATACAAATAAATAAAATGAAAATGTTGTATAATGGGAGACTTGTCCTAGGGACAAGTGAATATTATAACTTAGGTTATAATAAACTAGTAAGGAAATGAGATAGCTGGTGAAATAAGATAAGGGACACGTAATTGTAAAATTAAGTAATCAGTAAATGGGGGAAACCGGAAACCAATTGAGAAAAGGGGGAAAATATTTGGAATATGAGAAGTTGTACTTAATTATAAATTAAGTAATCTGTAAACTTGGAAGTCTGAGACCCTATGATAAGAATAACATGTTTGGACTTATCCTAGAGACAAGCAGAAATAATAACATAGGTTATAATAAATGGGTAGACAAACTTATTAGTGGGCCTTAGTTAAAAGAACTAAGTTAATAAGTAAACAACGATGAATTGTAGTAACGGTGTAAAATGGGATTATGATTAAATGAGAAAGAATGAGGAAAACTTAAGAAATAAGTTATATTTAATCATAAATGTTAAGTGATTTGTTAATTAGAAAACATGTGGATTGAGATATACTTAATAACATATTAAGTAGAACATGTTATTGTAACCTTGAAATCAAACAAGAATATAAAGGGTTGTGGATCACAGACCTTGGGCCACAATCTGGAGAATAACATGTTATGGGCTTATTGGTAAACTTATCGGGCTAAGTTATATAACCAAAATTAATAAGCAAGTGGAACTTGGTAACTTGATTAGGAATTAAATGTGAATAGGAATAACCAAGTTAAAGGGAAACCTGATGAGGTAAGGCAAAGGCGTAAAATAATGTTTAGACATATGGTCTAGCAACATATTAAAGGGAGGCGCTTGGACCAGTCCACACGTTTGATGGTGAATAACCCAACGGGGTAGATCATCGTGGTGTTATAAGGCACGAGAGGAGCGCACATTCATATGATTGTTCTGACGACTCCGAAGGACTGGACGGGGAAGCACGCGACTTACTGAGATACATAAGGTGCTCCTAATAATCCTTTGTGCAGTGGCAGATGCTTAGGCCGTGCTCGTAGGGGTTGGATCTGCACGTAACTACTAGGTGGGGGCCTTGACTGCAAAAGCAGCTATGCGGTGACACGGTGACACTAGGGTGATTCGGCAGTTCCCTCAACGGGGATGCGAAGGGTCATGATCAACAAGGATAGTAGATCGTAGAATACCCATCATCGACAGCCAGCGGGAGGCGAAAAGACTAGAGCTAAAACCAATAGACCATTCACCTTTCACTGTCGGGGTACGGTGGTAGATGTAAGACACTAAATGGATGTTTAGATTGTTTTCTTTAGGGGCAGTCATTTAGCTCTTGTAGTCTTTACTAGTTGAGGGAGGGGCTGAGGTGGGGCCATAGACACCGTGAAAACAAACCCTAGGAATATCTGTATATAGAGGCTCTTAAAGGCGGGCATGTACAGATATGGAAAACTCCCAACCGAGTGGTGTGTTTCTTGTATCGCCCTACCACGGAACTCGGTGCACATTAAAGGACGTGCAGTTATGGAATCGGGCTACAATTGGCGATACGTATGTCGACAGTCTAGATACATGCATGTCGGCTTTGGGTGGTGTATCGTAGACTTAAGGGCATTACTCTAATACGTATCTGACTTGATCGAAGGTGGCAGTCCGTACGCTTACGTAGCATAATAATGATAGATATATGCGGAACGTAACATTGTTATAGAGTGATCCATACGTCACTACGGCGTATAATGAGGGACTGCGTATATTTCGATGGTGTTACGGTGGAGACCATCCGAGTGGGGTACCATGGGGCGTACCATAATATCGGGGGTAGCTACATATATACTATATTAGGTTAATCCACTGGGAAGTAAATGGGTACGATGTGTGTGTAAGCATTGAGTGTTGTTAACCCAAGTAGCCTAATAAATAAGAGAATATGATTGAATGGTATATATAGTGTTATCCAAAGTGTATAATTTAAATCCAGTCACCAGAACTTGTGTTCTGACCCCCTCCTCATAACATACTCGCAGGTTATATTTGTGGAAGAGACATGATAGCCTTGGTACTGGTTAGGTAGTATTATTAATGTTGTAAGGCTATATTTTGATTATATTATATTTTTTCCATTCCGCTGTGGGATAGTTTCTAAGCTCTGACATGTTTTATGTCTCTGTCTTTTCTGCAGGATACCAGAGCACAACAACTTGAGTTTCAATAGAGCAGAATTTTGAAAAAAATCGGTCTGTCGAAATTTGGGTTGTTACAGGAACCTCGCTCTTAAGATAAACCCTATTTTTTAAAATAACCCACATCATGCAGTTAACTATCGTTACACAATTAACTATCATCACGGGTTCCTGCAGTTAATGATACCTCACATCAGTTGACTATAAATCCGACTACTGGAAAGTGCAGACTTCTGTCAAACAATGCAACTAACCTCGCATCATTAACCTACTAGGTCCAATTCCTATTTCAAATTATAATAATTCTAGATTAACTAGGAATTTATAACTTCCTATCATAGTACATTTATTTATTGATTTATTAATTGGACTTAGCATTTACAACAATAAACAATCCCCATTAATTCCCTTTTTTCTATTTGTTTTATTATTACTTATTAAGTTTCTTTCCACTAATGACCCTAATGGTCTTATTCTCTATGACATCAGTTGGACTATTAAATGCCATTTATGACGTAAACGGTTATATCTTCCTAAGGCATTCATTTTCCTATTTATATCAGTCTCATTCTAATTCTACTCTATATATTGTAACTCCATTTTCTACTATATTTTCAATTTCCCTTATTTATTGTTTATGTATTCATACATATATATTTATTATTTATTAGATTCCCTAATTGGAGTTGCAAATTCCTATTCCTAACACCATTCGAATTGTAAACATTTGGCATGTCTTATTTGATTATTTTCACTAATCAGAGATGGTTACAACATTCCTTATTTTATTTATGACCTTATTTATATTAAATCAAATTCATTTATTACTACAACAGTCATAATACCTATTTTCGTTCATTATGAATTATATTTCCACATACATTCCTACAAAAATGGAAGCTATTTAAACATATAACAATAACAAACATTTATTATAATAATATATTTGCGTCATTTACATAGATTCATACAGATACGAGTGTGTGTGTGTGTATATATAAACGCATTTTACGTAGTTGCTATATATTATTTTATTATCATTTACCATTTATGTTTTGGTCTAAACTAACGACCAAAAACAGAACTTTTTATGTTTAATATTGTTTAAGATTCAAAATCTTATAAAAAGATTAATAATTGCAGTTATTGTGAAATTGCCTAAAATAATTAAAAAGAGAATAAAGACATATTCCAAATCACGAGATAAAAGAAATATATATTTTTGGAACGGTTTTGTATATTACGTATGAGTATACGAAAATTTACACATATTTTCCTAATTGTTTTGTGCATATTCCTTTCCAATTTGAAACAATGTCCTTTTTTATTAAAAAGAATAAAAAGGGGAATTCTAGAATAACCAAGTAAAATGCCAGCAACATTAAACATAAAAAGGCGTAATCTTTTAATCTGAATTTACATAAACCTCAAATCAACATTAAAACTATCAATCTAGAATAAAAAACTACAATTTTTAACATTGGTTTTGGGGCTGATTTCCAGATCTAAGGTTTGTACAACAACTATAACAAATTTAATTACAATTGCAAGCAATAATATAATAAACTAGATAAGCCTTCAAATTTCCAATATTCAAACCACAACCTATCATTTCAGATTTGACAAAATGCTAAACAAATCTAATGAACTTTTAGGTAAGCATTTTAGATCTATTTCAAATGAACTAATCAGGTAATTATAAGCAATGTATATAAATTTATCACTCTTCTAATATCTATCCAAACTTGAAACAAAACAAACCTTTAAGCCTGCAATTCCCATAATCTTACTCTATAATTATTTTAAAAAAGGGATTCTTTCAGATTTTTAGATCTGTGAGAAAATAGGAAAGAGGGAATAAATTTGAATGAAAGTAAGCCTATTCACAGCACCATCACCTTTGCAAATAAATCTGATTCTAATATTCTTCAATCTATGTTTATTTTGTTTAGTTTTGTATATATTCAGATTTGATTTAGAAGAGAATTGGAAGAAGATGGTAATAGCAGAGCTTCGCTGCTGCCTTCAGAATTGTGTGCAAAAGGATGGAGTATAAACCTTTATTTATAGGGACTATAATTGTAACAACCCGTATTTTCAGAACCAATTTAAAATTTTTATTTTAGCAATTTTAATGGATTTTTAATATTTAAAAGGATTTATTTTAAATAATAGCGATTTAAAATTTATTTAAATCGAAGATAGAATGTAAAAATTTATATTAATTATGTAATAGATTTTGAAATGGCGCAGTAGTTTGAAAATTCGATTTTTAATTTCAATTGAATGTACAGAATTCAAAATAAATCGGATTTTAGTAAAACAAGAAATATTTGAATCTGTTAAATAATATCTATCTAACAAATGTGAAAATTTTAGATTTCACAATAGAAATTGAAAGTTATGTCTAGTTTAAAATTCAAAAAGTCACCATGGAATTTATATATATTTAGTATACTTCATAGCCCTTAAAAATAACCATTTTGCAAACGACCTCCGTTTTCGACGAGACCACTTTTTTGGATACAGAATGTCAAATTATTGCTAGATTCCAATTTTTATAATTATTGGAATTAATATGTAAGCGTGGTGAATTTAAACGCGTTTGGTAATTTTAGTTTGAATTTAATCGACTAAAACTGACCATTTTTCAAACAGTCTACAAATTCGACAAAATTAGTTTTTTTTAGGACCGTATTGTCAAAACATTGCTAGAAATAAATTTTATGGAATTTTTGGAGTCATTATGAGGCCCCGGTAAATTAAAATGCATGTTAAAATCAATTTTGAATGTTAAATTAACTTATATTTTAATCTTGATGGAAACTGATCGAAACAGTCGAATTGGCTTACGAAACATATCCCATTGTGTTCGTAATGGGCGTATTTATCTATGGGTGATAGTCATTGGGTTCGATTTGGAGTCCGAACAAAAAAGTAACTTTTTGAATTATAAAATAAATATATAAATTATAAAAACCTCCTTACCATACCTTTCTCTCCCGTCGTTTAAATTGAAGGAAAAGAAAAAAAAAGCTCCTTCGTCGCTGCCACCGCGCCGCTGGCCTCCCCACCACCTCGCGCAACCCTCCCCCAGCCATCCCTTCCTCCCCCATCGCCTCTTCCTTCTCTTTCTCCATTTCTGAATCCCTAAACCTCCAAATCAACACCCAACCACTAACTCCAGTCACTCCAGTGTGACCATATACGTGCGTGCCTTTCCCCGACCACAAGAAACCCGACGCCGCCCCTCTCAGCCTCTACCTCTGACTGTGGGCCCATCCGGCACTAAAAATCCAATTTTTATACAATTTCAATTTTGAAATTAACACCCCGACCTGTTTTAGCCAATACCTCCTAAACCGAGCCCCTATGGCTAAAACTCCACAGTGCCAAAATCGAAGAGCACGATTTTCTCTTCGATTTGGATATATGGAAGTCTTATTTTGGATTGCGGAGTTGTTCAAAAAATGCGTCCAAAGTCTATTGTCCAATTTATGTCTTTTTGAAAATTCTGCCGAATTGGAGCATTTTCGGAAGGAAGGCCACTAGGCGAAAGTTGTCCGTAATAGCGCATTTAGGATAAAAAAGAAAGATGATGTGAAGATTGGGGCTCATTTGCAAATTCTAGGATCAGAAAAGTAAATCAGAACGTTAGAAAAGCACGGCGGAGTGGATCCCAATGTGAGAACTCCTTCTCATTCTAATTATTTTACAGTTAAAAATATACTAGGATGCAAACGGGGCTTAGTAGCACCTGACACTATTTATTGTTCAAACCATGATTTTTTGTTTGGGTTGTATTGTGGAAATTTGGTAGTGTTGAAAATTGATTGTATTGTGGGATATTGAATGTGGTTAATTATTGTGTATGGCGCGAGCCAATGTCAGGAGAGGGGTAATGCTAGACATTACTCCAGTTTTAATATCACGCCATTATAATGCCGAAATTTTCTAAAATAATTATTTATTCATTAAAAATATAATTTTTAATGTGTATATGAACTGTATAAAATATTCATATGTCGAATAAAATATTTGAACAATAAAAATATCATTTTTATTGAATGTATGGACTATTAAAAATATTTAAGTGTTGAAGTAAATATTTTATCGTTAAAAATATAATTTTCAATGTATATATGAACGGCGTAAAATTATCCTAAAAAAAATATTCATTTACAAATCAGATGATTTGTTTATGTACACCTATTTAACTGATATTGATTGGGACGATAAATTTTACACATCGCCCAACTGCATGAATAATGTTCAATATTTGTTGGTTGAAACCCCACACGGGTATTCGGATGATATTTGACGTACACTAGTCCCAATCGTTTAGTTGTATGTCAATTGATTGGTCGACAGACTGATGCAAACGTTAATTATCTATATTTAATGCTTAGCAGTTGTGTAGTGCACTCTGGATGATGGTTGAATGTATATCATTGTTGTTATATACAAGTGTGGTATGAAATCCATATAACTAACATTATATGTAATTGATTCCGTCTGATTCCAATTAAGAAGGAACGAATATTTTAAATTAACGAATATTTTAAAATAACGAATAACGAATATTTTAAAATAATATTCTATAAAGGATTAAAATATGATTTAATGTCTGATTTTGGATGGACAAGAAAATATTGAAATGTATGTGAAGCCTTGTTGATTAGATTTGTGCCATTTTGACGCGAATGATATTTATATCGATTTTATTCATTTTTATAATGAATATAGAAAAGGAAATGATTTCAAAAATCAGATATTTTGAAAATATTATCATTTAAATATTATAATGGTAAGGAGTATTCAATTTTGATTTAAAATTGAAAATGAAGTAAGAACCATTTAAAACGAATTTATAAACGATTTATAAAATACGTTTTAAATGGAAGTCAAAGAAATATATATAATATATAATATATATATTTAATAGCCTGAATAGAATGCGCCGCGTCGCGACCATTCGCGAATTTCGACCATTTACTTCAAATTGACATTACAGGAGATCCGACTGTCGGATTCTCCTAAATCTGGAACCTGTGGGTTCATATCAAAAAGTGCTTTCCAACGAATATAATAAATTTGAAATCTAATGGTTGGATTTGGAATTATGTCCAAACCAAATTTGGAAAAGGCCGCTGTAAGTGCAGTTTGATGACCGTTTATGAAAATCGACTGAAAGGGCCTTAATATAATTACTAAAAATATTAATAATTTGTGTAAAATCATAATAAATGATATGGAAAGAATTTGGATGAAAAATTCAACGTTTGTAAAGATAAAAATATATTTTAATCTAAATGAACTAGTTATTAACTAAATTTGAAATCCATTAATTTTTAAATAAATAAATTGGATTTGTAAAAGGGTTTTAATATAACCAGAAATTTCCAATATATAAACTGGAATGAATTTAAATAGAAATAATCTCCGAAATATTTCGATATTGGATTCCGTGGCTATACGGATATTGTGGAGGAATTTGGAAGATAGATATATATCGTTATTCCACATACAATATGTAATGGTTTCAGAATTTGATATTGAATATAAGCCGATATAATTTCTATCCAGAGCCTTATATTTAATATTAAACTGGATTTTGGGTTTGTCGTGCATGGTGTCTTCCGTAACACTGTTCTTAAACCCTATGTGAAAAGAATAAATCATTTAATTAAGTTTATTAGAGTTTCCAATTATATTTAGTAATTAGAATAAAATGGAATGTGAACTGGATTTATTGTGAACCGTGTTTTTAACGATATTCGTTCTTTAACCCGATTAAATGTGAAATGTGATTTGGAATTTATAAATATTTTTATTAACATTTAATGGAAATTTCCAAAGTAAAGTTTACCAATTTAATAAAATAAATTGGGATAATGGAATTCGATTTGGTAATAATCGAAGTGAGCTTCTGTGGAGGAAGACTGTTAATATATATGGAATTTAAAAGGCTTTGTCGTTATTCCATTTATATTATTAGTCGGATATGGAAATTGATATCGATTATATATTGATTTGTTTTTCGGTGAAGATTCCATAATTAGTGGAATGTGATTTTGGGTTTGTCGTGAACTGTGTTTTAAATGACATTGGTTCTTTAACCCAGTTAAAGTTAGGATTTCATATCTAACATTGTATTTTGAACTGTATTGTTTATCTCTGCTAAATATATATATATCTGTTTGGTGGCGGAGAATTTATTCTCTTGCTTAACACCCTTCTCTGAGACGTTTGTGCTTAGAGGTTATATATCGGTAGAAATCAGTGGTACAGTGTAGATTGTCGATGCAGCATGTTTATTTCCCAAAGATTAAAAAATCATTAATAATGATTGTTAGAAAATTAAAACTAAGTAAGGTTTTAATGAATCTTTAATTAGATTGAGATGTAAATGTGATAATTAAATTATGAAATTTGGAAAATGATCGAGAACGGAGTGCCACCAGTTTTACTCCAGGCAATAGTTAAATCTTTAATTATATTTGAACGTGAAATGGTAATTAAATTTACCAAAAACACTGTGGTGTTAGATGTAGAGTATTACCATTTTTGCTCCATGGGATAAATAGTTTGGGATTAGGATTAATGAATAAATGATTACTTCGGTAAGGCTCAATAATCCTGACTAGTTGATGAACCTTAATTTGGATTAGAATTGATATCCAAAGGAAGATTAAAGTATAAATTTAAAAGAATTTATATTTGATAAAATTAATGGTAAACTTTACCAAAGGTTATGAATATTGAATAAAATAATATTCATAATTGGAATGAGGCGTATGCTATGTTTTTATAGCACTTGATTATAAGAATGTGAATTATTCGGAAAGGCTGGGTTTATACCCATTCTGAATAATTGATTCGACGATAATTTGACGATGAAGACGGTGGTTGAAGATCGGAGTTCTTCACATCGTTTGGATGATTACTGATGTCTTGATTGGGCTGTACACCCAAGACAAAGTAATAAGTGGTGATTGTCCAGACGCACTTGGAGATCAACCGGATATGCGAGGACCTCTCTCCTATATTGGACATATGGGACGAGGAATAAGGTGCCTCCGATTTCGTTCCAACCCAGAACGAACTAGTAAATGGATGTGTGTCTAACATTGGATTTTATTCTGTGTTGATTGATTTCTATTAAATAAATAAATATATATATATCTATTTGGTGGTGGAGAATTTATTCTCTTACTTGACAACCTTCTTTGAGACGTACGAGCTTAGAGGTTATATATTGATAGACATCAGTCGCATGGCGTGAACTGTCAGCGTGGCATGCTGAGATGCAAATGATCAAGGCTTTTGTTGAAAAGCAGAATTTTGTGGTTGATGATCAAAGCATGGATTTAAATAGTACATCTTTGCATATAGTGTTAATTCGCGAGCCTCACAACTCGATATGAGTTAAAAAAGGGATCGTGGCTGTAGGGAGTGCATGACGTTTTTTTGTAGGTATGGGTGGTGTCAGGGTATGGAGCCCAGACATTTTTATTTTTTACCTATGTGGATGATCAATAGCGAGGCGCCTCAGATATACTGGTCACTACGGGGTCGATGGATAGGTCCGATAGGACCGGGAAACGTATGTTAAAGAATAACCAATCCACTAACGTAAGTGTGGACCGGCCCTGAAGATCCAAGGGTTCACTGCGGGGGATACTGAGGCATTTGCTAGAATGTCTCAAATCGGTGAGGAGCCATCCCTTGCCTCAACTCATAGGTGGAATCCAATTTCCAATACGTGACATTTCAGTTTTAATTGCAGAACTAGTATGGCGACATAGTAGCATGGGATACTATGTCATCTATGTTTTATACGTTTATATTTGAAGTTAATTTTGACACTATATGTTTATAGTAATAGTAAAATTATCTGCTTTATAACGTATCAAGCTTGTTTGGCTATTATAAGGGAAAACTCTATCCTCCGTCTTACGTTGCATTGTGTGATGGATCTAGAGACCTAAATGGATGTATGTCTGACGTTGGATTTTATTCTGTATTGATTGATTTCTATTAAATATATACCTATTTAGTGGCGGAGAATTTATTCTCTTGATTAACACCCTTCTCTGAGACATACGAGCTTAGAGGTTATATATCTGTAGACATCAGTCGCATGACGTGAATTTTCAGTATGGCATGCTGAGATGCAAATGATCAAGGCTTTTGTTAAAAAGCAAAGTCTTATGGTTGAGGATCAAAGCACGGGTTTAAATAGCACAACTTTGTGCATAGTGTTAATTCGCGGGCCTCACACCTCGGTATGAGTCAAAAACGGGATCGTGCCAGCAGGGAGTGCACAACGTTTTTTATAGGTATGAGTGGTGTCATAGAGCCCGGGCATTTATATTTTTTACCTATGTGGATGATCAATAGCGAGGCGCCTCGGATATATCAGTCACTACGGGGACGATGGATAGGTCCGATAGGACCGGGATACGTGTGTTCAGGAATAACCAATCCACTAACGTAAATGTGGACCGGTCCTGAAGATCCAAGGGTTCACTGCGGGGGATCCTGAGGCATTTGCTAGAATGTCTCGAATCGGTGAGGAGCCATCCCTTGCCTCAACTCATAGGTGGAATCCAATTTCCAATACGTGACATTTCGGTTTTAATTGCAGAACTGGTATGGCGACATAGTAGCATGGGATACTATGCCATCTATGTTTTATATATGTATATTTGAAGTTGATTTTGACATTATACACTTATAGTAATAGTAAAATGATTTGCTTTATAACGTATCAAGCATGTTTGGCTATTATAAGGGAAAACTCTATCCTCCAGCTTACGTTGCATTGTGTGATGGGACCTGACTCTTATAATAGCTTCATTTTACCAAAAGCATTGCGCTGTTTATAAACTATTTTATGCATTGGTATTCTTAGGAGAAAACTCGTTCCGTGTCATACGGCGTGGTCCCTTGATTTACTACATTTTTAAAGTAAAGATTTAATAACTGATTTAGTCCTCACACCAGTCACATGACTGATTTAGAGTTTATTGTTTTAACCTAAACTCTGGGTGCCCCTATTTTCCACACGGGAAGTTAGTAGTTTTGGTTTTGTAGATTTCTACTTTACGGGATCCTGGTTTACAGCAGGAACTATATTCGGAAAAGCTCTGTATCCGTGTATTCCTTTCAATTGTGTTATGTATTATTTTTCCGCTGCTATGTAATGTATTTTAATCTCTGATAATTTTTTGATGTATATTATTTATTCATACTCTGTTATATTCTTGTACTCTGATGTAATTGTTGTAATAACAAAGAAATGTTCTTCTGTTTGTGTTCTGATTTGTCGTGTTCTCAACCTAATCCGAGCTTTCTCTTACAGGGAGGTTTGTGTCTTTTCATTTTGGTATCGAAGCTTTGGTTTACAGAGCTTGAGAACAGGACACATTATAACCAAACGAAAGAATTCATCAGAGATTGGATTAGTAATATTCAATAAGAATGACTCGTTAGAGATGGGATCAGTAGTATCCTAGAATGAGTTTCACAGAGTGCTGTTTTTAAAATAAAAATGGGAACAATTTTAGTTTTGAAAATTTAATCTAATTATACGTATTTGTGTAAATTATTTTTTTATTTTGGACAATCGAGTATATGAAGATTTTGTATATACGCATCATGAACGTATGTTCGAAGTCTCAAATATACTGGATAGATATAGAATCACACTCTAGTTGCCCGGAGATGATTCTGATGATTGATATATCATCATCAGATTATATGTTCGAGTTTCGAAAGTGGGATGTCTCTATATTTCCAATTGACTTACGTGAGAACCAAAACTTAAATAGAGTTATTTGTTGTGATTTGGCATTAAAAATATGATTTTTGAATATATTAAAGTTATATGTTTGAAAATTTAATCAATTAATTGATTGATGGTTGTGTTGTACGATAATCAGTTTGACCAATTAAAAATTGAACCAATATGAGAATGAAGGTAAAAATTAGCCAAATCGAATCAAATATTGAACTGAATTGAAGATTGTTTTAAATTGCATGCATGTACATATATATGTGTGAACAGGTCATAGCAAGGAAGCTAAAAAGAGGAATAAAATTGTATGCTCGACAAATAGGTACATGTTTATTGTATTTCTTGGGTTTTGATGATTTTATGAGCCGATTGGCTAGCTGCTTGGCTTTCTACTTTTCTTTTGGATTGATGAGGGCCCTGTGAGGCAAGTTGCGGTTTTAAAGGTCTCTCCGTCCAAAGGTGGTTATGGCGAATTTTTTGAAAATTTACGGTGTTAGCCAAATTTTTGAAGAATTTGAAAGTTCTTAGAAACTGAAAAGTTGAAGAATAAAAGCCAGAAAGAAAGTTGAGTTGATTAGTTAAACAACTTTCAGCTCTGTTCCTTTTCGAGGACGAAAAGATTTTAAGGGGGGAGATTGTAACAAGCCGGATTTTCAGAACCAATTTAAAATTTTTATTTTAGCAATTTTAAAGGATTTTGAATATTTAAAAGGATTTATTTTAAATAATAGCAATTTAAAATTTATTTAAATCGAAGTTAGAATGAAAATTTTTATTTTAATTATATAATAGAGTTTGAAATGGCGTGGTAGTTCGAAAATTCGTTTTTTAATTTCAATTGAATGTACAGAATTCAAAATAAATCGGATTTCAGTAAAACAAGAAATACTTGAATCTGTTAAATAATATCTTTCTAACAAATGTGAAAAATTCAGATTTCATAATAGAAATTGAAAGTTATGTCCAATTTATGATTCAGAATAGTCTCTATGGAATTATATATATTTAATATAATATATAGCCCTTAAAAATAGCCATTTTACAAACGACCTTTGTTTTCAGTGAGACCACTTTTGTTGGATCCAGAATGTCAAATTATTGCTAGACTCCAATTTTTGTAATTTTTGGAATTAATATGTTAGCGTGGTGAATTTAAACGCGTTTGGTAATTTAAGTTTCAATTTAACCGACTAGAAAATGATTATTTTTCAAACGGTCTTCAAATTCGACGAAATTAGTTTTGTTAGGACCATATCGTCAAAACATAGCTAGAAATGCATATTTTTTGGAATTTTTATATGGCCTCGGTAAATTAAAATGCATGTTAAAATCAATTTTGAATGTTGCATTAATTTATATTTTAATCTTCATGGAAACTGATCGTATCATTCGAATTGGCTTGCGAAACATATCCCATTGTGTTCGGAATGGGGGTATTTAGCTGGGGACGATAGTCGTTGGGTTCGATTTGGAGTCCAAATGAAAAAGTAACTTTTTCAATTATTAAATAAATAAGTATATAAATTATAAAAACCTCTTTACCCCCACCTTTATCTCCCGTCATTCAAATTGAAGGAAAAGAAAAAAAAGATCCTCCGTCGCTGCCCTCCAAGCGTCGCCACCACGCTGCTGGCCTCCCCACCGCCACGTGCAACCTTCCCCCAGCCATCCTCTCCTCCCCCATCGCCTCCTCCTTCTCTTTCTCCATTTCTAAATCCCTAAACCCCCAAATCAACACACAACCACCAACTCCGGTCACTCCAGTTTGACCACATCCGTGCATGCCTCACCCCAACCACAAGCAACCTGGCGCCGTCCCTCTCAGACTCTACCTCTGAATGTGTGCCCCTCCACCTCTAAAAATCCAATTTCTATACATTTTCAATTCTGCAATTAATATCTCGACCTGTTTTAGCCAATAACTCCCAAACCGAGCCCCTATGGCCAAAACTCAACAGTGCCAAAATCGAAGAGCACAGTTTTCTCTTCGATTTGGGTATATGGATGTTATATTTTGGATTGCGGAGTTTTTCATAAAACGCATCCAAAGTCTTTTGTCCAATTTATGTATTTTCGCAAATTTTGGCAAATTGGAGCATTTTCGGAAGCAAGGCCACTATGTGAAAATTGTCCGGAATAGTGTGTTTAGGTTAGAAAAAAAAAAGACGGTGTGAAGATTGGGGCTCATTTGCAAGTTTTGTGATCAGAATAGTAAATCAGAACATCAGAAAAGCACGATGGAGTGGATCCCAATGTGAGAACTCCTTCTCACTCTAATTATTTTATAGTTAAAAATATACTAGGATGCAGATGGGGCTTAGTAGCCCCCGATACTATTTATTGTAAAACCATGATTGTTTGTTTGGGTTGTATTGTGGAAATTTGGTTGTATTGAAAATTGATTGTATTGTGGGGTATTGAATGTGGTTAATTATTGTGTATGGCGCAAGCCAATATCAGGAGAAGGGTAAAGTTAGACATTACTCCTGTTTTAATATCGCGCCGTTATAATGCCGAAATTTTCTAAAATAAATATTTATTCATTAAAAATATAATTTTTAATGTGTATGTGTATATGAACTTTATAAAATATTCATGTGTTGAATAAAATAATTGAACAATAAAAATATCATTTTTATTGAATGTATGGACTATTAAAAATATTTAAATGTTGAAGTAAATATTTTATCATTAAAAATATAATTTTTAACGTATATATGAATGACATAAAATCTCCTGAAATAAATATTCATTTACAAATCAGACGATTAGCTTATGTACACATATTTAACTGATATTGATTAGGACGATAAATTTAATACATCGCCCAACTACACAAATAATATTCAGTATTTGTTGGTTGAAACCCCACACGTGTATTGTGATGATATTTGACGTACACTAATCCCAATCATTTAATTGTATGTCAATCGATTGGTTGACGCACTGTTGTAAGCGTTAATTATTTATATTTAATGCTTATGCAGTTGTGTAGTGCACTCTGGATGATGATTGATTGTATATATATATATATATATATATATATATATATATATATATGTGTGTGTGTGTGTGTGTGTGTGTGTGTGTGTGTGTGTGTGGTATGAAATCCACATAACTAACATTATATGGTAATTGATTGGATCTGATTCCAATTAAAAAGGAACAAATATTTTAAATTAATGAATATTTTAAAATAACGAATAATGAATATTTTAAAATAACGAATATTTTATAATAATATTCTGTTGGATTAAAATATGATTCGATGTCTGGCTTTGGATGGACAAGAAAATATTGAAATGTATGTGAAGTCATGTTGATTACATTTGCGCCATTTTAACACGAACGATATTTATATCGATTTTATTCATTTTTATAATGAATATAAAAAAGGAAATGATTTCAAAAATCAGATATTTTAAAAATATTATCATTTAAATATTATAATGATAAGGAGTATTCAATTTTGATTTAAAATTGAAAATGAAGTTAGAATCGTTTAAAAACGAATTTATAAACGATCTATAAAATAGGTTCTAAATGGAAATCGATGAAATATATATAATATTATATATATATTTAATGGCCTGAATAGAACGCGTAGTGCCGCGACCGTTTGTGAATTTCGACCATTGACTTCGAATTGACATTACAGGAGATCTGATCATCGAATTCTCCTAAAACCGGAAACTGTGGGTTTGTATCGAAAAGAGCTTTCGAAAGAATATAAGAAATTTGAAATCTAACGGTTGGATTTGGAATTATGTCCAAACCAAATTTGGAAAAGGTCGCTATAAGTGCAGTTCAATGACCGTTTATGAAAATCGACTGAAAGGGCCTTAATAGAATTATTAAAAATATTAATAATTTGTGTAAAATCGTAATAAATGATTTGGAAAGAATTTGGATGAAAAATTCCACGTTTATAAAGATAAAAATACATTTTAATCTAAATGAACTAGTTATTAACTAAATTTGAAATCCAATAATTTTTAAATAAATAAATTGGATTTGTAAAAGGGTTTTAACATAACCAGAAATTTCCATTATATAAACCGAAATGGATTTGAATAGAAATAATCTCCGAAATATTTCGATATTGGATTCCGTGACTATATGGATATTGTGGAGGAATTTGGAAAATAGATATGTATTGTTATTCCCCATACAATATGTATTGGTTTCAGAATTTGATATTGAATATAAGCTGATATAGTTTCTATTCAGAGCCTTATATTTAATATTAAACTGGATTTTGGGTTTGCCGTGCATGGTGTCTTCAGTAACACTATTTTTAAACCCCATGTGAAAAGAATAAATCATTTAATTAAGTTTATTGGAGTTTCCAATTATATTTAATAATTGGAATAAAATGGAATGTGAACTGATTTATTATGAACTGTGTTTTTAACGACATTCGTTCTTTAACCCGATCAACAGTGAAATGTGATTTGGAATTTATAAATCTTTTTATTAAGATTTAATGGAAAATTTCCAAAGTAAAGTTTACCAATTTAATAAAATAAATTGGGATTGAATGGAATTCGATTTGGTAATAATCGAAGTGATCTTCTGTGGAGGAAGGCTGTTAATATATATGGAATTTAAAAGGCTTTGTCATTATTTTATTTATATTATTAGTCGGATATGGAAATTGACATCGATAATATATTGATCTGTTTTTCCGTGAAGATTCCATAATTAATGAATGTGATTTTGGGTTTATCGTGAACCGTGTTTTAAATGACATTGGTTCTTTAACCCAGTTAAAGATAGGATTTCATATATGACATTGTATTTTGAACTGTATTGTTTATCTCTGCTAAATATATATATATATATATATATATATATATATCTGTTTGGTGGTGGAGAATTTATTCACTTGCTCAACACTCTTCTCTGAGAAGTACGAGCTTGGAGGTTATATATCGGTAGAAATCAGTGGTACGGTATAGATTGTCGATGCGGCGAGTTCGATTTCCCAAAGTTTAAAAAATCATTAATAATGATTGTTAGAAAATTAAAACTAAGTAAAGTTTTATTGAATTTTTAATTAGATTTAGATGTAAATGTGATAATTAAATTATCAAATTTGGGAAATGATCGAGAATGGAGTATCACCAGTTTTACTCCAGGCGATAGTTAAATCTTTAATTAGATTTGAACATGAAATGGTAATTAAATTTACCAAAAACATTGTGGTGTTAGATATAGAGTATTACCATTTTTGCTCCATGGGATGAATAGGTTGGGATTAGGATTAATGAATAAATGATTACTTTGGTAAAGCTCGATAATCCCGACTAGTTGATAAACCTTAATTTGGTTTAGAATTGATATCCAAAGGAAGATTAAAGTATAAATTTAAAAGAATTTATATTTTATAAAATTAATAGGAACCTTTCTCAAAGGATATGAATATTTGAATAAAAGAATATTCAAAATTGGAATGAGGCATATGTTGTGTTTTTATAGCACTTGATCATAAGAAACGTGAATTATTCGGAAAGACCGGGTTTATACCCCTTCCAAATAATTGATTCGACGATAAGTTAACGATGAAGACGGTGGTTGAAGATCAGAGTTCATAACATCTTTTTGATGATTATTGATGTTGTGATTGAGTTGTATACCCAAGACAAGGTAATAAGTGGTGATCGTCCAGACGTACTTGGAGATCGACTGGATATGCGAGGACCTCTCTCTTGCCAATATGGAACGAGGAGTAAGGTGCTTCCAGTTTCGTTCAGACCCAGAATGAACTGGTAAATGGATGTGTGTTTGACATTGGATTTTATTCTGTGTTGATTGATTTTAATTTAATATATATTTGTTTGGTGGTGGAGAATTTATTCTCTTGCTTAACACCCTTCTCTGAGACGTACGAGCTTAGAGGTTATATATTGATAGACATCAGTCGCATGGCGTGAATTTTCGGTGTGGCATGCTGAGATGCAAATGATAAAGGCTTTTGTTCAAAAGCAGAGTCTTGTGGTTGATGACCAAAGCACGGCTTTAAATAGCACAGCTTTGTTTATAGCTTTAATTCGCAAGCCTCACACATCGATATGAGTCAAAAACGAGATCATGACTATAGGGAGTGCATGACGTTTCTTTTTAGGTATGGGTGGTGTCATGGTATGGAGCCCAGACATTTATATTTTTTACCTATGTGGATGGTGGATAGCGAGGCACCTCAGGTATATCGGTCACTACGGGGTCGATGGATAGGTCCGATAGGACCGAGAAACGTGTGTTCAGGAATAATCAATCCACTAACGTAAGTGTGGACTGGTCCTGAAGATCCAAGGGTTCACTACGGGGGATCTTGAGGCATTTGCAAAAGTTTCTCAAATCAGAGAGGAGCCACCCCTTGCCTCGACCCATAGATGAAATCCAATTTCCATTACTTGACATTTCATTTTTAATTGCAGAACTAGTATGGCGACATATTAGCATAGGATACTATGTCGTCTATGATTGATACATTTATATTTGAAGTTGATTTTGACACTGTACACTTATAGTAATTGTAAAATGATTTTCTTTATAACGTATCAAGCATGTTTGGCTATTATAAGGGAAAACTCTATCCTCCGGCTTGCGTTGCATTGTGTGATGGGACCTGAGTCTTATAATAGCTTCATTTTTCCAAAAGCATTGCGTTGTTTATAAACTGTTTTATGCATTGGTATTCTTGGGAGAAAACTTGTTCCGTGTTATACGGCGTGGTCCCATGATTTACATTATTTTTAAAGTAAAGATTTAATAACTATTTTAGTTCTCATACCAGTCACATGACTGACCTGGAGTTTATTGTCTTAACCTAAATTCTGGGTGTCCCTATTTCCCACACAGGCAGCTAGTAGTTTTGGTTTTGCAGATTTCTACTTTATGGGCTCCTGGTTTACAGCTGGAACTATATTCGGAAAGCTCTATATTCGTGTATCTCTTTCAGTTGTGTTATGTATTATTTTTCCACTGCTATGTAATGTATTATAATCTCTGATACTTTTCTGATGTATAATATTTATTCATGCTCTGTTATATTCTTGTACTCTAATGTAATTGTTGTAATAACAATGAGATGGTCTTCTGTTTGTGTTCTAATTTGTCGTGTTCTCAACTCAATCCGAGCTTTCCCTTACGGGGAGGTTTGGGTCACTTCAATAATGGCCCTAGATCATTAAATTAGTTTTAATTAAGATCCATCCATTTATATATAAAAAATATTGAACAAAATGCTAGCCTCCACCCTACCGGGTTCGACTCAGGTTGGACAAACAGTCTACCGTCGGTCGACCTCTCGGGTAGGCCTGGTTGTGGTCTGGGCGTAGGTTAAGGAAATTAATTATTACCTTGTATATTTTATTACGATTTATTTATTTTTCATCTGATTTTGTATTCCGCCCGTAACTTTTCATACGGACTCTGTTAGCGAAGTTCCAAACATTAAAGTTGACAGAATTCCATAACAAACAAAACCTAGTGTTGCTTTCATGGTCAAATTCCATCATTTGTGAAAATTTGATTTTTGGAGCCTAATTAAGTAACTAAATTAACTATTGGCAAAATTTTGGATTGTAACGGTTTGTAATTTTCAATTATACGTTATGGAAGGACAATGTCGCATAGCAAGTGATTGAGCTATTGATGATGAAAGCTGGGCTTTAGGATAAAGCGTAGCTTTTTGTAACAAGACTTCGACAAGCCTCACACCTGGAAATGGTCGAAAAAGGAAAAGATGCTGCAAGGTAATGGGAGAGATCGTTTCCTTCTAGATGAAAAGTGTACCATGGTATAGAGTCTAGGTATTACTTATGTGGCAACTCTA
This sequence comes from Allium sativum, assembly GCA_030737875.1. NCBI lineage: Eukaryota > Viridiplantae > Streptophyta > Magnoliopsida > Asparagales > Amaryllidaceae > Allium > Allium sativum. Next base: position 348,788,204 of record CM060918.1, read on the forward strand.
CTTATGTGGTTGTTGATATGAAAGGCCCCGGTTAATGGTTGGTAACGACCGGGAGAACACATACTCAAACGTGCTCTAAGTTATCCACTTACAGATGTAACCAGGCATTGTGTTGGAAGGGAGCCAATTGGTTTTCGGTACATCCCTTTAGAGGTGTACCCATCAGATAAGGAAGTTCCTTAGCCTAGTCATTTGTTGGAAATCCATTCATCACTGCAAGCCGATATAGTTTTAGTTGTATACCCATGTCAACATAACAATATGAGATTTCATGCTGGCTAAGATCGATACATTTACTTGCGAAGTATTTTTATCATTAATAATTATATCAAATGATTTTTTTGTATTAAACATTTTTTATTATTATAAGGAGAAACCTCGCCTAAGTTTACGGTTGCATAGTATGTGTGATGCGAGACTTAATGCAAGCTTCATTTCAAAAAGAAAAAATATATGATTTTTCTGCACATAAAAAATATATTAAGTTTCCCACACCAATCTCATGACTGACATGGAAGTTCATTATTCTTTCCCTAAATTTTGGGTGGCCCTAATTTTTACACGTGCAGCCTAGTGATCATGTTTGAGTGAGAGCGTTTAAGGACCTTTTGTGGAACATCTTATGATTTGGAACTTTTGAGGTGATGATGGAGCACCATTTTTTATTCACTCTCTTTTATCACTTTCCGCTATTTGTTTTGTATTCTAGTAATTTGTGTATCTGGTTATGTATATACTCTGACCTAGTCATGATGTAACATCTATGTAATTTTCTTGTTGTATTAATGGAGAAGTTTTTTGTGTTTCATGATGCTATTTCTAATGTTTTATTATCTCAGGCGAAGTAAACTCCAACATTTGAATACTAGAGGTACTAAGTGTCGATTTTCAAAGGTTAAAGTCTAGGTCGTTACAAGGTTGATGTGAGAAGTCTAATGCCTTAGGCCATTTAGCATGTAATAGGCCTGCCTCAAGAAGGTATTAAGTGATTGATCCATATTATTTGGGTGTTAAGTGGTTAGGACTTTCCGCTCCTAAAGGATCACCCCTTGGGTTTGGGCTAAAGTCATAGGGTCTGCCATTATTAGGGATTAAGTGGTCTATGGATCTTCTTTTCTTTGATAATTATGAGATATTAAATGGTTGTGACTAAGATATTAAACGATGTACGAATGAGTGAGTTAGTTCTCCGGAAGTTGTCTTCTTCTTATTTAGGTTTTATTTCAGGGCATACCAAGGGATGGGTTATTGACCTTTCTAAGGGAAGCATTGTGGCTAAGGGTTCAATCGTAATGACAACTAGGGAGTAACATGGGGTCTATCAGGAGGTTCTTGAAGGGCATTAGTGTCTACCTGAACCTAGCATTAAGTGGTTGATTATTGTCTCTCGTGTTACATTAAGAGACTTTTTATATAATGTAATTTACTATGAAACAAGATCTTAAGCGATGAGGGTCCTCCAATAGGTACTAACTGATCGTAGGATTCTTCTTAAATTTACAATGGCCTTAAGTGATCAAAAGGGTTCACCTCTTTCCATTAAATGTAGAAATTCGTATATGTGTGTTTATATTCACCTGGTCATAAAACAAATAGGTTTTATATTGATAAGTATAGGAAATAGGTTGTAATAACCCGGAAAATCTGGGCCAGTTTAAAATTTTTGTTTTGGCAATTTTAGTGAATTTTGAACATTTAAAATAGATTATTTTAAATAAAATCGACGAGAAAATTTATTTTGAATATAATTCGAATGTATATATTATATACGTCATCGTTAGAATATAAATATTTATATATAATTATAAATAGAATTGAAAATGGCGCGGTAGTTCGATAATTCGATTTCAAACTTCAATTGAATGTACCGGGTGCAAAACAATCCGGATTTTAGTGAAACTAAAAACATTAGGATCTAATTGATAATATCTTTCCAACGAATCCGAAAAATCAAAATTTCATAGCGGGAATCAAAAGATATGTCCAGTTGAAAATTCTGAATAGTCGTTATGGAATTCAGGCCCTTAAAAATGGAAATTTTGCAAACGACCTCGGATTTCAACGAAACCACTTTTGTTGGATCCGTGATGTCAAATTATTGCTAGATTCCAAATTTCATAATTTTTCAAATCAATATGTGAGCGTGGCAACGGAAAACGCGTTTGACCAGTTTTAGTTGATTTTAATCGACTGGAAAATGGCCATTTTTCATACGGTCTCAGAATTCGACGAAACTAGTTTTATTAGGACCGTATCGTCAATACGAAGCTAGAAAATATTTTTTGGAATTTTTCTAGTTAGTATGTGACCCCGGTAAATTGAAACGCGCGTTTAAAATAGAATATATAGAGTTATATTTTAAATTCAACGGAAACTGATCGTAACAGTCGAATCAGCTTGCGATACATATCCCATTGTGTTCGGAATGAGGGTGAAACGCTATGGACGACAGGCGGTGGACCTCGTTTAGAGGTCGTATGTAAAAGTCAACTTTTTGAATTAAATAATATAAATTTTATAACCCTCCCCCCCTCACTTCTTCTTCATGATTCAGTTTTAAAGAAAATAAAATAAAATAAAAAGGGGAATCGGCCTTCATCCAGACTGCGCCGCCGCATCAGGAGCCCGCCGCCTGAGGGTCCCACCTCGTCGACGCCCCCCTCCAGTCAGCCGCCATCTCCAGGCCGCTCTCCCTCTTCCTCTCGAGCACCGCGACCCCTCCCTCGTGAAACCCTAGAACCCATCGAAGTCGACCTCGCTCCGCCGCGCGATGGCCAACGCCACCACGAACCCGCGCCCTCCCCTTCTCCTCTATCTCGCGCAACCCTCTCCTTCGACGAGCCCCGCTTGAGCAGCCTCCAATCCACCTAACTCCGACGCCTATACCCCTGCCGTGCCCTCCCTCCTCTTCTGTCTACACAAAAACGCCCCCTCTCTCGAAATTCCAACTGTAAGTGTTTTTATTTATTTATATTTATAGTTTTTAGTTTATATATAATAAAAAAAAAGATAGATTTAGTTTGTACTCATAGAAAAGAATTGATTTTTAACATGGAAAAGAATAGATTTTTATTTATAAAGATATGAACTTTATTTGATATATTAGCAATTAAAAATGATAGGATTTTTGGCATAGTAAAAATTGGATTTTTAAAATATATCCTTCATACAAAAAAATTAGATTTTTCCATCTGTAAAAATTATATTTTTATTGGAATAAGGTTAGGATTTTGAGCAGTATAAAAATAAAAATTTTATCTATACGGTAGCGTTATAAAATAAAAATATGATTTTTACATTTTTAAAGAATTAAAAGTATGATTTTTATATTTTTAAAGTATTAAAAATATAATCTTTACTATATAGAAGAGGTAGAAATATGATTTTTGGTTATGTAGAGAATTAAAAATAGCATCTTTATATGTGTAGCAAAAAAAGATTGATTTTGAAAAGACGATATTTTTAATTATGAAAAGACGATATTTTTAAATATGAAAAGACGATATTTTTAGATATGAAAAGAAGATATTTTGAGAGTAGTAGTGAAATAAAAATATGATTTTTACTTCGAGGAAAATATAATTTTTATATTATAGAAAGGAAAATCTATATTTTTGATAAGGCGAAATCTTTTTATATAGCAGCGATGTAAAAATAGAATTTTTATCTATATAATAGCATAGTAAAAATTCGATTTTTATATATTGAATAGCAAAGTAAAAATTCGATTTTTATATATTGGATAGCAAAGTAGAAATTCGATTTTTACATATGTAGAGAATGCGGGCAACGAAGATGATAAAAAGGATAGAACGATGAAGACTTCTATAAAAGAAGAGTCAAGATGATTGGATAGCTATCAGTGAGAATTTCTCACCTTTCAATTTCTTTTCTAGTTATATTTATATACTAGGATGCAGATAGTGCTTAGTAGCACCCGACACAATCGTCCACAGACCATGGACTTGTTTGTTTGGTTGCATAAATTAGTTAGATGATTTGATTTGAATTGAACTAGAATTGATTTGTGGGTTTATCGTGAACTGTGTTTTAAACAACACTAGTTCTTTAACCCGATGATAAATAGAATGTGATTTGGGTTTGTCGTGAACTGTGTTTTAAATAACACCTAGTTCTTTAACCCAGTAAAAGGAGTTTTAACGAATCTGCAATTAGATTGAAATGTAAATTTGTAATCTAAATTATCAAATTTAGAAAATGAGCGAGAATGGAGTATTACCAGTTTTGCTCCAAAGCGATAGTTAATTCCTTAATTAGATTTGAACGTGAAATGGTAACTAATTTTACCGATAACACCACGGTGTTAGATATGGAGTATCACCAGTTTTGCTTCATGGGATGAATAGGTTGGGATTGGGAAATAAAATAAATAATTACTTCGGTGTGGTTCGCTAATCTCGACTAGTTTAGAAAACCATAATTTGGTTTGAAACGACATCCAAATGAAGATCAAAGAATTAAAGAATTTATCTTAGATAAAATTAATGGGAACCTTTCCCTGAGAATATGAATTGGAATGAGGCGTATGTTGTGTTCTTATAACATTTGTTTTAATATACGCGGGTTGTTCGGAAAGTCCGGGTTTATACTCATTCTGAATAACCGATTCGACGATATGTCGAAGATGAAGACGGTGGTCGAAGATCGGAAGTCTTCACATCGTTTGGGTAATTACTGACGATCCTGATTGGGCTGTACACTCAAGAGGATGGAAATAGTTGGTGGTCGTCCAGACGTACTTGGAGATGCATGGATATGCAAGGAAAGTGCCTCCGGTTTCGTTCAGACCCAGAACGGACTTGTAAATGGATTGTGTGTCTGACACTGGATTTTATTCTGTGTTGATTGATTTCTATTAAATATACATCTGTTTGGCGACGGAGAATTTATTCTTTTGCTTAACGCCCTTCTCTGAGACGTACGAGCTCGGAGGTTGTATATCGATGGACATCAGTCGCATGGCATGAATTGCCTGTGTGGCACGCTAAGATGCAATGATCAAGGCTTTTGTTGAAAAGCAGAGTCTTGTGGTTGATGATCAAAGCACGCCTACGTGGCAGCTTTGTGTATAACGTGAATACGCGAGCCTCACACCTCGGTATGAGTTAAAAACGGGATACAGACTGCAGGGAGAGCACGGCGTTTCTTTCTAGCTTTGGTGGTGTCAGTGACTTACCAGCCCTGACATTTATATACTTTTCACCTTTGTGGTTGTTGGAATGCGAGGCGCCTCGATTTTAGGTCTGTAAGGATCGGGAAACGTGTGTTCAGGAATTTCCAATCCTCTAACGTAAGTGAGGTCCGGCCCTGAAGCATCCAAGGGTTGCCCAGAGTGCGTAACCCTAAGGCATTTGCTAGAGTGTCTCGAACACGGAGAGGAGCTTGCCCCTTGCCTCGACTCATGACGGAAATCCAATTTCCAATACGTGTATTGCGGTTTTAATTGTAGAACTAGTATGGCGACATGATATATGGTACCCATGCCGTCTGTGTTTATATTTATGATTGAAATTGTTTTGACACTATACACTTATTATAGTATCAAATGATTTGTTTTAAACGTACCAAGCATGTTTGGCTATTATAAGGGAAAACCCTATCCTCCGGCTTGCGTTGCATTGCGTGATGGGACCTGGGTCTTATAATAGCTTCATTTTTCGAAAAAGCATTGCGTTGTTTATTATATGCACTGGTATTCTTGGGAGGAAACCCGTTCCGTGTTATACGGCGTGGTCCCTTGAATTATTCTCTTTTAAAATAAAGTTTTAATAACTGTTTTAGTTCTCACACCAGTCACATGACTGACCTGGAGTTTATTGTTTTAACCTAAACTCTGGGTGCCCCTATTTTCCGCACGGGCAGCTAGTAGTTTTGGTTTTGCAGATTTGTATTCATAGGATCCTGGTTTACAGCTGGAATGATATCCGGAAAGCTCTGTATCCGTATATCACCTTCAGTTGTGCTTTGTATTATTTTCCACTGCTATGTAATTTAATGTAATCTCTGATATTCATCGAATGTAATTTATTCATTTATACTCTGTATATTCTTGTATTCTGATGGAATTGTAGTAATAACAATGAAATGTTCTTCTGTTTGTGTTCTGATTTGTCCTATTCTCAAACGATCAGGGGTTTCGAACGGTCTAGATCGGTTTAACGACTGATTCGGACCGAGCGAAAATCCTTGTCGTCACATTTGGTATCAGAGCTTTGGTTTACAGAGCTCGAGAACAAGACAGATTAGAACCATACGAAAGAATTCATCAGATATTGGATTAGAAATATCCAATTAGAATGACTCGTTAGAGATAGGATCAGTAGTATCCTAGAACGAGTGTGAAGAGCATATTTTTCAAATGAAACAATTTTGTTTTGAAATTTAAACCATTTTAAACGTATTTGATTATTTATTTACTTTGAATATGGACAATCCAATATATAAAGATTTTGCATATACGCGTCATGAACGTATATTCAAAGTTTTAATATACTGGATAGATATAGAATCACATTCTAGTCGCCTGGAGATGTTCTGATGGTGGTTCGAAACATCATCAGCATTTATTTTCGAGTGACGAAGGTGTGATATCTATATATTTCCATTAGACTGGTGTGAGAACCAAAACTTATATATATAGCTAGAACACATTGTTGTGAATTGGCATCAAAAACATGATTTTCTGAATATATGTATCAAAATTATGAATTTGAAACATTAAATTCACTAATTGATTGATGTTTGTGTTGTTTGTTTATTTGTTTGCTAATTTTGAACCATTATGCCTAATAGAATCAAATATTGAACTGTATTGAAAATTGGTTGCATTTGCTTGCATATACTTGTACTTACATTGGACAGGTCATAGCAAGGAGGCTAGAGCCGAAGAATAAAATTTGTTTGCCCGACAAATAGGTACATGTTTACTACATAATTTACTGTTTTGTTTGGGTGATGATGATTTTATGAGCCTATTAGCTAGCCGCTTGGCTTTTTTTTTTCTTTTTGAGATCAGAAGGCCTGTATGGCAATTTCGGGATTTTCCCGTGGCTCCCGGTGCAGGAGAGGTTATGGCGAAATTTTTCGAAAATTTAGGGTGTTAGCCAAATTTTTGAAAATTTGAAAATTCTCAGAAACTGAAAAGTTGGAGAATGGAAGCCAGATCGAACGTAGAGTTGATTAATCAAACCACTTTCGACTTTGTTCCTTTTCGTGGACGAAAAGTTTTAAGTGGGGGAGATTGTAATAACCCGGAAAATCTGGGCCAGTTTAAAATTTTTATTTTGGCAATTTTAGTGAATTTTGAACATTTAAAATAGATTATTTTAAATAAAATCGACGAGAAAATTTATTTTGAATATAATTCGAACGTATATATTATATACGTCGTCGTTAGAATATAAATATTTATATATAATTATAAATAGAATTGAAAATGGCGCGGTAGTTCGATAATTCGATTTCAAACTTCAATTGAATGTACCGGGTGCAAAACAATCCGGATTTTAGTGAAACCAAAAACATTAGGATCTAATTGATAATATCTTTCCAACGAATCCGAAAAATCAAAATTTCATAGCGGGAATCAAAAGATATGTCCAGTTGAAAATTATGAATAGTCGCTATGGAATTCAGGCCCTTAAAAATGGAAATTTTGCAAACGACCTCGGATTTCGATGAAACCACTTTTGTTGGATCCGCGATGTCAAATTATTGTTAGATTCCAAATTTCATAATTTTTCAAATCAATATGTGAGCGTGGCAACGGAAAACGCGTTTGACCAGTTTTAGTTGATTTTAATCGACTGGAAAATGGCCATTTTTCATACGGTCTCAGAATTCGACGAAACTAGTTTTGTTAGGACCGTATCGTCAATACGAAGCTAGAAAATATTTTTCTGGAATTTTTCTAGTTAGTATGTGACCCCAGTAAATTGAAACGCGCGTTTAAAATAGAATATATAGAGTTATATTTTAAATTCAACGGAAACTGATCGTAACGGTCGAATCAGCTTGCGATACATATCCCATTGTGTTCGGAATGGGGGTGAAACGCTATGGACGACAGGCGGTGGGCCTCGTTTAAAGGTCGTATGTAAAAGTCAACTTTTTGAATTAAATAATAAATTAAATAATAAATTAAATAATATAAATTTTATAAACCCCCCCCCCCCCACTTCTTCTTCACGATTCAGTTTTAAAGAAAAAAATAAAATAAAAAGGGGAATCGGCCTTCATCCAGACCGCGTCGCCGCATCAGGAGCCCGCCGCCTGAGGATCCCACCTCGTCGACGCCCCCCCTCCAGTCAGCCGCCATCTCCAAGCCACTCTCCCTCTTCCTCTCGAGCATCGCGACCCCTCCCTCGTGAAACCCTAGAACCCATCGAAGCCGACCTCGCTCCGCCGCCCGATGGCCAACGCCACCACGAACCTGCGCCCTCCCCTTCTCCTCTATCTCGCGCAACCCTCTCCTTCGACGAGCCCCGCTTGAGCAGCCTCCAATCCACACAACTCCGACGCCTATACCCCTGCCGTGCCCTCCCTCCTCTTCTGTCTACACAAAAACGCCCCCCTCTCTCGAAATTCCAATTGTAAGTGTTTTTATTTATTTATATTTATAGTTTTTAGTTTATATATAATAAAAAAAAGATAGATTTAGTTTGTACTCATAGAAAAGAATTGATTTTTAACATGGAAAAGAATAGATTTTTATTTATAAAGATATGAACTTTATTTGATATATTAGCAATTAAAAATGATAGGATTTTTGGCATAGTAAAAATTGGATTTTTAAAATATATCCTTCATACAAAAAAAAATTAGATTTTTCCGTCTGTAAAAATTAGATTTTTATTGGAATAAGGTTAGGATTTTGAGCAGTATAAAAATAAAATTTTTATCTATACGGTAGCGTTATAAAATAAAAATATGATTTTTACATTTTTAAAGAATTAAAAGTATGATTTTTATATTTTTAAAGTATTAAAAATATAATCTTTACTGTATAGAAGAGGTAGAAATATGATTTTTGGTTATGTAGAGAATTAAAAATAGCATCTTTATATGTGTAGCAAAAAAAGATTGATTTTGAAAAGACGATATTTTAAAATATGAAAAGACAATATTTTTAAATATGAAAAGACGATATTTTTAAATATTAAAAGACGATATTTTTAGATATGAAAAGAAGATATTTTGAGAGGAGTAGTGAAGTAAAAATATGATTTTTACTTCGAGGAAAATATAATTTTTATATTATAGAAAGGCAAATCTATATTTTTGATAAGGCGAAATCTTTTTATATAGCAGCGATGTAAAAATAGAATTTTTATCTATATAATAGCATAGTAAAAATTCAATTTTTATATATTGAATAGCAAAGTAAAAATTCGATTTTTATCTATTGGATAGCAAAGTAAAAATTCGATTTTTACATATGTAGAGAATGCGGGCAACGAAGGTGATAAAAAGGATAGAACGATGAAGACTTCTATAAAAGAAGAGTCAAGATGATTGGATAGCTATTAGTGAGAATTTCTCACCTTTCAATTTCTTTTCTAGTTATATTTATATACTAGGATGCAGACGGTGCTTAGTAGCACCCGACACAATCGTCCACAGACCATGGACTTGTTTGTTTGGTTGCATAAATTAGTTAGATGATTTGATTTGAATTGAACTTGAATTGATTTGTGGGTTTATCGTGAACTGTGTTTTAAACAACACTAGTTCTTTAACTCGATGATAAATAGAATGTGATTTGGGTTTGTCGTGAATTGTGTTTTAAATAACACCTAGTTCTTTAACCTAGTAAAAGGAGTTTTAACGAATCTGCAATTAGATTGAAATGTAAATTTGTAATCTAAATTATCAAATTTAGAAAATGAGCGAGAATGGAGTATTACCAGTTTTGCTCCAAAGCGATAGTTAAATCCTTAATTAGATTTGAACGTGAAATGGTAATTAATTTTACCGATAACACCACGGTGTTAGATCTGGAGTATCACCAGTTTTGCTTCATGGGATGAATAGGTCGGGATTGGGAAATAAAATAAATAATTACTTCGGTGTGGTTCGCTAATCTCTACTAGTTTAGAAAACCATAATTTGGTTTGAAATGACATCCAAAGGAAGATCAAAGAATAAATTTTAAAGAATTTATCTTGGATAAAATTAATGGGAACCTTTCCCTGAGAATATGAATTGGAATGAGGCGTATGTTGTGTTCTTATAACATTTGTTTTAATATACGCGGGTTGTTCGGAATGTACGGGTTTATACCCATTCTGAATAACCGATTCGATGATATGTCGAAGATGAAGACGGTGGTCGAAGACCGGAAGTCTTTACATCGTTTGGGTAATTACTGACGATCCTGATTGGGCTGTACACTCAAGAGGATGGAAATAGTTGGTGGTCATCCAGACGTACTTGGAGATGGATGGATATGCGAGGAAAGTGCCTCCGGTTTCGTTCAGACCCAGAACGGACTTGTAAATGGATTGTGTGTCTGACACTGGATTTTATTCTGTGTTGATCTATTTCTATTAAATATACATATGTTTGGCGGCGGAGAATTTATTCTTTTGCTTAACGCCCTTCTCTGAGACGTACGAGCTCAGAGGTTGTATATCAATGGACATCAGTCGCATGGCATGAATTGCCTGTGTGGCATGCTAAGATGCAATGATCAAGGCTTTTGTTGAAAAGCAGAGTCTTGTGGTTGATGATCAAAGCACGCCTACGTGGCAGCTTTGTGTATAACGTGAATTCGCGAGCCTCACACCTCGGTATGAGTTAAAAAGGGGATACGGACTACAGTGAGAGCACGACGTTTCTTTCTAGCTTTGGTGATGTCAGTGACTTACCAGCCCTGACATTTATATACTTTTCACCTTTGTGGTTGTTGGAATGCGAGGCGCCTCGATTTTAGGTCTGTAAGGACCGGGAAACGTGTGTTCAGGAATTTCCAATCCTCTAACGTAAGTGAGGACCGGCCCTGAAGCATCCAAGGGTTGCCCAGAGTGCGTAACCCTGAGGCATTTGCTAGAGTGTCTCGAACGCGGAGAGGAGCTTGTCCCTTGCCTCGACTCATGACGGAAATCCAATTTCCAATACGTGTATTGCGGTTTTAATTGTAGAACTAGTATGGCGACATGATATATGGTACCCATGCCGTCTATGATTTATATTTATGATTGAAATTGTTTTGACACTATACACTTATTATAGTATCAAATGATTTGTTTTAAACGTACCAAACATGTTTGGCTATTATAAGGGAAAACCCTATCCTCCGGCTTGCGTTGCATTGTGTGATGGGACCTGGGTCTTATAATAGCTTCATTTTTCGAAAAAGCATTGCATTGTTTATTATATGCACTGGTATTCTTAGGAGGAAACCCGTTCCGTGTTATACGGCGTGGTCCCTTGAATTATTCTCTTTAAAAATAAAGTTTTAATAACTGTTTTAGTTCTCACACCAGTCACATGACTGACCTGGAGTTTATTGTTTTAGCCTAAACTCTGGGTGCCCCTATTTTCCGCACGGGCAGCTAGTAGTTTTGGTTTTGCAGATTTATATTCACAAGATCCTGGTTTACAGCTGGAATGATATCCGGAAAGCTCTGTATCCGTATATCACCTTCAGTTGTGCTTTGTATTATTTTCCGCTGCTATGTAATTTAATGTAATCTCTGATATTCATCGAATGTAATTTATTCATTTATACTCTGTATATTCTTGTATTCTGATGGAATTGTTGTAATAACAATGAAATGTTCTTCTGTTTGTGTTCTGTTTTGTCCTGTTCTCAAACGATCAGGGGTTTCGAACGGTCTAGATCGGTTTAACGACTGATTCGGACCGAGCGAAAATCCTTGTCGTGACATAGGTTTCCTCTTAAACTTAAATAATTTTTATTCAGTTGAACTATTGTTTTGACCCCCTAATTGTAATAACACACGTTAGGTAGAAAGGTAGGGCATGCATAATGATGACATGGAAGAGGAGCTTTGCGATGGCGACCTTTATCTAGTTCATGATTATTATATCGAGTATCTAATTGTTTCTCTGAAATGTTTATAATGTACCTTAATTTATCTATAACAATCTAGAATTTTAACCAATTTAAAATTTGAAATTTGAATACTTAATTCGAATTTTTGAATATAATAGTAATTTCATATGATATGAATTTAGTATAAATATATTGATTTCTGTCAAAATACAATAGTATGACTATGATAAGAAATTATCATGATTTTACAAATTTATGTTTGTTAAACAATTTTGTTAATATAATCTTTTAATAAATATAAATATAATTTTATGAGTATTAGAACCTTTAGTAGCTTTTATTATAAGTGTTGTCTTTGAGTTTCTATAACATTTTTGAGTAAAATGCTACCTAAAGTATTTTCTCCCTTATTTTAACAAGTGACTAGGATACTTGTCTACACGTGAGGACCTAAGCATGCATTAGAGACAAGTGTTCCATAAAGTGGCATGGTGCATGTTAAGGAGCATTGCATGTAGTACATGTATCAACATGCATGTTAAGAAAGCTTTAGGACAAGACAAGTTTCCTACGATGTGTAAGCTTCTTACACACTTGGAATTCCTATATAAACCCACCCTTACCTTCTCATTTCATTCATTCTCCACTTCTCCTTCTTTCTACTTCCTTCCTTATTTTCCATGGCTACCTAATCCATATTTCCTCCTTTACCTTTCCTAATTCGGCCCTGGGCCTCCTTTTCCCTCTTCTCCTTCCTTTTCCATTTTCACTCCATCAGCACCACCACCTTGCCAAAGTTCGCCCTCCTCCTCCACTTCTTATAAAAAAAGAAAAATATATTAATATACATTATATATATTGGCAAAGAAGATGGTACGCAAAAATACTGTCCGATGGTTCGTTCGCGGAAAGCTAGGCTCGCCTACCGAGAAGTATGGGAAAGCTATATTGGTGAGAACATTTAAAACTTCTACACTAGTTTATTGTACACTAATTAGTGAATAATTAGTTCTAATTTGGATAATTAACTAGTTTAATAAGTTTGAACCGACTTTAGATGTTAATGGTTGATATTTGTTGTGACGGATGATGGTTGCGTAGTTTAGAACACAAACACATGCACACTATTAAGCGTTAGTGTTATAACACTTGTGCACAACTATTATTTATTTAATAATGTTGATGGTGGTTGCTATGGATGTTTATAATGGTTTTTTTGCACACACTATGACGCGACGATTATGGTATTTGCATTGGTGATCGGCAAATCTCCTTCGTAATTGGAAGCAATATTATTTCTGAAAGTGGAGTTTGAAATTTATTTTCAAATTTTAGATTTTAAACAATTTAGTAATGAAACAGAAATGTACGTGAATAGTCTTTATAAAAGGGAACATTTTGTCTAAAACAAGTTTTGACGATAAAAATAGGTTTTTTCATAAATCGACGGGAACTATTTTGTTTTGAAAAGGTACTGTTTGGTTTTCCTATACAGAAAATATCTAGAAAATGGTTTATGAGTACATAATGGTTTTCTAAAGTATTTTGAAGCAATTCTGAATAAATTGTATATGACGGTCAAAATAGAGCTTGCCGCAAAGTGGCAGTTTGCGTATTTTACTTATAAGCTTTAAACGTTGTTTGTTCAATGTTGAGTATTAAAGTGATTTAACTTTATAAATCTTTTCCAAACCTTAGTAAATAATTTATAAAAATTAATAAAGTATTTCAAATGATGATTTGAGTTTCCAACATGTAGTATGGGTTGAGACTTGATTTGGTCCTGTATATCCACATGGTTTTAAAATTGCGCTTATCATTTGGAAAGTGTGACACCCCGCGTCCGTTAATATCACTCACAAAGGGAATGCATTAAGTTTCGTGAAGCTTTAGGTAAATAGACACAGAATATCGCAAGACAGATATAAAAAAATTTGCAGTAGAAATAAACAACTTTATTAATCACCAAAATATCGTGGTCCGAAGCATCATTTATTTGAAGTATAAAAACCCATTACAACATAAAAACCACTGTCTTGTACTTTAGAAATATCAAAGTACATAAAAGAAAGAAAATTCCCCAATAAGGAAATATAGCCATTGCAACGAGAATAGGAGCTTGATCCATACATATAAGAAGCTCCAGCAATCAAGAAAATTCACGGTCAAGCCTGAGAGTTTCCTCCCTGAGAACCTGGGGGGGGGGGGGGGGGGGGACGGAAGAGAGAAGGAAAAACAAAAGAGTCAGACATAAAGTCTGGCGAGTCTAGTTACTTTATCCAGTAAATAAATAAAATTAATCAAGATAGGCATAAAGCGGATAAGAGAGATCACTATACAAATGGCAGGTGTGACAAGGAAGATAAGGTAAGGTGTATACATGCTTCACTAATGACTACTCTGCACTATTACCAGTATAATCTAAGACGAGATGATCCCTTCCACTATAAGTTGGTAGACATAGGGCATATGTCCGAGTGTAACTTAACCACTACCCTAATTGATCGGCTCCCTACTCTATAAATACCGTGTGCTGGTCCCACAGTAGATGGTATCACTTCCCTAAAGTGGCAACCCAAGATGTGCACAGTCATATTTATTGGTGTCACGGTCATCTTGTCTCCCTCTGCCCGGCCCATGCATGCACATGTCCCCGGTCGGTTTGCGCCGTGTACACCACTCGTCATGTTTTGGATATCTTATATTCAATCAATAAGTGTGCCCCTTCTCCGCCTAGTACAGAGTTCACTACTCTGATACTAAATACGGGTTACTAACTGAAATGGGTCCCACACAATATGATACCAGCTCTCCCCTTTTGTCTTGTATCCCTACTAGGTTTTCCACTGACTATGTATACCCTAAAGGGTGATCTTTAATTACATAGACCTATACCAATTATGCTTACCCTAGAAGGGTGATCTTTAATTACATAACTTTACTGGGTTAAATTTGTAGGCCAATATATGTATATATATATATATATATATATCCCACCCCCTTCAGTTATACTTAACCCGCCCACTATCCAATTTACTTTACTTAACCCTAACTTATATTCATAATCATACAGTTCTTATAGATTAAATTAGGTTAAGTAGTCCTTTCTCATTACCATGTCCAGTTATGGTTATGTTGGGCTAGACCTCCCACATTAGGCCTACAACGTGTAGATGCTAGATGTGCCGGTCGGGTCCAGGCAGTCGGGTCCAGGCAGTCTTATTCCACAGTTGGGCCTAACCACGTGTCTTAGCCCGAGTCGTATTTACACACTTAGACCTCTCATGTTAGGTTCAACGTTAGTGGCTGCTGGATATGCCGGTCAGGTCCGGGCAGACTTCCACCACTAATGTAACCTAACCTCATGTCATAATTGTTAATATAATTTCTAATTGTAATTGCTAAACATTCCATTTATTAATTAGTTTACCAATTAATTAATCTTACCCTCTTGGGTGTTATTGCCCATTTTATCAATAATTTGAATCACTAGTCCAAAAATGTTTATTTACCAATTATGCCAATATTTACTTAATTCCCCCATTTCTAACTAACATCCTCACACAATTGACGGCATGTCTAGGCTAAATAATTAGCCTAGCCATAAGTGATGAAAAGGAAAGCTAATAGGAATGTAACACATATGATCATTGAATATGATTTGGCATAACATAGATTAGCGTAGTCATAAGGTTATCATATGAATTTGTGACAATTTCTATGATGTCAAAGTGAACAAAAATGAGGTCTAAACTAATCATTTAAATACCCAACAATTCAGATCTAGCATAGTAAGGGTGACATAGTAGCATGTTTAGATCTAAGGATAAATTCACATGTCCAATTTATAACATATCCAAATTTATCATAATATGACAGGTGAAAGGTGATTTACATAAAGAAACAGATCTAATCAATGTCATAACTTGTCCCAGATTAACGTATTCACCTTTTCCATAATACAATTACAAGTCAAGATCTGCATAGGAAACATCATAGAATAACCACAATAATATCAGAACTAGAGAAATATATCTATCAAGATCTACATAGGAAACATCATAGAATAACCACAATTATATCAGATCTAGAGAAATAGATCTATCAAGATCTACATAGTATAAGGTTTAATACTGGCATAGATTCATACTTTACAACATATCCAATTCATAGTCTTTCACAATTCATTGTTATTTATTTAAACCTAAAAGTGACTAGAAACTCACAACGTTAGGTTTAGAGAATTGAGAGAGAATAAATCTGAATTCTGAATTTGATTAGATAAACCATTGTTGTTGAATTTGATTCTGTTTCAGTTTTCAACCCATCTGCGTATGGCCTCCATGATCTCCAATGAAGAAAATAGGAGAATAGGGGACCATTTTTATAGCCTAGAACCAATGAATCAGACCCAGAATCAAGTCCAGGTACATAAAATGTATTCTTCCCAGATCTTCCTAGGGGGGTCGACACCCCTATTAGGGGGTCGACTCCCCATTCGACACCCCCTAAAGGGGTCGACACCCATGTTGACACCCACGAGCGGGAATTTTCACGCTCAGCCCACTTTGGTTGGATTTTGATTTTTGAACTGTTTTGAAGGTTTTGGAATTATTTTATATATATATATACACACACACACACACATATATTCTTCCTTATGCGTATACAAACTTCTAAGCCTTATAACTTCTCCATATGATATCCGATTTACGCAAATCCGGACTCTACCCCAAGCAAAATTCCGAGACGAACGCAAAGGCGCAGCCCATTTCCCTTAATTCTTCTTCTAAAAATTAAGTATTCTTTAATTTTTTAATTTTAATATTTTAAAATCACGGGGTGTTACATTCTCCCCTCCTTAAAGGATTTCGTCCCTGAAATCTTCAAATTAAGAAGAATGTATCCTACCATCCATCATCCATCTACTCATCCTTCATCCACAAGCATCCATTGTCCTTAAAAGATTTCTAACGCTTATACGAGTATATGCAGAGGTGTGTGTATATGTCCCAATACTAATGCGAAAATCAGGCGGTCTACTGGTTCAGTTGACCTCCTTAATGCGATGATTGATTAGTGCCATGAATCCAATATGTATGCAAATAATCCTATTATAACATATATGCTCTATATGTGTGCACGTCCATTCGTCCAAGTGCAACATCCATATGCTAACTCATCCATTTTCATCCATAAATGAAAAGAAAATGTACATGCATCCACATGCAGTATGAGAGAGTGATTGAGCCGATCTAGTGCCTAATGTGTGTTTATATGCGTCCACAGGCAACCACTAGCAAACACTTGCATCCACTGACATCCATCAAACATAACATGTTTCAAACACATGTTTTCATACATAAGGCGCCTATCTAAAGGTCGAAAACACTAGGGATAATGTATGCTCGATTGACAAAAATAGGTGCAAATAAAGCTTTGAAAAAGGAGTTAAGAACATACCCTCAAAAAGGAAAGGGTACGAAGCATGAATTCTATCTTCGGTTTCCCAAGTTGTGTCTTCTGGGTTGTCTCCCCATTGAACCTTCACCAACTTGATTTCTTTGTTGCTCAGCTTCTTAACTTCCGATCCAAGAATATGGGTAGGGACTTGTCTAACTGTCGCCTCCCATTCCACCTCCACTTCTTCCAACATACTCGGATCAACGACTTCTACGGTGTCATGCAGCACTTTCGTAGATGAGAAACATGAAAAACATTATGAACACCGGACAAATTCTCTGGGAGTTTTACTTTATAGGCCATTTGGCCACTCTCTCGTTTATGGGAAAGGGTCCCACAAACCTAGGTGCCAACTTCCCTATTGAACCGAAGCGGACAACATTTCTCAGAGGCGATACTTTGATGAAAACTAAGTCTCCCACTTCAAACTTGATGTCAGTTCTCCTTTTGTCTGCATAGGACTTATGCCTATCTTGAGCTGTTTTCATTCGCCATCGAATAAGCTCAATCTTCTCAGACATCTCCCTGACCGTATCAGGCCCAAGTAACAATCTTTCTGCAGATTCCCACCAACAAGTTGGAGACCTACAGGGTCGCCCGTACAATGCTTCGAAGGGTACCATACCCATGCTAGCTTGATGGCTATTATTATAGGCAAACTCTACTAAAGGAAGATGCTCTTCCCATGTCCCTTCGAAGTCTAGGATACACATCCTCAGAAGATCTTCTAGAATTCTGTTCACCCTCTCCGTCTGGCCATCGGTTTGAGGATGATAAGTGGTACTCAAACACAACTGTGTACCCAATGCTTCTTGCAAACTCCTCCATAATTCGCTGGTAAAGATGGGGTCACGATCGCTTACGATGCTAACAGGCACTCCATGATGACGAACTACCTCACGAACATAAATCATTGCCAACCATGATGTCGTCCTATTGCTCTTAACCGGAACAAAGTGAGCGCTCTTCATGAGTCTATCAACTATCACCCAAATGCTGGTATTGGCTTTCTTCGATCTAGGCAAACCATCTATGAAATCCATAGAGATGCTCTCCCTATTTCACTGAGGAACCTTCAAAGGATGAAGTAGACCACTGGGCTTCTTTTGCTCAACTTTAACTTGCTTGCAAACTAAACAATGAGAAACAAATTCGGCCACATCTTTTTTCTTCCCAGCCCAAAAGAAAACCCTTTTCATGTCTCTGTACATCTTGTCGCCGCCTGGATGAATAGTCATCTTAGAATGGTGGGCTTCTTCTAGGACTGCCTTTATCAAGCTTCCAGTCTGAGGAACACACAGCCTTCCGTCTCGTCGCAACCACTCCTTTTCATCTATGGCATATCTACCGAGGTGACTAGAAGTCCCCCCTCCTCTAAGTTTTTCTATGATCCAAAATCCGTGGGTCACTTTGTTGTGCAGCTCCTATCTGGTCCATAAGAGTTGGCCGTATCTCCAAGGATGCAAACAAATCAGGCAAAATCTCACTGGAGGGTTTAAAATCAAAAGCCGATATGAACTCCAAGTTCTTTCTTTCCACAAACAGAGGACTTAGGGCTACCCTTTGCCTACTTAGTGCGTCTACCACCACATTACCCTTGCAAGGGGAATAAGTAAACTCAAAGTCATACAAAGCTAAGAACTCCATCCACCGTTGTTGGCTTAAGTTGAGATCATTCTTTGAGAATAAATACTTGAGAGACTTATGGTCGGGGTGCAGCTCGAACCTTTCTCCAAGCAATTAATGACGCCATATCTTTAACACGAATACTATGGCAGCTAGCTCTAGATCATGGGTGGGGTAGTTCTTTTCATGAACTCACAACTGCCTACCCCCATAACATATTACCTTCCCCTCTTGCATTAGAACCGCAGCAAGCCCTGTACCACACGCATCAGTGTAAACGGTAAATACCTTACTTCCATCGGGCAAGGTCAAGACTGGGACTGTTGTCAGAGCCCTCTTCAGTCATTGGAAAGCAACATCACAGTCTATATTCCATGAAAACACCAAATTCTTCTTTGTTAGCCTGGTGAAAGTGGATGATATCTTCGCGAAGTCCTTAATGAACTTCCTATAGTAACCTGCCAACCCAAGGAAGCTTCTCACCTCGGTTGCGTTTTTACGAATCTGCCAATCTTGCACTGCAACCACCTTCGAGGGATATATAGCTATCTCTTCTTTGGAGACTACATGCCCCAAGAATCTCACTTCCTTTCTCCAAAAGTGGCATTTGGAAAACTTTGCTTTAAGTTGATGGTCACGGAGAGTTTTCAAGACTTCTCTCAGGTGTTGGGCATGCTCTTCTTCGTTCATGGAGAAGATCAAAATATCATCAATGAAGACTACGACAAATTTGTTTAGGAATTCCTGAAACACTCTACTTATTAAATCAACAAAATAGGCGAGTGCATTTGTCAGCCCAAAAGGCATCATTAGCTATTCAAAGAAACTATCCGGAGTTCTAAAAGCAGTTTTATCTATGCTGTCTTCAGCCACTCTCAGCTGATGGAACCCCATAGCCAAATCTAACTAAGAAAACACAGAGGCACCAGCAAGCTGATCAAATAAATCATCAATCCTCGGAAGCGGGTGTTTATTCTTCTTGGTAAATTTATTCAACTCTCTGTAGTCAACACACAAACGAAGCGAACCATCTGGCTTAGTTGCGAATACTACTGGAGCACCCTATTTAGATATGCTTCGTCTGATAAACCCTTTCTCAAGCAGCTCCCCTACTTGCTTACTCAGCTCCCTCCTTTCCCTTGGAGCCATGTGGTGCATGGGTAATGCAACTGATTTTGCGTTGTCCACTAGATATATACGAAAGTCGATCTCGCGCCTCGGAGGTCAACCCCGTACCTCATCAAAAACATCATAAAAATCTCGGACTACTGGGACATATTACAAATCCTCTATAGATGCATCAAGAGATTCTAAAAACTAAGCATAACAGACCCTTGTGAGTCACAAGAAACATCGACGGTCCTCCCAGGACAAGTCAGGAGCCTAACAACCCTCCTCTCACAATCCAGAATGGCCCCATACATAGTAAGCCAATCCATTCCTAGAATCACCCAATAGCCCATAAACCCGAGCATATAAGCGTCACATTCAAATTCGACGCCTAACAAAGATAATTTCAAATCCCGACAAATCATCAATAAATGAGCCGAACCACCAATGGGGTTTGAAACAACTATGGGATCTACTACCATACTTGTAATTAAGTGCAGAGATTCAACTACAGAACTAGATATAAACGAATGTGAAGCACCAAAATCAAAAAGTGTTCTAACTGGATGATTTGAAAGAGAAACTAAACTTTATATGGAAATCTTTCTACCTCTTTCAGGAGCACTGATGACGAGAGCATGCACCTGCCATTTAGAAGTTCCAGCTCTTTGACCTTATCACTACGGTCACTGTTTCTTTGGGCACTCTTTAGAGTAGTGTCCAAGCTCTCCACAATTAAAGCAACTGATCTTCCTTTTCTTACAATTTTTAACCAAGTAACCTTCCTTCCCACAATGGTGACATTTTCTGTCATCCTTGTCTTTGTCATTCTTCCCTCCTTTCTTCTTCTGTTGTTGTTGTTGTTGCTGCTGCCATTGATGTTGCTGCTGCCCCTTCTTGGGCCATACCTTCTTATTCTGCGATGACTCTACAGCTTTCACTTCCTTCTTTTCTCCCTTGTCCTCCTAATGCATAAGGGCCATATCAACAAGCTTTTCAAATGTCGCCCCCATTGGAATACGGAACATCGCTAGCCCATGTAAAGGCTCAGTCAGCCCTTTAGCAAACCACAAAGCCCTTTTGTGCGGTGTATCCACCAACTCTAAACCAAACATTACCAGCTGGTTGAACTTGTTCACATACTCCTTCACCGTCAAGTTTCCTTGTTTGAGTTCCAAGAACCTCTCCATCTGTATGCTTCTTTCAGCTTGGGAAAGAAATTTCATTTCAAACCTCTGCCCAAAATCTCCCCAAGTTTCTACCGGTCGTCTAGCTTGGCTAATTTCCACCCAAAAAGAAGCTTCATCCTTCAGTAGCCAGGAGGCTAACTGAACCGTCCATCGATCCTCTACTTCGAAGATCACGAAAAAGTCCTCGGTTTTCTTGAGCCAATTCTGTGCTTCTACGAATGTCTCATTCCCATGGAATGGCTTCCCTCCCATAGCACGGAAGTCACTGCAGATTTTTGCGAAGTTATCTGCCCTTGGAGGGGGAGGATGAATGATTGGCGTAGCTGGGGGAGGAACATCTCTTTGGCCTTCGGCAGGTGTCGTGGCCTCCAAGTACGTACGGAACCATCCGGGTATCGTAACACCCTCTGGGATATTATGAAGTTTTGATCTCCAGACATGCTGAAAAGAAAAAGAGGAAAAGATTTAAATAAAGGACCAAAGGATATTTCTTATGGCTTTTTGGGGAATATTTCCAAAACAGACTTTTGTTTTTGAAAATACTTTCTTTTAAAACTTATTTCGAAAATATTTTTCAAAAACTCTTATCTATTCTAGTAACCTGCAGCTCTGATACCAAGTGTGACACCCCACGTCTGTTAATGTCACTAACAAATAGAATGCATTAAGTTTCATGAAGCGTTTAGGTAAACAGACACAGAATATTACAAGATAGATATACAAAATTTTGCAGCGGAAATATTTTTTTATTAATCATCAAAATACCATGGCCCAAAGCATCATTTGTCATAAATATAAAAACCCGTTACAACATAAAAACCACTGTCCTATACTTCAGAAATATCAGAGTACATAAAAGAAAGAAAATTCCCCAATAACGAAATAAAGCCATTGCAACAAGACTAGGAGCTTGATCCATACATATCAGTAGCTCCAGCGATCAAGCAATATCATGGTCAAGCCTGAGTGTTTCCTCCCTGAGAACCTGGGGGGAAACAGAAGAGAGAAGGAAAAACCAAAAGGGTCAGACATAATGTCTAACGAATCTAGTTACTTTTAGCCAGTAAATAAATAGAAGTAATCATGACAGGCATAATGTGGATAAGAGAGTTCACTATACAGATGGCAGGTGTGACAAGGCAGATAAGGTAAGGTGCATACATGCTTCACTAGTGACTACTCTGCACTATTACCAGTAAAATCTAAAATGAGATGATCCCTTCCACTAGAAGTTGGTCGACTTAGGGCATACATCCAAGTGTAGGCTAACCACTACCCTAATTGATCGGCTCCCTACTCTGTAGATACGCTGTGCTAGTGCCACCGTAGGGGGTATCACTTCCCTAAAGTGGCAACCCAAGATGTGCACAGTCATATCTACTGGTGTCATGGTCGTCTTGTCCCCCTTTTCCAGGCCCATCCACGCACGTGTCCCCGGTAGGTTTGCAATGTCTACACCACCCGTCACGTTTTGGATCTCTTATAATCAATCATTAAGCGTTCCCCTTCTCCGCCTAGTACGGAGTTCACTACTCTGATACCGAATACGGGTAACTGACTGAAATGGGTCCCACACAATATGATACAAGATCTTTCCTTTTGTCTTGTATCCCCACTAGGTTTTCCACTGAATATGTATACCCTAAAGGGTGATCTTTAATTACATAGCCCTATACCATTTATGCTTACCCTAAAAGGGTGATCTTTAATTACATAACTTTACTGGGTTAAGTTTGTTGGCCTATATATATAAATATTAACCACCCCCTTCAGTTACACTTAACCCACCCACTATTCAATCCATTTTACTTAACCCTAACTTATGTTATAATCATACAGATTTTAAGGATTAAATTAGGTTAAGTAGTTCTTTCTCATTATCGTGTCCAATTATGGTTATATTGGGCTAGACCTCCCACGTTAGGCCTACAAAATGTGGATGCTGGATATGTCGGTCGGGTCCGTGTAGTCTAATTCCACAATTGGTTCTAACCTCGTGTCTTAGCCAAAGTCGTATTTACACACTTAGACCTCTCACATTACGTTCAACATTAGTAGCTGCTGGATATGCCGGTCGGGTCCGGGCAGACTTCCGCCACTAATGTAACCTAACCTCGTGTCATAAGTGTTAATATAATTCCTAATTGTAATTGCTAAACATTCCATTTATTAATTAATTTACCAATTAATTAATCTTACCTTCTTGGGTGTTATTGCACATTCTATCAACAATTTGAATTACTAGTCCAAAAAAATTTATTTACCAATTATGCCAATATTTACTTTTTCCCCCATTCCTAACTAACGTCCTCAAACAATTGACGGCATGCCTAGGCTAAATAATTAGCCTATCCATAAGCGATGAAAAGGAAAGCTAATAGGAATGTAACACAAGTGATCATTGAATATGATTTGGCATAACATAGATTAACGTAGTCATAAGGTTGTCATATAAACTTGTGACAATTTCATTGACGTCAAAGTGAACAAAAATGAGATCTAAACTAATCATTTAAATATCCAGCAATTCAGATCTAGCATAGTAAGGGTGACATAGTAGCATGTTTAGATCCAATGATAAATTCACATGTCCAATTTATAACATATCCAAATTTAGCACAATATGACATGTAGAAGGTGATTTACATAAAGAACCAGATCTAATCAATTTCATAACTTGTCCCAGATTAACATATTCACCTTTTCCATGATACAATTACAAGTCAAAATCTACATAAGCAACATCATAGAATAACCACAATTATATCAGATCTAGAGAAATAGATCTATCAAGATCTGCATAGGCAACATCATAGAATAACCACGATTATATCAGATCTAGGGAAATAGATCTACCAAGATCTACATAGTATAAGGTTTAATACTGGCATAGATTCATACTTTACAACATATCCAATTCATAGTCTTTCACAATTCACTGTTATTTATTTAAACCTAAAAGTGATTAGAAACTCACAGCGTTAGGTTTAGAGAATTGAGAGAGAATAGATCTGAATTCTGAATTTGATTAGCTAAACCGTTTTTGTAGAATTTGATTCCGTTTCAGTTTGCAACCCATCAGCATATGGCCTCCATGATCTCCAATGAAGAAAATAGGAGAATAAGGGACCATATTTATAGCCTAGAACCAATGAATCAGACCTAGAATCAAGTCCAAATATATTAAAAAAAATCTTCCTAGATCTGCCCGGGGGGTCGACACCCCTATAGGGGGTTGACTCCCCAGTTGACACCCCCTAAGGGGGGTCGACACCCATGTCGACACCCCCTGGGGGGTGGACACCCACGTGCGGGAATTTTCCCGCTCAGGCCGCTTTGGTCGGATTTTGTTTTTTGAACTGTTTTGAAGGTTCTGGAATTATTTTATATATATATATATATTCGTCCTTATGCGTATACAAACTTCTAAGGCTTATAAATTCTCCATACGTTATCCGATTTACTCAAACTCGGACTCTATCCCAAGCAGAATTCCAAGACGAACGCAATGGCGCAGCCCGTTTTCCTTAATTATTCTTCTAAAAATTAAGTATTCTTTAATTTGTTAATTTTAATAATTTAAAATTACAGGGTGTTTACAGAAAGACCGGGAATAAAACTGGATCTGAAAACCATTCCGAATAATAATACGTCGTTTGGAATAACTAAGCATATCGAAGATGGTATTGAAGACCGGGACCCGGCACAATGAAAGGAATGCTTGTTGAATGTCTCGAATGTGTAGCTCCCATTTGCAGATGGATTTTATATCAGCAAATTAAGTGGCAAGTAGACCTAGCGTATTTAGAGGAATTAGAATTTTGGTTTCATTCAAACCCAGAACGAACCTGTATGGATTGTGTGTCTGACATTGTAATTAACTACGTAGCAATGATCTTTATTAATCTATATCTACTTGATGGCGGAGAATTTATTCTCTTAGCTTAATGCCCTTCTCTAAGGCGTAAGATCTTAGAGGTTATATGTTGATAGAATTCAGTGATGCGTTGTGAACGAACAATGTGGCATACTTAAGTTACGTGATGAGCTATGGATTATTTAAGCGTATCTTTGTGTATATCATGAGCTTGACCAGCCTCAGACCTTGGTAAATGGCCAAAAAATGAAGAAATGCAGCAGGGTCTTGGGTGTGTTGTCTCCTTCTAGATAAAGGTGTACCATAGTATGGAATTCAGGTATTAACCTATGTGGAGAAGACCTACTTTTGTAATTTTTGTTGGCGAGCGCTCAAAAAGGTCTATAACGACCGGGAGATGACATACTCAGGCGTACTGTAAGTTACCTAGTTACAGAGGTAACTCAACTTTGTGTTGCCATGAGGAGCATGAGTTAATTCTTGGCATCCCTCTAGAGGTGTTCAAATTTCAATTCGGTACGGAAGTTCCTTTGCTTAGTCATAGTTGGAAACTCAATCTCCACTATAAGCCCCATATGTTAGTATAGTATATGATACCTATGTGGTTATTTTAATACATTTATTTTCGAAAGATTTTTACACTATGCACTAATAGTATTATGAAATAGGACTTTCATGAATCAAAGGCATTTTTAATTGCAAAAGGAGAAACCTCACCCAAGTGTGTGTTTGCATAGTGTGTGTGCCACAATACCTTATATTAGTTTCATTTTTCAAAAAAGTCATCGCGAATTTCAGTGCACTGGTATTCACATGGAGTAAACTCGTTACGCATTAGCAGCATGGTCTGGTGAATTACCTAACAATAAAATAAACCCTAAAATAAATGTTTTTAGTTTTCACACCAGTCCCATGACTGACCTAGAGTTTATTGTTCTCACACCTAAATGCTGGGTGACCATAATTTTTACACGGGTAGTTTGGTTTGCATATTTAGCCTTGAAGTTGGTTGGAGCAGGATTCTGGTTTTAGTTGGAGCTATTATATCTATGATTATTTATATTCTTCCACTCAATTTAGTATCTTTCCACTGTGTAATCGATGTACTCTGATGTATCTCTTGTAACTCTGATATATTATTATTGTCATGATAATGGAAAAGTTCTTTTACTTTTGAGCAAATGTATAAGTACCCCTAACAATCCGTCTTTATTAACGATTTAAGTTGGTTTAATTACCTGCAAAATTCAGGTTAAAAGACGGATTGTTACATGTTTAGAATTAAATATTTGGTATATATAAAGCTAAGGGATACGACTAATTTGATTAAAAGAGAAAGGACTCATAAGAGTTGGGATTAGTGATATTCAATGAGAATGAACTCATTACTGATAAGGTTAGTAATGCCCTAGAATCAGTATGTAGAGCAATACGTTTGAGAGAGCGCCTTTCACGTAAAGTGAATTAAGTCTTTGGGATTAATAGTATAATTCACGTTAAGGGATAAACTTGGGTCAAATTTGTTATGGTAATTCTCCCCTAAACAAACTAATCAATATGGTTAGAAAACAAAATAAATAATAAGAGTCTGAGTATTTTATTTAATGTTGAGGTTGGACTATCAAGTATAAGAAGATTTTGCATATATGCCTGATCAACGTATATACGAAGTCTTAAGTATACTAGATAGATATATAATCACACTCTAGTCCCTTGAAGACAATTCTATTGATGACTGCAGCATCATCAATGTGTATTTTCGAGTTTTGAAAGTGGGATGGTTATACGATTCTGATTAAAACATCACTATATACTTAAACCCATTTCGATAAGCATTTGAAAATGTTTGGTAAATTAATGTGAATTTGAACAAATAAGCAAGATCTTGAAAATTTCATAGAGTTGTAAGAATTATACAAGGTAAACCTATAGTAAGGATAAGCCAGTAAATTAAGTAGAATGTATATGAGAAAGTGTATTTGTGATAGAAAATTGGTTTTGAAAAGATATATAGTGTGAAAACTTAAATCGAATTAAATATTAAGAAAGAACTATACATGTGTAAACTTTCCCGCGATCGACCAAAGTGGATCAGGCAAAACGCAAGCTGAAACGTTGGTCGATCAACAAAAAAAATTTGTGTGGATTTTTTGGAGAATTTTTTTTTTAAAATATTTATTTTTAAATATTAAAAAAAAATTAAAAAAAATTTTTGAAAATGTTTTCGATGGAAGTGCCCTCCCCAAAATTTAAAAAAAAAATTAATTTTTTTTTTGTTGCGATCTCGGAAAAGTTTGGTTTTGGTTGGATTTTACCAGGCTTTTCGAAAACTGGCCAAATCTAGCTAGAACCATGCTGAAATGTGGGCAATTACAGGAAAGCTTGGTTTTGGTTGGATTTTTCCGGTTTTTTCGAAAATAGGACGTATCAAGCAGAAACCTTGGTGAAACGTGGCCGCTCATAGGAAAGTTCGGTTCTGGCGAGATTTCCCAGTTTTTTCGAAAACTGGACGTATCAAGTAGTAACATGCGTGATTACGAGAATCTTTGGTTTCGGCGAGATTTTCCTATTTTCTCGAAAATGGGACTGATTAGGAAGAAACCATGCTGAAACGTCGGCGATATCTCGGAAAAGTTTGGTTTTGGTTGGATTTTACCAGTTTTTCAGAAAACTGGCCAAATCTAGCCGGAACCATGCTGAAATGTGGGCAATTACAGGAAAGCTTGGTTTTGGTTGGATTTTTCCGGTTTTTTTCGAAAATAGGACGTATCAAGCAGAAACCTTGGTGAAACGTGGCCGCTCATGGGAAAGTTCGGTTCTGCCGAGATTTCCCAGTTTTTTCGAAAACTGGACGTATCAAGCAGAAACATGGGAGATTACGGGAATCTTTGGTTTCGGCGAGATTTTCCTATTTTCTTGAAAACGGGACTGATCCGGAAGAAACCATGCAGAAACGTGGGCGATTACAGGAAAGTTTGATTTTCGCTAGATTTCACCGATATTTTCGAAAATTGGGCGGATCAGGCAGAAACCGTGCTGAAACGTGGGCGCTTGCAGGAAAGTTTGGTTCTGGCAAGATTTCCCAGTTTTATTGAAAACTGGACGTATTAAGAAGAAACCATGCTGAAACATGCGCGATCACAGGAAATTCTTCTTAAGATACACTCCGAGTATGCGTAAAATGGACACCGTATGAAGAAGATATTAAGGTTTGAAGTTTGCACATGTATATAAGCTAATTATATATAAAATAAAACAATCCCGAATATTAGAAATTGATGGCAGGACAACGCGGGAATCAGACCCGTTGGCGATCGACCCCAGCCCTAGGGGTGTCGACCCATGGGTCGACACCATAAAGGGGTGTCGATACCCATGTTGACAACCCCAGATCTGAACCAGCTTAATTCCTATTTATGTAGAATCCTTTCTTAACTAGATTCACTGACCCTATGCTATAAATAGGACCTTAATCCCATCGTTTTATTCATCTAAATCAATGGTGACGACAAGGTGCTGCCCCGACTCAATCTTATCAAGCTTATTCTTCTTCAACAAACAAGTTATTCAGATTTAGAGATCTATTCTACAACATATGCAATCAAATCTTCTGTTCTTTAGATCCAATCACAGTGAGTCTATGTTATTTTTAGATATAAACACTTAAAAGTTATTCTGACATGTCTATGAATTGGATCTAAGCCTGTGACTATTTGAATCATATGAGGACTGCCATAACTTGTGTATCTAACTTACTATTTAGATCTCATATGTCTATTCATAATATGCCTATTATGCTAGGTTGCCTAATCAGTTCTATTATCACATGTTCATCAGATCTGTTCTTATATGCCTATCTTGTAATTATGCCTAATTCTGTCACTATATGTTTATTCAGTTGTTATCCCTATTTCTACCATCATATGTCTATCTTGTTATCATGCTTATTTATGTTCTCTTCCCTTCTTCTTTTCCCTTTTTATTTTACAGCCAGGCTACCTTTGGGCCTAGGCATACCGCTGAAATATGTGAACGTGTGAAATAGGTGACGAGGGGAAAATGTTGAAATAGGGGCATAATTTGAATTGGGAAATTTGGGCATAACTTGAATTGAAAACATGAATATTTATTTGGGGCATAAACCAAACTGTAATTAAAGATCCTAATTTAGGGCATATGGTACATGATGAATATGACTTGAAAAAGGGGCATGAAAACTATAATGAAATAGGGCTAATTATTCAAGAATGAAATGCTTGGATTTACAATAATTTGAAACTGTAACCGCGTTTTGACATGAGGTTAGATTACACTTATAGTAGAAGTATGCCCGGACACGACCGGTATATCTAGCGACCACAAGTGGTGAATCTAATGTAAGGGGTCTAAGTGCATAAACAAGTAATGCGCTAAGACACGAGGTTAAGTCCGACTTGTGGAAGAAATGCCCGGACCCGCCCGACATAATCCACAAGTTGTAAGCTTAATGTGGGAGGTCTAGTGCTTTATAACCACAAATGAATAAATGTTAATGAACTTGAATACTTAACCTATTTCAATCCATAGGGATTACATGAACATGTTAACTTGGGGTTATGTAAACTTGCTTGAATCAGTGGGAGGGTTAAGTAAATCTTGGGGCGGTGTGTAATATTTTTATATATATAGACCCGCAAACTTAACCTATTAGGTTATGCAATCTTGTTACACCGGTAGGCATAACCTGTTGAAATCCTAAAATTAGGGATGCAAGCCTAGGGGGAAGCTTCTATCATCTGGTGTATGGGATCTGTTTCAGTCAGCAACCCATATATGTGTATTAGACGAGTACTCTGAACTAGGTCGGAGTCGGGGCACGCTTACTGAACTGATTATAAGAGGTCACTTGGGGAAAGGTGTCTGGCAGCGTGGTCCATCGGGCTTATGTCGTGCATGGGTCTGCCTGCTTGGGATAATTAGATGTTGTGGCATCAGTAAATATGGTTGTGCACATCCTGGAAATGAAGGGTTGCCACTTTAGGAAGTGATACATCCTACTGTGCGGCCAGTACAGGGTATCTACGGAGTTAGGGAGTCGATCGATTTGAGTAATAATTATGGTATATCTAGTCTTGCTTGTTTAAGTAGCCTGTTATTATCCTTAGGGGTAACACTGGTATGTTTAGTTAGGTTGCCTATTATTATATGGGGTAGAACCTCTCACTAGAAGTACGCATAAATCTACCATCTTGTTGGGGATCATCTTGTTCATATGATACTAGTATTGGTGCGGAGAGAAGTATTAGAGAAGCGCAATGCATGTTCTGTTTAGTCTATCCTGTTTACCTTGTCATACCTGCCTTATATGTTGTTATATCTCTCTCTAACTTATATGTCTTTCATGACGCTTTTATTTATTTATATGCTAAAAGTAAGTGGACTCGCCAAACTTTATGTCTGACCCATTTTGTTTCCTCCTCTTTCTCTTCCGTTCCCCCCCAAACCCCAGGTTCTCAGGGTGGGAATACTCAAGCTTGATTAGGATTCTTCTTTCCTTCTGCTTGGAGTGGCTTAGATGTGCTGCTTGATTTCATATCTTCTCTATTATGGCTATATTTTGGGGATTATGCTTCTTTATTTATTGTACTCTGATGATTTTAGTAAAAGATAGAAGTTTTAAGCCGATGTACTGGGTTTTATGTATTTCAGACTCATGATGTAACTATGTTTTGAACCATAATGTTTTCTGCTTAATAAAGTTTTAAATTCCGCTATTATTTTATACCTGTCTTGTAATATTTCTGTTTCTGTTTACCTATAACGCTTCATGAAACTTAATGCATTCTCTTAAAGAGTGACATTAACGGATGTGGGGTGTCACAATATATATCCAAATGATTTCTCTAAAGTTTGAAGGAAATAAGTTTTATAGCGATGAATTTGGAATAATTATTTGTGGATAGCCAAACTTAAACAATATAAGGAATTAAAATCTTGAATTATCAACGATTTTTGGCAGTCGATAAGTTCTAAAATATATTGTGGTAATAAAAGGAACTGTTTAAGTAAGCGCGAATACCTTGTGAAATAAGATTCACAATTTGATTGAAGGATATTTGGAAAGCGGGAATAGTAAGAAGAAATTACCAAACTAAAACGTTTAGACAAGCTGGGTTCTGAGATGATCGAGCTTTTCATATAAAGAATAATAATAATTTTGGGAAAGTGAAAAGGAATAAGATTCATAACCTTTGTATTTGCAAGATAAGATGTAAGAAAATAATTTATAACTCTGAGTTTTCTTAAAGGCGGTAAATCGTTGAGTATAAGTAATTTACCCGGTAAACGATGGGTCGGTTATAATGGGTAATCGAAAGTAATCGTTTGAGAACATGGTAGATATAGTTGTCCAGAAATATGTGTGTTAGAATATTCTACCTGATATTTCCACTACGAGGACAGGTGTTTTGGTATAAGGAATTTTAATCTTGAGTTTGAAAATCTACAAGATGTCGAATGGGTAGTTACGATTCCCTTTCCTTATCAAGTTTTAAGGGGGGTGAATGTCACGATCTAGAATTTTTACCAATTTGAAATTGGATTTTTGATTACTTAATTTGAATTTTTGGATATAATATTAATTTCATATGATATGAATTTAGTATAAGTATATTGATTTCTGTCAAAACACAACAATATGATTTTGATAAGAAATCAAGCTTTTACAAATTCATGTTCTTAACCTGTTTTGTTAGAATGATATTTTATCATATATAAATATAATTTTATGAATATTAGAACCATTGGTAGCTTTTATTATAAGTGTTGCATTGAGTTTCTATAGCATTTTGAGTAAAATGCTACTTAAAATAGCTTCTCCCTTATTTTAACAAGTGTCTAGGACACTTGTCCACATGCATGGAATTAAGTATGAATGAGAAACAAGTGTCCCATAAAGTGGTATGGTGCATGTTAAGGAACGTTGCATGTAGGACATGTGTCAACATGCATGTTAAGGTAGCTTTAGGACAAGAAAACTGTCTCACGATGTGTAAGCTTCTTACACACTTGGAATTATTATATAAAACCACACTTACCTTCTCATTTCATTCATTCTCCACTTATCCTTTTTTTTCTTCCTTCCTTCCTTCTTGGTTATAGCTACCTAAGCCACATTTCCTCCTCTTCCTTTCCTAGTTCATCCCTAGGCCACCTCCTCCCTCTTCTCACTCCTTCTCCATTTTCACTCCATTACCACCACCAACTTGCCAAAGTTCGCCCTCCTCCTCCTTCTCCTTTTATAAAAAAATGAGAAACAGATTAATATACATTATATATATACATAAATATATATTGGCAAAGAAGACGGTGCATCGAAATAATGTTCGACGGTTCATTCGCAGTTAACCAGGCTCGCCCACCGTATGGGAAAGCTATATTGGTGAGAACTTTAAACTTCTACACTGGTGTATTGTGCACAAATTAGTGAAGAGTTGGTTATAATTTGTATAGTTAACTAGTGTAATCAGTTTGAACCGGCTATGGATGATAAAGGTTGATGTTAGTTATGATGGATGATTATTGCATTGTTTAGAACACACACACTATTAAGCGTTAGCGTTATAACACTTGTGCACAATTATTATTTATTTAATAATGTTGATGATGGTTACTATGGATGTTTATAATGGTTGTTTCGCACACACTTTGACACAACAATTTTGGTATTTGCATTGGTAATCGGCATATCTCCTTCGTATTTGAAGTAATATTATTATTGAAATTGAAGTTTGAAATTTATTTTCACAATTTAGATTTGAAATAGTTTAAAATGGAATATAAATGTATACAAATAGTCTTCATAAAAGGGAACATTTTTTCTAAAATGGGTTTTGATGATAAAACTAGGTTTTGTCATAAATCGATGAAAATGATTTTGTTGTGAAAAGGTGAAGTTTGGTTTTCCTATCTAGAAAATTGTTTATATAGGTATATAATGGTTTTCTAAAGTATTTTGAAGTAGTTTGGAATAATTTTTATATGATAGTCAAAATAGAGCTTGTCACACAATGGTAGTACGTGTATTTTAATTACAAACTTTGAATGTTGTTTGTTCAATATTGAGTATTAAAGGAATTTAACTGCAAAAATCTTTTCCAAACCTAAGCAAATGATTTCTAACAAGTAACAAATTATTTTAAACGATAGTCTGAATTACCAAACATAGGGTATGGGTAGAGACTTGATTTGATCCTGTATATCCACATGGTTTTAAAATTGCACTTATTATTCGGAAAGACCAGGATCAGAACTGAATCTGAAAATTATTCCGAATAATAATACAACGTTTGGAGCAGCTAAGCATATCAAAGACGGTATTGAAGACCAAGACCTTGCACATCGATAGAGATGTTTGCCGAATGTCTCGAATGGGTAGCTCCCATTTTTAGATGGATTTTATATCAGCTAAGTGGCAAGTAGACCAGATATATTTGGAAGAATCCCGAATTTTTGGTTTCGTTTAGACCTAGAATGAAACTTTATTGATTTAGTGTTTGACATTGTAATTGGCTACATAGCACTGATCTTTATTAATATATATCTGCTTGATGTTGAAGAATTTATTCTCTTAGCTTAACACCCTTCTCTAAGACGTATGAGCTTAGAGGTTATACTTTAATAGAAATCAATGATGCGTTGTGAACGGACAATGTGGCATACTTAAGTTATGCGATGAGCTATGGATGATCAAAGCATGGCTTATTTAAGCATAGCTTTGTGTATATCGTGACCGTGACAAACCTCACACCCTAGTAAATGGCCAAAACAGAAAGAAATGCAACAAGGTTATGGGTGTGTTGTCTCATTCCAGATAAAAGGTTTACCATGCTATGTATCCCCGGAATTAACATATGTGAAAACATCTACTTTTGTGGTTGTTGTTGGCGAGCACTCGGAAAGGTCGGTAACGACCGAGAAATAACATTCTCAGGCATACTCCAAGTTACCTAGTTACAGAGGTAACCCGGCTTTGTGTTAGCATGCAGAGCATATATTAATCCTTGGACATCCCTCTAGAGGTGTTCAAAATTTGGTTCGGTAAGGAAGTTCCTTGGTTTTGTCATTGTTAGAAACCCAATCTTTATTACGAGTCCGTACGGTTTTAGTTGTATATCATATGTTAGTATAGCATATGGTACCTATGCTGCCCATTTTAATACATTTATTTTCGATAGGTTTTCACACTATGCACTAATAATAATACGAAAGGGATTTTCCCATATCAAAGGCATTTTTAACTGCATAAGGAGAAACCTCGCCCAAGTGTGTGTTTGCATGGTGTGTGCTCCACGAGACCTTATGCTAATTTCTTTTTTCAAAAAAGTCATTGCGAATTTCTACGCACTGATATTCACATGGAGTAAACCTGTTCCGCATTAGTAGCGTGGTCCAGTGAATTACCCAACTTTAAAATAAACCCTAAAACAACTTTTTTAAGTTTTCACACTAGTCCCATGACTGACCTGAAGTTTATTGTTCCCACACCTAAACTATGGTTTCCCATAAGTTTTATACGGGCATCCTAGTAGTTTGGTTTGCATATTTAGCCTTGGAGTTTGTTGGAGCAGGATTCTAGTTTTAGCTGGATCTACTATATCTTGGAGTATTCGTATTCTTCCGTTGAGTTAAGTATCTTTCCATTGTGTAATCGATGTACTCTGATGTATCTCTTTTAACTCTTATGTAATATTATTGTGATGATAATGGAAAAGTTCTTTTACTTTTTAGCAAATGTATAAGTACCCATAACAATCCGTCTTTACGAACGATTTAAGTTGGTTTAATTACCGGCGAAAACCGAGCAAAAGGCGGGTGGTTACATTATCAATTAGGATTTGGTTTGATGTATTCGAAATTTATGTGATTTTATGATATGGTATATCAATTTTGATTAATATAGTTTATCGATTCCGCTATGAGATCTTGTTTCTTTTAGTCCAGCTCTGTTATTTTTGTTTCTTATAGAACCCGATTTAGAATGGCTCTGGGTTCCGATTGGCCTTTGCTAAGTCAGGATTTAGGCCTATTCCTAACTGATCATTACAAGTGGGTTAGGCTTAGTAAGGTTCTAGAAAGATAATAATCAATTGACAGAGACTATGTAGAGAAATCATAGATTAGCTTGAGAGAGAAAAGATTGGTCCAGAGAGACCAATAGTTAACTTATTAGTCTGAATAGATGAGGGTCTTGTTAAATGATCCTTAGAGATTGTCTTTCTAAATCAACATCAATACTAAATGATGTAGAGCATCGCTTCCTTAACTAAAAAACCTATAAGGTCTGAAGTGATCATCCAACTAAGTCGTAGCTTTCTAGAGAGATCTCTAAATGTAAAAACGAACTAGAGAGATTGCATGTTTGTTTAAATGTAAGAACGATCCAGAGTGGTTGATTTAAGAATGGTCAAAATAGAACATGACTTAGATTGGGTATAGAATATTCTGAGGAGGCCAAGCGTTGGAACAGATGTTGTGCACTTAGTCGGATCCAGATTCTCTAAATTAAGCAAGATAAGTAAAGTAACTCCCGTATGAGCACATAATGACTTAGACTCAAAGAACATAATGTTCATCTAATTGACTTTAAATTGGTGTGCTTAACTTTGATTGAATCTTCTAGAGAGCTAAATTTAGTCATCACCGCTAAAATAATTCATCTTGATTTGATAAGGTGGAGAGCTTCATCTTACTGAAATGCGTTTTGAGAACTTAATCTCAGTTTGGATTGAAACGAGAGTTAACTCCAAACTTAGTAGATTAGAAAAATAAGATGTCGACTAGATTGGATATGGACTTGGCTCAGAAAGATTTAGAATACTTGACCACCAAACTTAGATTCTTGGGATTTGTTCTTGCTTAAAGCACACCATATATTCAAACGGTGTACTTTGAGGGCACCTGCTTTTGGATCAAACCAGCTTCAATTGGGCTAAAAAAAATAGAATCGGGCTGACTTGAAACTTCGCTCGAGTACTTAGGAAGATGAGAAATAAAAAGGAATATCAAAAATTCGTGTGGCTGAAGCTAAACCATCTACTTTCAAAGTAACAAAACAAAAGTTTAAAATGGGAATGCTTCACACGAAAATGAATAAGGTGAAAACTTGGTGTTGATTCTACATGATTACTCGACACCAAGTCATTCTGGTAAACTGGAGGACATTACCAACCTTGTTACCTGACTCCACCACTCAATTGCACTACATTAATGTAATTCCATATGATTCGAGCAAGACTCAAATGAAAGTTAGATAACTCATGTTATGGGATTGGATGGTCATGAAGAGTCGTGAAGATGAAAAACCAAACTAATCTACTTAATTAGTAGGTAAAAAGATGACCCAAGGACCAAAGTTCAAAAATATGCTAAATCTATTACTCAGTACTGAGTCATCTCGCTGGCTTGGTACCGAGTCGTAGTGTTGACTCATCGTGATCCAAGATTCATGCAGACAACCCAACTTGACATGTAGGCTTTGTTGCACGTGGATTTCTACCGTAACACTCTTTCGATTCACCTATAAATACTTGACCTTTACAACTACAAAATGTTCCTTTTGGGATCTTACAGGAGATGCCGTTACTCTGTTGGATTGCCTCTAATTCTTCAATTATGTTATTAGTTGAAGTACTTGAAGTTGTTTATTACTAAAACCTTAGCAGTGGAAAATAGTTGAATAGTTGGATGAAAATTTTAATGGAGAAATGGCTTCAAAGGTCTTTTTTCATGCAAGAACTTTATTAATTTGAAGTTGTAGTAAATGGATATAATGTGCCTCTTCTCATATTTATAGGCACATCAAACTAATTATTTATTATAAGAATATTCTCGATACAATACTCTAGACAAAACAAAAAATGCTTATTTAATAATACGTAAAGCAATTTATTAATCTTTTGAGAATTCTGGAAATGAGTAGAACCTTCAACACTCCTCTTTGATGCAAATTTCAGAAACTCCAAGGATTATTCAAAGTTGCTTAAATCTAACTCTTGTCATTGCCTTTGTAAAAATGTATGCAATTTGATCTTCAGTCGTGTAATTCTTTAGCTGGATTTATTTTGTTGCTTCCGCATTTTGATGAAGTGATACTTTATAGTTATATGCTTAGTTCGACTATGATGAACTGGATTCTTTGTCATTGCTATTGCTGATTTGTTGTCACAGTAGATTGCAATAGGTTGTCCTTGATGTTCACCCATATCTTCAAGTATTCTTCGTAACCATAAAGCTTGGCTTGTTGCTTCAGTTGCTGCCACGTATTCTACTTCTTTTGTTGATTGTGCAACTGTTGCTTGCTCCTTCGATGCCCATGAGAATATTCCTAATCCAAGTGAAAAAGAATAGCCCAATGTTCTTTTCATGTCATATACTGAACTAGCCCAATCACTATCAGTGTATCCAATCAACTTTGAGTTGGTCATGGTTTTGTATCATATTCTATGCTCCTTTGTTCCTTGTAAATATCTTAAAACTCTTTTGGCAACTCCAAGATGAATTTGGCTTGGACTCTGCATGAATCTTGATAAAAGACTTGTAGCGTACATGATATCCGATCGTGTAGTAGTATGATATAAAATACTTCCAATCAAACTTCTATCGCGAGATGCATCAGCTTTTGGGGCTCCGTCATCCTCTGGCAACTTCTCATTTGTTAGGAATGGAGTAGCAACCGGTTTGCACTCATTCATTCTAAATTTCTTTAATAGTTCTTCGGTATATTTCTTTTGGGAGATAAATATCCCTTCTTTATATTGCTTCACCTTGATGCCATGGAAATAATTCATCAAGCCAAGATCAGTCATTTCAAATTTTTTCATCGTGTCGTCTTTGAATGCAGTTATCTTCTTTGCATTATTTCCCATGTAGATAAGATCATCCACATATAGAGAGACAGTGAGAGTATCATACTGACCTTATGTCTTGATGTATAAGTGGGCTCACTCTTGCTCCTCATAAATCCTAGATGAATGAAGTATTGGTCAATTCTATTGTACCATGCTCGGGGTGCTTGCTTTAGGCCATATAAATATTATTTTAGTCTTAGCACTTTGTCTTCATTGCCCTTACTTACAAAGCCATGCGGTTGCTCCACATAAATCTCTTCTTCTAATTCTCCATTTAGGAAGGCTGACTTGACATCTAGTTGAAAAAAAAAACTTTTTGAGCTGCAAGGGCCACTAAAGCTCTAATTGTGTCAAGATGTGCAACTGGAGCAAATGTCCCATTATAGTTGACTCCATATTGCTGTGAGTAGCCCTTCGTAACGAGCCTTGCCTTTTGTCTTTGTATTGAGCCATCTGGGTTTAGCTTTGTCTTATAAACCCATTTCACTCCAACGATTTCTTTATCTTTAAAACAATCTCCAATCTTCCAAGTATTATTCCTCTCAATCATTTTTATCTTTTCTTCTATTGCTTTAACCTATTTTCTTGCTTACATGCTACTTCGTAGCTTTCAGATTCAAATATAGCCATGTTGCAAGTTTCATATATATCAACCAAAGATCTAACTCTTCTTGGAGTAGACTATGGTGAAGAAGTTTGTTGTTGAGGAGGTGAAGGAGGCATACCTGGTTCTTCTATTACTTCTTCCACTTCTTCCACATTTTCATGAGATTCATGTACTGGAATAGAAATTTTGCCTCTCTCAACTTTTTTTCAATCCGAATTCCAAGCAGCATTCTCATCGACTTCAACATCTCGACTAATAGTCAACTTCTATGTTTGTAGGTTATAAACTCTATAGCCTTTTGATTGTATGTCATACCCCAGAAAAATTTCTCGTACAGTCTTCTTTTCTAGTTTGTATCTCTTTTGATCTGGAACATGTATGTAACAGATCGATCCAAAAACTCTTAGATGATTGGTTGTTGACTTTCATCCACTCCATGCCTCTATAGGAGTCTTGTCTTGGACTGCTATAGTTGGACATCAGTTGAGTATATAGACAGCTGTGTAAACTGCTTCTGCCCAAAAAGTGTTGGGTAAGCCCTTCTCCTTCAGCATTAATCTGGCCATCTCCATGGCTGTGCGGTTTTTCCTTTCAGATACCTTATTTTGTTGCGGAGTGTATGCAACTGTAAGTTGTCTCTCAATTCCCTCATTATCACAAAATTTATCAAATTCATGGGAGTTGTATTCTTTACCACGATCACTTCGAAGCCTCTTTATACGTTTTCCACTTTTATTTTCGACGAAAGCTTTAAGCTTCTTGAATATTCCAAAGATTTCTGATTTTTCTTCAATGAAGTAAACCCATGTCATTCTAGAGAAATCTTCAAAAATAGGATGAAATACTTGTTGTTATAGAGTGAAGGTGTTCTCATTAGTCCACAAACCTCGGTGTGAATTAACTCCAACAAGTTTTTTGCTCTCTAAGTGCTTTCTGACGAAAATGATGATCTGTGTTGCTTTCTAAGGAGACATCCTTCACAGGCTTCATTATTTTCTTTTATACATGGGAGGTCTCTCATCATATCCTTTTGATATAGCAATTTCAAGGCTTGAATGTTGAAGTGGCCAAATCTTCGATGCCATAACCATGAATAATCAACTTGTACATTCATGGCAATATTAGTAGTATTTTTAAAACTTATCGGAAAGCTTCTATTTTCCTTCTACATTTTTACTTGGGCTATCTTTAGTTGTTTATAGTTGTTGTCACATATTTTGCAAATGTCCCCTTCGAAGTGAAGAACATAGCCTTTCTCTATCATCTGGCCAATGCTCAACAAATTTTCTTTTAGATTTGGAACTAGTAAAACATCTTTGATAAATTTTGTACCTTTCTTTGTTTCCACCATAATAGTGCCTCTTCTTTTTTATTCTAGGACAGTGCCATTCTTCAATCGTACTTTTACTTTGATAGAATCATCAATATCTTTGACAATGCTCGCATCTTTAGTCACGTGATTACTACAACCGACCAGTTTCCCTCG
Source organism: Allium sativum (assembly GCA_030737875.1). NCBI lineage: Eukaryota > Viridiplantae > Streptophyta > Magnoliopsida > Asparagales > Amaryllidaceae > Allium > Allium sativum. Next base: position 348,828,490 of record CM060918.1, read on the forward strand.
TTTTCATCACTAGAATCTTGGGTAGCATAAAAAAGATGTTGATCTTGATCATATTGATATTGTTCTCCGTCATGCTATTCGACCAAATTTGTTTGGAGCTTATTTAGGCTGAATCAATTCTTCTTCAAATGTCCATATTTCTTACAATGTCGACATTGTGGCTTTCCATGATTCCGACAGAACTTCTCCAAGTGATTTGTCATCTTACAAATTCCACATAGAGGATATTTATCTTGTTTATTCCTTGAGAAATTTCTAGAATTTCCTTTATTTCTAAAATTTTCTCCATCATTCTTATTTCCTCCATATCCTTTATTTTGGGATAATAACTTGAGTTTCGACTGAAAAGCATTTTCAACTGAGTCTTCATCATATTTGCTTATTTTTTGTTCAAATGCTTCAAGGGAGCTAATTAATTCAGTCACCGATAAGGTAGACAGATCTTTAGTTTGCTCGATCGTAGTCACGATTGGGTCATACTTACGGGGAATTGAAATTAAATTATATCAATAATCCTCTTGTCAAGAATATTATCCCCATAAGCTCTTATTTGACTAACTATTTCTTTTATTTTGAAGTAATAATCCTTTACGGTCTCCGACTCCTTCATTTTTATTAATTCAAACTCACGCATAATGTTTGAAGTTTAATGGCGCATACCTTTGCACTTCCTTGAAACTCCTCCTGTAATGTGGCCCATGCTTCTTTAGCAATTGTAGCTCCCATTATTCCAGGAAAGATAGTGTCGGCCACCGCTTGTTGTAGAAGAAATAACGCTCTTGAATCTTTTTGTTTATTTTCCTTTAGCTCCCATTTCTGAGCTTGGCCAAGAGTTGAAGTATCTTCAGGAATAGTGAACCCTTCATTTACAATATCCCATAGATCTTGAGAGACAAAAAATGTCTTCATGTTTATGCTTCAAAAATCATAATTTTCACTAGTAAAAATAGATACAAAAATTGATGGGGATTGAATAATGTTCGTCATAGCTTATAATGGTTGCAATTTTTTTTGCCCAATATGCGAACGAACGAAGCTCCGATACCCCTGTTGGTAGTTGAAAATGGTTGAAGTAGTTGTATTACTAAAACCTTAGCGGTGGAAAATAGTTGAGTAGTTGAATGAAAAGTTTAATGGAGAAATGACTTCAAAGGTTCTTTGTAATGCAAGAACTTCATTGATTTGAAGTCGTAGCACATGAATATAATGTGTCTCTTCTTTTATTTATAGGTTATGTCAAACTAATTATTTATTATTAGAATATTCTGTTGAAAATTTGTCTAGCTCTGATACTAATTTGTTAACTATATGAACTACTGGATAGTCTCTGAGAATTATAGCAAACACAGAAGGAGAAAACAAATACTGCAAGAAAATAAAAAACTCTACTTTTTTTATTTATTTCTTTTTTATTCACTTTTGCTTGATACAAACGAGGAGAGAGCTCTTCTATTTATAGCATACAATGGACCTTTCTAGATTTATAATATTCTAGGAATATATCTAAATATATGTGGAAAAATATCTTTTCCTAAATAATAGCAAGTTTAAAAGCTCTCTCAATAAAAATAGGATCATAAATTTGAATTTTTACTAATCACGCTATAATAGAGATTTGACTCTTTCTATTCCTAAAAACTTGGCTAAAATGCTTGAGATTAATTCTCAACAAATCCCTCCTTTAAGCTCAAGCATCTACCATCCTTCATTCCAATCATCGTCTTGCAATTTTTGAACAACAATTTTGGCAACGGTTTGGTGAAGATATCCGCTACCTGACCACGACTCGTAACATGATTCAGCTGCACATCCTTTTCCTTGACATGCTCCCAGAAGAAATGAAAACGAACATCTATGCGCTTACCCCTTTCGTGGTGAACTGGATTTTTCGATTGCAGACTTTTGATTCCTTTATATCTCACATGTTTTGGTAGAAGTATAGTAATCGTCCAAACTTTCTTTCTCATCGGCTCTTCTTTTCTCGCTTTCTTATCTTCGGGTTGCTCTACCACCACGGTTTCCGTAGTTGTCATTAGTGAAGAAACACTTGCAGCATCCACTAATGCAGTTCTGATCACTTTTAATGAATTGATAATACCGTCCTTTACCATATCAACATATTCACCTTTAGCAGCGTTAGCTTGATCCTGCTCCGAAAGCTTGCCAACAACAACCGCACCTTCTACTTCAGCATTCATAGTAATAATATATGCTGACATCTTCAAAGCATTTTGAATGATCTGAACACCAATTTTCTGGTCAAAATTAGCCGTCTGCAAGTTCGCTAGTTCTTTGAATGCATACAACAAAGAATCACCACCTCCAGGTACAATTCTCTCTTCCACAGTAGCTTTAGTTGCATTCAAGGAATCGGTAACTCTATCCTTCTTCGCACTAACTTCAGCTTCGCTCGCTCCTCTAATTTTTAGAACTGCAACGCCACCAGATAACTTTGCAAACCGCTCTTCCGTCTTTTGTTTGTCATAGTCCGATGAATTCAAATCAATAGCAGACCTTAGCTGGTCACATCTTTCTTCAACTTTAGCTGTATTTTCTTTTCCTATTTCATTAGATTCAACCGCCCTATAAACATTCATGGCATTATTTGCATCAAGCCCAACTTCAGTATCCTTCAAATCTACTTCTTTCTCAACAACATCATCATTAGTGTTACTTCTATCCTTGCCTTCTACATCAACAGCCCGAATCTCTTCTACGTTATCAGGTTCGTCCTCATCAAAATTGCTATCAAATACGTTATATTCTTCCTTGTTCACTGCTAGTACCTCCCCAACTTGATTTGTATCTCTTTTTCTTGCTTCTGAGGCAGCCCTCTGAACCGCGGCTCTTCCTACATGCAATCGTGCTTCATTATTTGCTTTATCAATAGCTGCCCGTTCTTGTTTTGCAATTGGTTCAGCGGCTGCTCTTTGTCTTGCCTCTTCTACGTTCATTATATCATCAATTTTTGTATCATCGTCATTAGCAATCTCATCATTATACATTTTCTCAATGACTTCCTCAGCGAATTCTTGATTGTCAACAGCTTCCTCCTGCTCGACTCTTTTCAGAGCCATACAATCAGCCTCGTCTTCTTTATTTTCCATTAGGGCCTCCTTGTTTGCGTACACCTCTTTCAGCAATTTCCACGAATCTCTTGCAGAATTTTCTCCTATAATATGGTTGAAAGCTTCTTCATCAACGTTCTCACACATAGCAACACGGGCTTGATGGTCTTTCCATCTCGACCTTGTAAATACCTCACTCTCTTTCTCCGTCATATGTTTAACATCTTTTGGCCACTCGTATCCGCACTCAACAATCTCCCATAATCCTTTGGAGATCAATTCTTCTTTCTTTTTATTACTCCACTCTTCGAAGTTTTCTTTTGTGAGAATAAACGTCGAAAGAAATGAAAATGTCATAGTTTCAACCTGGCGCTCCGATACCAATTTGTTGAAAATTTGTCTAGCTCTGATACTAATTTGTTAACTATATGAACTACTGGATAGTCTCTGAGAATTATAGCAAACACAGAAGGAGAAAACAAATACTGCAAGAAAATAAAAAACTCTACTTTTTTTATTTATTTCTTTTTTATTCACTTTTGCTTGATACAAACGAGGAGAGAGCTCTTCTATTTATAGCATACAATGGACCTTTCTAGATTTATAATATTCTAGGAATATATCTAAATATATGTGGAAAAATATCTTTTCCTAAATAATAGCAAGTTTAAAAGCTCTCTCAATAAAAATAGGATCATAAATTTGAATTTTTACTAATCACGCTATAATAGAGATTTGACTCTTTCTATTCCTAAAAACTTGGCTAAAATGCTTGAGATTAATTCTCAACAAATCCCTCCTTTAAGCTCAAGCATCTACCATCCTTCATTCCAATCATCGTCTTGCAATTTTTGAACAACAATTTTGGCAACGGTTTGGTGAAGATATCCGCTACCTGACCACGACTCGTAACATGATTCAGCTGCACATCCTTTTCCTTGACATGCTCCCAGAAGAAATGAAAACGAACATCTATGCGCTTACCCCTTTCGTGGTGAACTGGATTTTTCGATTGCAGACTTTTGATTCCTTTATATCTCACATGTTTTGGTAGAAGTATAGTAATCGTCCAAACTTTCTTTCTCATCGGCTCTTCTTTTCTCGCTTTCTTATCTTCGGGTTGCTCTACCACCACGGTTTCCGTAGTTGTCATTAGTGAAGAAACACTTGCAGCATCCACTAATGCAGTTCTGATCACTTTTAATGAATTGATAATACCGTCCTTTACCATATCAACATATTCACCTTTAGCAGCGTTAGCTTGATCCTGCTCCGAAAGCTTGCCAACAACAACCGCACCTTCTACTTCAGCATTCATAGTAATAATATATGCTGACATCTTCAAAGCATTTTGAATGATCTGAACACCAATTTTCTGGTCAAAATTAGCCGTCTGCAAGTTCGCTAGTTCTTTGAATGCATACAACAAAGAATCACCACCTCCAGGTACAATTCTCTCTTCCACAGTAGCTTTAGTTGCATTCAAGGAATCGGTAACTCTATCCTTCTTCGCACTAACTTCAGCTTCGCTCGCTCCTCTAATTTTTAGAACTGCAACGCCACCAGATAACTTTGCAAACCGCTCTTCCGTCTTTTGTTTGTCATAGTCCGATGAATTCAAATCAATAGCAGACCTTAGCTGGTCACATCTTTCTTCAACTTTAGCTGTATTTTCTTTTCCTATTTCATTAGATTCAACCGCCCTATAAACATTCATGGCATTATTTGCATCAAGCCCAACTTCAGTATCCTTCAAATCTACTTCTTTCTCAACAACATCATCATTAGTGTTACTTCTATCCTTGCCTTCTACATCAACAGCCCGAATCTCTTCTACGTTATCAGGTTCGTCCTCATCAAAATTGCTATCAAATACGTTATATTCTTCCTTGTTCACTGCTAGTACCTCCCCAACTTGATTTGTATCTCTTTTTCTTGCTTCTGAGGCAGCCCTCTGAACCGCGGCTCTTCCTACATGCAATCGTGCTTCATTATTTGCTTTATCAATAGCTGCCCGTTCTTGTTTTGCAATTGGTTCAGCGGCTGCTCTTTGTCTTGCCTCTTCTACGTTCATTATATCATCAATTTTTGTATCATCGTCATTAGCAATCTCATCATTATACATTTTCTCAATGACTTCCTCAGCGAATTCTTGATTGTCAACAGCTTCCTCCTGCTCGACTCTTTTCAGAGCCATACAATCAGCCTCGTCTTCTTTATTTTCCATTAGGGCCTCCTTGTTTGCGTACACCTCTTTCAGCAATTTCCACGAATCTCTTGCAGAATTTTCTCCTATAATATGGTTGAAAGCTTCTTCATCAACGTTCTCACACATAGCAACACGGGCTTGATGGTCTTTCCATCTCGACCTTGTAAATACCTCACTCTCTTTCTCCGTCATATGTTTAACATCTTTTGGCCACTCGTATCCGCACTCAACAATCTCCCATAATCCTTTGGAGATCAATTCTTCTTTCTTTTTATTACTCCACTCTTCGAAGTTTTCTTTTGTGAGAATAAACGTCGAAAGAAATGAAAATGTCATAGTTTCAACCTGGCGCTCCGATACCAATTTGTTGAAAATTTGTCTAGCTCTGATACTAATTTGTTAACTATATGAACTACTGGATAGTCTCTGAGAATTATAGCAAACACAGAAGGAGAAAACAAATACTGCAAGAAAATAAAAAACTCTACTTTTTTTATTTATTTCTTTTTTATTCACTTTTGCTTGATACAAACGAGGAGAGAGCTCTTCTATTTATAGCATACAATGGACCTTTCTAGATTTATAATATTCTAGGAATATATCTAAATATATGTGGAAAAATATCTTTTCCTAAATAATAGCAAGTTTAAAAGCTCTCTCAATAAAAATAGGATCATAAATTTGAATTTTTACTAATCACGCTATAATAGAGATTTGACTCTTTCTATTCCTAAAAACTTGGCTAAAATGCTTGAGATTAATTCTCAACATATTCTAGATACAATACTCTAGACAAAACAAGAAATGCATATTTAATAATACATAAAGCAATTTGTTAATCTCTTGGGAATTCTGGAAATTTGTAGCATCTTCAACAAATTCCAATTTCTTCTAAACACTTTCAAACAATTTGTAACTTAGATTTAAGAATAATATTGTCTGAAACAGCAGAGTAATCCGAAGGGTTCAGTTAACCTCCTGTATCTCTTTGCTTTTCCTGACTACTTACTTTTTCCTGCTATCTTCTGCACATTGATTACGGGTGTTAACCTAATTTTTGTTTTAACATTGTAAATCTAATCCTGAAGACTTCATAATACCAACCAGCGCAAAACTAAGATGCAACGTAAGCTCAACCCTACAATACCACAACTTTCTCAAGTTATGATGCGCCTTTATGACATTAACAGAACTGACTGCACAAACAGTGTGGTGAGCTGTCGGCAGTTACAAAAGGTCTGAGCTGCTCAGTAAGTTCAACAAGTTTGGACAAACAGTGTAGTGAGTTAAGTTTCAATCTTAGTAGTTGTATAAGATTACAACGACATATTTAATTACTTCTAATTGTGGTAATTTAATAAACATTAATTAGCTAATTCCTAGTCTTGTGAGAATTCAACAACTCATGTTATTTTTAGTTTGATGTTGTGAGATCGAAGCATCATGCGTTAGTTATTCATGTTCAACAGAGATTGTTCGGTTACACAAATTCAAGGATGCTGGGTCTCTTAAGGCAAAGTCCACTAGGTCCAGACCCTAGGTCTAGTGTAACTGGCAAAAGTGAATGCCTCACTTGTTGTAGGTTGAGAATTCTAGTCTTGACAGCGGCACCGAGTCATCGTGGATGTATTCGTTTGGGTCCGGCTTGTATTTCTCGTACTTCATTACCTTGATGTTTAAAATCCATTTGAAAGACTCAAGCAAAAAAGGATACCACCCAAGAAATAAAATTATCCTTTTCATCTGCCATATAAAGAGCATGTCATTTTTCCATGAAACAGTCGTCTCAAGTCCCGTGGAGCATAATCTTATTTTTAACAGGTTGAAATTAAGCTGATCAGTTCATGTTCGAAGAACTCAAGCATATCAAATATAGAACTCACCAGTTATTTTAGCTTTAGCCAATCACAAACCAGTTTACCCATGCTAACCATTTCAAGTTTATGAAGTTGCAACTTTTCAAGTTCACAAAACTGATCTCAAATTATTAACTTTCCAGACTATATCCAAACTTGTAGAGCTTCCAGTTATGATCTTCTGGGATTCAAATAATTTGCATGTTGGTGCTTTGTATGTGAATGGCAATATAATAAACTATATTTATGTCTTATTTTTCTTACTTTTTTTTTTTACCAACAATCATAATTATGATATGTTGTTATTCAAACCTTATTTACTGCATTTGCAACTCATTGATATTTACATTTTACAACGAAAACATTTAAGTTATATTGTGGAAAAAAAATATCTCACTGAATGTTAGCGTTATTGTAGAAAAATATTTCAAAAATGTAGTGTAGCGTTCATTAATATTCAACAAAATTTCGACAATATCTATAATTTATTAGAAAAAGATTTTTTTTTTTTTTTAAGCAGCCTATTTTTTTACAAATTTGGTGAGACAATCACCTTTTGCAACTGTGGTGTATGACAACATTATAAAAAATATTATTACAGTGTTTAAAGATGTTTTCTTTCCATTATAAAATGCGTTTTTAACTCTTGCAGCATGATCATAATTTGGACATCTAATATAGTGACGGTAAGCTTTGGCTTGTGTCCTGCCCAATCTTAAACCTAGAGTTGAAAATTTGGTGCAACAATGCAAATGCTGCTACAGTATAAATGTACTAGAGTGATAGTGGTAGCACATGATGGCACATGGAAAATTAATAAAATGCAACTGCATTCCAAATTTCCAACAACAACCAAAAAAGACAGCAGTCTCTTAGCCATGTGCGGTTTGAGAGCAAATACAAAGCTAACTATATATGAAATCACTTGTTTCCAAAACTAAAGCTAATAAGCTAAGTAGTTCCACCCTCTTTGTTATTCCTCTCAGAATCTAATGAGTACTCCTGCCTTTTAAGTACATGCACGGAGGGTGTGTGTATGTCTTTATACTCCTATCATCAACATCATTAACAGCACATTTTCCACCTACCAAGCTGATTGGATACATGATGGAAACATAACATATGTTATACTAATACTTCATTATTTTCATTATATTGATTTTTGTGAATCTACAGAAGTCTATCCATATCATCAACAGTAACACCACACTAGCAGTATACATCATAGATCTGCGCATAATGTTACAACTTAACCAAGAAGCTAAAATTATATGGTTCCAGTTAAGACCTATTAGCATATTTATCCAATCATTGATTTGTCTATTGTCTAGTGTAGTTAAGTTATATATCTGCCTCAACAACCACATTTGAAAATGCATCTAATCAATCACCAACACATGAATGTTCCCTAGCCGAATTGAATTCTACTAGGATGTTGGAAACGTGTATGAGCCGTGTAGCAAACACTAATGTTTTTTATGAATCAAACACAAACACTCTCTTTTATTTCGTGCAAATACAAAAAACTACTACTTTCTCTCTTACAAATAAAGAGCTTCAGCTCTCTCTTTTTTTTCTCTCTTACACTTTGTTTCTTCACTTTGGTGTGTATATTAGTTCACATAAAGCTTCATATATATAGGCAATGCATGCATCTTCATTGACATCATCTCTTACATCATTGTCTACTTCCACCAACCACCCCTTTTGAATTCATATGCACTTAGTCTAAGTTGTACACTACACACATTTTCTTCATGCATGCAATAATATAAGATAATATGTCTACCTTATTTTTAGGATGGGTTGGTGAGTTTGAAAAACTTTAACACTCCCCCTCAAACTCGACTTACCATTCCGAGCTTCTTTTTCATTTTATGAAATATCTCCGGTTTCAACGGCTTCGTAAAGATATCTGCTAAATTTTCTTCGGTCCTGCAATGTACTAGCTCCACAATTTTATCGTTCACCTGTTCTCGAATAAAATGATATTTTATGTTAATGTGTTTGCTTCGACTATGTGACACGGGATTCTTCGCAAGTGAAATAGCGGATTTATTATCCACGTAAATAGTAACTGAATCTTCCTTTGCAAGATTTAATTCACCCAATATATAGCCTAGCCACATAGCTTGACATGTTGTTGCTGCAGCTGCAATATACTCCGCTTCACATGTCGATAGAACAACTGTCTGTTGCTTCTTTGATGACCACGAAAAATATCGCCGAACCGATATGAAAAGCATACCCTGATGTGCTTTTCCCATCATCCAAATCACCGCCATAATCACTGTCTGAATAGCCAACTAATTTCGAATTTTGTGAATGAGTGTAAAACAACCCATGATCAAGTGTACCTTTTATGTAGCGCAAAATTCTTTTAGCTTCCATGAAATGATCTTGCTTTGGCTTCTCCATGTATCTACTAACCAATCCAACCGCGTACATAATATCCGGACGAGTGAAAGTTAGATACCTTAAACTTCCAACCAAACTTTTGAACAACGTCGGATTTACTAATTCTCTGGTTGAATCAATTCTCAGCTTTATACTTGCATCTGCTGGTGTGCTCACTGGTTTGCATTTTTCCATTCTGAATTTGCTTAAAATCTGCTCTGCGTATTTTTTCTGTGACATAAAAATCCCATCTTTGTTTTGTCTGACTTCGACTCCAAGAAAGTACGACATTTTACCAATATCTGTCATCTCAAATTCGTTAGTCATAACTTTCTTAAAATCATCAAACATACCAGGGTTGTTCCCAGTGAAGATCATGTCATCCACGTACAAGCACACGATCATAATATCTCCCCCTGAATTTGTCTTTGTGTAGAGTGCATGCTCGTATGGACTCTTGACAAAACCATTTTTGTGAAAGTATTCATCAACCCTGGTGTTCCATGCTCGCGGAGCTTGCTTCAAACCATATAAAGCTTTCTTCAGTTTGTAGACTTTGTTTTCCTGACCTTTCTGAACATATCCAGGAGGTTGCTCGATGTAGACTTCTTCTTCAAGATAACCATTCAAGAATGCTGACTTTACATCCATTTGATAAATCTTCCACTGATTCTGTGCTGCAAGTGCTGTTAGAAGTCTTATGGTATCAACTCTTGCAACTGGAGCAAATACCTCATCATAATCAATTCCGTATCTCTGTTTGTAGCCTTTAGCCACTAGCCTTGCCTTGTACTTTTCCACTTCTCCATCTTGATTTGTCTTTGTCTTGTAGACCCATTTGACACCAATTGCTTTGTGTCCTTCTGGAAGATATGTGAGCTCCCAAGCGTCATTCTTTTTTATTGCACCAATTTCTTCATCCATGGCTTTGTTCCACTTGCTTTCTTCACTAGCTTCCTCAAATGTCACTGGATCACATTCAGCCATTAAACAAAATAATGAATAATCAAAGGTTGTTTGTACCGGACTTGTTGCCTCATAGATATTATCCAGACTCCGCATTCTTCTCGGTACTTCCTCTGAACTATTGCTGCTTCTTGAACTTGATGGCATTGAAGCAGGAGTTTGTTGATTAGGGCTTTCTGGGGAAGTCTGATCATTAATTCCATCACCGTCTATGTCAGCGTCATCGTCGTCATTATCATCATCATTAAAGAATAGACCTGCAATTTTTCTTTCTTCCACGCTCCATCTCCAGTAATCTGATTCTTCAAATTCAACATCTCGAGAAATGATTAATTTCTTTGTGACTGGATTATAAAGTCTGTAGGCCTTGCTTCTTTTGTCGTATCCGGTAAAAATACATTTCTCTTCTTTGTCATCCAGCTTCTTTCTTTTCTGATCGGGAACATGTGCATATGCAACACATCCGAAAATTCGGAGATGTCCAACTGATGGTTTACTACCACTCCATGCTTCATTTGGAGTTCTGTTTCGGACACTTTTTGTTGGACAACGATTCAACAAATAAACAGCGCATAGTACAGCTTCAGCCCAAAAGCTTCTTGGCATGTGCTTTTCCTTCACCATACTTCTCGCCATATCAAGAATAGTGTGATTCTTTCTTTCAGCAACGCCATTTTGTTGTGGAGTGTATGCTGTTGTCAACTGGTGATTGATTCCATGTGTCCTGCAAAATTGTTTAAACAAGTTTGAAGTATACTCGCCTCCTCTGTCTGATCTGAGTACCTTCACATAATGTCCACTTTGCTTTTCAGTCATTGCTTTGAACTCCTTGAATTTATCAAGAGCCTCTGCTTTTTCTTTCAAAATATATACCCAACTTTTTCTGCTAAAGTCATCAATAAATGTTAGGTAATACCTGCTCCCGCCAAGTGATGTAATATCAAATGGACCAGCTATGTCAGTGTGAACAATTTCTAGTGGCCTCCTAGCTCTCCATGATTTTCCAACAGGAAAACTTTGTCTGTGTTGCTTTCCTCTGATACAAGCATCACATAGTTGATTTGGTTCATTGATTTCTGGCAAACCATCCACCATCTTTGTCTTTGATAATAATTTCAAGCCAGTAAATCCAAGATGACCAAATCTCAGATGCCATAACCATGAATCATTTTTAATGACCGACTTCAAGCATTTTTGCACTTTCATCCGCATATCAAGTGTAAATAGACGATTCTTTGACATCTCCACATTGGCAATCAACTCTTGAACTTGATTTCTGATAATGAGAGAATTGTCCTGCATCTGTATATTATATCCTTTCTCCACTAGTTGACCAAGACTGATGATATTGGTTTTCAAAGCAGGAATATAATAAACATCATTTATGTAATTTTTCTCACCATTCTTTGACACAATCATAATTGTACCTTTCCCTTTGACTGGAATCTTTGAAGAATCGCCGAACGTTACTTCTCCTTTGATGGTGTCGTCTATCTCCGTAAGTAAATCTTTGTGGCCAGTCATATGATTGCTAGCGCCTGAATCAAGATACCAAACATTCTTCTTGCCTTCTTCTTCTCCTTTGTAAGTGAGGAACATAGCAGTTCCCACATCTTTGTCTTCTTTTGCTGCAGCAAAATGACTTCTTTCTTCTACTTTTGGAGATCTACACTCGTAACTGAAGTGACCGTATTTATTGCAATTATAACATTGTAAATGAGACCTGTCACCTCGTTGTTGAAATATGCCTCTTCCTCGGCCTCTGAAATTTTGACTGCGACCAGATTGTTGATAGCCTTCAGTATTTTGACCTCTGTTAAAAGGTTGCCTTCCACGTCCACGTCCGCCTCGGTAGCCACCTCTATAGCCACCTCTTCCACGAGCATAACCGCTACTGTTTGAATTGTCATTTATGGACACCTTACTTTGCAAAGCCTTCTCTAAATGATCTGCATCATCATACTGGTTCATCCGTTGTTCATGTGCTTGAAGCGAACCTACAAGCTCGTCAATCGAAATTGTGGACAAATCTTTTGACTCTTCGATTGATGTAACAACATAATCAAATTTTCTTGTTAACGAACGTAGAAGCTTTTCCATCACCCGAACATCATCGAGACTTTCGCCGTTTCTTTTCATTTCATTTGTCACCGTTTTTAAACGTGTAACATATTCATTGATGCTTTCCGGACTTTTCATTTTTATATTTTCGAACTCTCCACGTAGTACCTGGAGCCGTACCTTTTTTACTTTCTCAGCTCCTTGACATGATTTCTGTAGAATCTCCCACGCATCTTTTGATGTTTTTGCTTCCGAGATTTTTTCGAAGGTCGATTCGTCAACCCCTTGAAAAATCATGAACAAAGCTTTCTTGTCTTTTTTCCGGGATTCTTTCAACGCCGTCTTCTCGTCATTGGGTAAACGTGCTTCAGCAGTTGCATTTACGGGTTCGATGTACCCTTTTTCAACAATATCCCAATTATCATAGGAACCGAGTAACACCTTCATTTGGATACTCCAGTTCCCATAATTTGTAGCCGTCAACTTTGGGATTTGTTGTTGCATCATATTCGCCATCTTCCACGAACGGAACCTTCGCTCTGATACCACTTGTTGGAAACGTGTATGAGCCGTGTAGCAAACACTAATGTTTTTTATGAATCAAACACAAACACTCTCTTTTATTTCGTGCAAATACAAAAAACTACTACTTTCTCTCTTACAAATAAAGAGCTTCAGCTCTCTCTTTTTTTTCTCTCTTACACTTTGTTTCTTCACTTTGGTGTGTATATTAGTTCACATAAAGCTTCATATATATAGGCAATGCATGCATCTTCATTGACATCATCTCTTACATCATTGTCTACTTCCACCAACCACCCCTTTTGAATTCATATGCACTTAGTCTAAGTTGTACACTACACACATTTTCTTCATGCATGCAATAATATAAGATAATATGTCTACCTTATTTTTAGGATGGGTTGGTGAGTTTGAAAAACTTTAACATAGGATGCATGCTTTAATTAACCTCAGAATTGTCATATTGTTTTGAGTGCTTAAGTAGTCACATTGACTGTTACACTTGTAATTATGCAGCTGATCAAACTGAGCAATTCTATAAACGATAGCGTAAAAAGATGGTTATAAATAATGACAAATTGGATGAGGATTACAAATTCTGCAAATGGAACAGTTGTTGGTAGGTATTTCCTGCTTTAAGTAAGCAGAAGGAAAAAAGAATAAAAAAATTGATTGATCAACTGCATGGAAGTTAAACAGAGAGCAGAACATGCCATAACATGCTAATATTCGAGTGGATTGGCAACTGGAGCTGAGCTGGAAAAGGACCCTTGGGGAATGTTCTTATGTGGATATACAACAGCATGCATAAGTGATAAGTCCATTAGTGAACTATGTTAAAATAATAAACTTATGCTCTAATTAAGTGTTTGTTTGTTTCTTTCTAAAAGGTCTTGCTGTTTCACAAATAGTCATATTGTTTTTCAAGGTGTCTCTTGTAATCTTTAAATATCTATGAAATGAAGAAGTGAATAACAAGTTCTCCAGCAACAATTCTTTCTTCTCTGTAAAACTGAAACTCCATTTTCTCTTCAACAATCTGGTATCAGAGCACACAAATTTCATAATTATGATGAATGGAATGATCCCCCTACAAATATCCACAACTCACTTAGAAGAACTATGACAATTGGTGCATTAGAATGAAGGCTTTGCTGGGATCTCAAGATGTATGGGATATGGTAGAAGATGGCTATGATGAGCCAGAAAATGAGGAGGAATTGACAGTTCCTCAAATCCAAAATTTGAAGAAGTTGAAGAAGAACACTACAAGAATTGAACAGTATTGCAACGGACACTTCCAACGGCCTCCAACGGCTTCCAACGGAAGCCAAAATACGTATATGTATTCCGTATGTAAAATATACGCCGTTGGAAACTATTTGCGGCCGTTGGAAGCCGTTGCCCCCCGTTACACGGACTGGAGCACAAATCAGCCGACGCTGCTTCTTCTTCTTCATTCCTCCAAACCCACGGTTTTTACCCCAAAATCCCCAATATTCCCCTCTTTCATTTCTGAAATCGCCAATTTCGCTCCATCTTCCGCCTAGGGTCTCTCCTACTCTATCAAAACACTCTCTCATCCTCTCTAATCTCCTATTCTCTCCGATTTTTAGGTATGTGTTTATCCTAATTTTTGTTTAATACCTTATGTTTAGTGTAATTGAAGCATAATTAGAGTATGTTTGTGTGTGTAGTGCTGTTAATTCGTTGTTAATGTAGGGTTTAATCATTTTAGTTGCTAATTTAGGGTTTTTAGTAATAAATTACTTAGTTGTTATTATGATCTAGGGTTTGAATTAGTTGAAGTAGTTGTTGTTATTGAGATTGTGTTTATAGATTTTATTGATTATGTTTGTAATCTAGGGTTTGATTAGTTAAAGTTGACTATGTATATATGCATATATATAGTGTTATGTACATATATACACGTATATATAGTTGACACTCTATGCATTTGTTTATTTGGTTAAGGCCCAATTCATCGAAAACAATATTTAATTTGTCGAAAACGTGTCGTGGAAATACATATATTTAAGTTTGTGTTTTTTAGGCTAAGGTGCACAACGGCGCTAAGGCGCACAAAGGTGTACAAAAAACACTTCAATCACAAAAAAAAGCAAATCATATAATATGTTATATTCATAAAGCCTTAGAGAGTTTTTTTGGTCCCGTCTGATAAGTATTGTATATAATCGTGATATGATGTTCGTTTTATTAACGGAACGGACATTTATATTCATTGTATACAATATTTATTGGATTTGTCCTTTGTATTGGACAAGTTACGAATACAATAACGAAATTAAATCTCGTAAAATATTTCATTTTAAACGGTTCTCAAAATTTCAAAAGCACTTCCTTTATGTTCCCTGTGTACACGCAATTGTGTACTATTCAGAGAACTAAAGGGAAGTGCTGCCAAAATTTTGTTGAATCGTTTAAATTGAAAAGATTTACGCGATTTAATTACGTTATTGTATTTGTAATGGGAGGTAGGATAACCCACCATTAAATGATCAATTGACATAACATGCAGTAATCACTAAAATTGTTTTAACACATTGTCAATGCAAATTTTATCATCATAATTAATATGTAAAAGAAATGTTTTCATTAAAATACAATCTTAGCGTTTGAGCGATCGGACACAAAAATTATGAGTCTAATTTTGTATAATTCTTTCTAATTTTATATGTACATAGAAAAAATGGACGATTATTTTAATGATCGAACTGGATGTACAAACGAAGAGAAACCGATGGCACAATAAACAAACATTTTATTAATGGTGTCAGCGTGTTTATTGATTTCGCTTTAAGTAACAATGGAAACGACGTCGAAATCCATTGTCCATGTAGTAGATGCAAGTTATTGAAGCATTTGATACCGCAAATGGTTAGAGTTCATTTGCGTCAGTACGGTTTTGTGCCGAACTATTTAGTTTGGGATCGTCATGGAGAACCGTTAGCATCTACTTCTATACAAGTTGAGGAGGTAGCGAATAATGAAATTGCCACGACGAATCTCGTAGAACAAATGGTTGAAGATGTTACACGTTCTATGTTCCGAGTTCAACAATTTAATGAAAACGTTGGTAATGATGACGATGGTAATGATGAAGAAGAACCAAATATTGAAGCCAAAATATTATATGACTTATTAGATGCCGCAAAAAAACCCTTTGGGAAGGCTGTGAAAGCGAAACTCAATTATCAGTAACTGCTGAATACATTACGATGAAATCTAAATACAACCTCACAGAAGCTGGATTTACAGCTGTACTACAAGCTGCGAAGCGGCATATGCCTCCCAATAATTTAATGTGCGAAAACCATTATGAAGTAAAAAAAAATGATGTCGGCCTTTGGTTTACCGTATCAAAAAATAGATACATGTCTAAAGGGTTGCATGCTATTTTGGAAGGAAGATATCAAGCTTAAGAATTGTAGAATATGTAATCAAGAAAGATACCAACCAAGAAAGAAAAAGGGAAAGGAAGTCTCGTATAAATGAATGCATTATTTACCGATTATTCCTAGACTTCAAAGGTTATATGCATCTTCTGTAACCGCGCAACATATGAGATGGCACAAGGTGAGAACACAGGAAGAAGGTACGTTAACACACCCATCTGATGGAGAAGCATGGAAGCATTTTGATCAAAAGTATCCCAATTTTGCATCTGAGAGTCACAATGTTAGACTAGATTTATGTACGGATAGGTTTTCACCATTTTCTCAATTTGGTTCTAAATATTCATCCTGGCCAGTAATTGTAACACCTTATAATTTACCTCCGTGGATGTGTATGAAAACTCCTTATATGTTTCTTACAATTGTCGTCCCTGGTCATGATGATCCGACACAAGGAATCGACTTTTATTTACAACCGTTGATTGAAGAATTAAAAAAATTGTGGTATGAAGGGGTAGAAACAAATGATATTTCCCAAAAGAAAAACTTTCGTATGCATGCTTCTCTATTGTGGACAATTAGCGATTTTCCTGCTTATGCGATGCTTTCAGGTTGGAGTACGGCTGGTCGTCTAGTTTGTCCGTACTGTATGGAAGAAACAAGAGCATTTTCTTCACCTATTGGAAAGAAAATTTCATGGTTTGTCTGTTATAGATGTTTTCTTCATATTAATCATCCTTTTAGAAGGGATAAGAAAGTTTTTACAGCTAATAGACTTGAAACTTTACGACCACCTAAAGTATGGACAAGTGAGGAAATTTATGAACTTGTACAAGATTTTCCCAAGATTCATGAAATCGGAGTACATACAGAAATTCAAGGTAAATCATCAATTAATAATTGGTGGAAACAAAGCATATTTTGGGAGTTGCCTTATTGGAAAGATCTTCTGATTCGTCATAATATTGACGTGATGCATAATGAGAAATACGTGTTTGATAACGTAATCAATACAATTTTGAATGTCAAAGGGAAGACGAAAGATGATTTGAAATCCAGACGTGATATTGAAGTAATATGTAATCGTTCGGAGCTTCATATAAAGCCAAATGACACCAGAAAACCGAAAGCGTGCTATGAACTGGATACTAATCAAATAAAAATATTTTTAAAATGAATGGAAGGGTTAAGATTACCGGATGGTATATCTTCCAATCTTCGTTGATGTGTTGACTATAAAAACAGTAAACTTAGCGGGATGAAAAGCCACGACTGTCATGTTATGATGGAAAATTTATTGTCCGTCGCTTTCAAAGAACTATTGCCCGTGAAAGTTTGGACTGTTGTAACAGAGCTTAGTTTGTTCTATAAAGAGCTTTGTTCATCTACATTAAAAATTGACCATCTGCGTAAACTAGAGGAAGAAATCCCCATATTACTCTGCAAATTGGAAAAAAAAATACTTCCTCCAGGATTTTTCAATGTTATGGAGCATTTACCTATTCATCTTCCATCAGAAGCACGTCTTCGAGGGCCTGTGCAATACGGATGGATGTATCCATTTGAAAGGTATATTAATATTCAGTTAATTACATTTTGGTTAAGTGTATGAAAAAATAATATACAATAATTCTAAACAGGTATTTAAATCATCTAAAGAAAAAAGTGAGGCAGAAAGCTAGAGTTGAAGGTTCTATTTGCAAATCATACATTGAAGAAGAAGCTTCATTTTTTTTCTCTCATTATTTTTAGTGATCATGTGAACATCTCATTTGCAAGTACTGCATGTAATGATGAAGGCATTGATCAAGATGACTGCCAAGCGACTTTATCTATTTTTAAAAAACATGGTCGGCCTTCTGGTAGATGTGTGGAGGAATGGATGAACGATAAAGATTACAATGCAGCTCACACATATATTCTTCTCAATTGCACCGAAGTTGCACCGTTCGTTAGGTACTGTACTTATGCATCTAATTGTATCTTTAATCATATATGTAACGTATGTCCTATAATTGCAGCATTTATAAATCGCAGTATCCAAACGGCGATATCAGCAAAGAATTCGCTAGTTGGTTTACTAATTATGTTTTTGATCCAACAAATTGTAGTGTGGATGAAGGATTGAAACATTTGGCATTGGGACCTAAAATAAATGTGAAGACATGTCCAATATTCTTTGTTAATGGATATAAATTTAACACTAAAGAATATGGTGCTGAAAAATTAACTGAGAATAGCGGTGTATTTGTTAAAGGTAGTGATGATCCAAACGACCATATACACGATTTTTATGGCGTGCTAAACTAGATTCTGCAATTGACATATTTCACAAGACCAGCGGAAGAAGTATTTTTGTTTAAATTCAACTGGTTCAGCAATGTTCTAGGTTCTGGAATCAACATGCACCCAAAATATAATCTTATAGAAGTAAGACATACGTCCCATTATTATAAGTACGATCCTTTCGTACTTGCCAAACAGGCTCTTCAAGTATATTATGCTCCTTATCCTTCTATGAGAAGAGACAAAATAGATTGGTGGGCTGTTTTCAAAACAAAAGCAAGGTTTACATTTGACGGACGTAATATTCCTGATGACCAAGCTTATCAAGCAGACGTCGAGGAAAATGCAGAAATAGTAATAACCGACGATCAAACAGATTTTGGACCTCTAAACGATGAATCGAATGCATTAATTGATGTATTTGAGACTACAAATGAACCATATATGGAGGAGGAAATAGAGTCGGAATCTGAAAGTGATGAGGACGACTAACTAATACTCCTCATTTTCAAAAGGTAATTTTATGTTATGACGTTTCTATTATCAAGTAACCGTATATTTATTTTTATGACATTTCTATGAATCAAACTCATATGTTAACTAGACAAATCTATGAATCAAACTTATATTTAGCACTTCTATGAATCAAACTCGATCATATGTTAACTAGACAAATCTATGAATCAAACTTATATTTAACACTTCTATGAAACAAAATTGTACTCATGTTATGACATTTCTATTATCAAGTACTCATGTTATCTAATACCATGTTTTTACATATAGTTCGTTCATGTTATGTAACGTCATGTTATGTTATGTTATGTTATGTTTTGTTATGTTTTTTTTGTAATAGGTATGGCGTCAGGTGGCGAGGAGGGTGGTCCATCGTCAGAGTTATCCCGTCCTGTGGTCTGGCTTAAGCCAAAAGCATCAAAAGGGTAAAAACTAAGTTTTTAGTATAAATTTAATTCAAGTACAATAAATTATTTAAATTGTTGTTCTAGCAACCATGTATTTTTTTTCCTGTTTAACACATGGGCTTTGAGTTGGAGCCGTCCAATACCGTTTTGAGGATATCAAAACGTGCTTATTAGGCCCGCATGACTGCATGTTGGCCCACTTGGAGCTCGATACCCGACTTAGTTAAGGAGACCATATGGCAGGATTTTTTGGTACGTATGTATGATATAACATTCTTATATTAAGTACATGCTCCTATTTGATAACTTTATATGTATGCTATTTATATAAAAAACGCAGGGTGCGGTGGATCTCCAGGAGACGGATTTGGATCTCGTTAAGCGCCACTGGAACAGTAAAGTGGCAGCAAATTACAGACAATCAATGTACACTTTAAAATCAAGTGGGAAAAGGCAGTCTTGGGTGAGCGAGTCAGTGTGGAATGATCTACTTACTTATTGGAATAGTAATGAGGACTTTCTAGTAAATTTTACTGCATATTTTTAATTTAAATTATTCTATTCAATTAGTATGTGATTTAGACGAAGACATTTTTTTAATTTTAAATGTATAGGCCTCGTCTGAGAGAAATGCAGCTAATAGGAGCAAGAATCCGGTTACGCATCGAGGTGGGTCCAAGTCATTTCAGCATCATCGTGAGGATCTGGTATATTTTGTAATTGCACAGTTTAAAATTTAATTCATAACTAGTTAAAATTAATAGTTGATTTAAGTTTAAGTTTTAATTTACATGTGTGCATGCTTATTTCAGGAGAGAGCGCGTATGGCTCCTGTGTCATACTGGGATGTTTTCGAGCATACACATGCATTGAGTCAGACTGACGACACAGGCTCAGTTTCGTACACTTGGGACCATGATGATAAGGCGCGTGAGAGATATGTAAGTATAAAATAGTTAAGTAGACTTATAATTTAATTAAAATAATGTTATCTAAATTTATTTTATTTTTGTTTAACAGGAGAAATTTCAGGAGCAAAGGGCGTAGGTACTGGAAGCTACAGGGAGGACTGAGCTGACCAAGGAAGACGAGGACAAGATATTTGATGTTGTCATGGATCCTGCTACCCGAAACAGACGATATGGTTATGGAAATCTAGAGGTAATACTAAAATTTATAATAAAAACTCAAATGTATTCGAACTACTATTATGAAATACTGAAAATCTGAAATTATATACAGATTACAGCATCTCAGCAGATGTATCAGAAGGCTCAGGAAAAGGAAGAAATCGCACAGTTGAAAGCATAGATTGCAGAGCTTCATGAACGTTATCGTCGCCGTGAAGAGCAGATGGAGTTGCTTAACCAGCGATTGGTGGAGTACATTGCCCAGCACGGTACGACACCTTCATCTTCAGGGGGAGAGAGTTGATCAGGTTAGCATGTTTTGATGTGTTTTGAGAGTTGGTGAGGCTTGCTACATGCATGGCAGTTGTATATATGGTTGAGATTGTGAGTTATATGCTCGAAATGGAGCAGTTCAGAATGTTTTACATTTGTTGTGTGGCTTGTAGTGGTAAATCTAAAATCTATAGAAAAAAAAACACCCAGATTTCCAACGGCGACCAACGGCTTGCGACAGCTTACAGGTCATTCCATAAAAAGGGCTTCCAACGGCATATTTGCTCAAAACATCATACACGTGTCCTTATTTATCGGTTGGAAGCTGTTGGAAAATTAAGCGTTGTTTGCGTTGGAAGTCGTTGGAAGCCGTTGATCTGTATACCAACGGATTGACCAACGGCTTCTAACGGGGTTTCCAACGGCCCCTGGCCGTTGGAATCTCCTGTTCCTCTTGTAGTGGAAAGACCAGCAAGCACTTTCTCTAATCCATATGTGTTTGGATGAGAACATGTTCGTGAAAATTTCTAATGCCGCCACAGCGAAGGAAGCATGGGAGATCCTTAAAAATTCCTTCAAGGGGAAGGATAAGGTGATCAAGGTACGTGTGCAGACCTTGAGAAGTGAGTATGAGAAACTCAAGATGAAGGATTCAGAGTCGACTGAGGAGTTCTTTACTAGAACTTTAGCAATTGTTAATCAGTTGAAGAGATATGAAGAAACAATGGAGGATGTTCTTATGGTAGAAAAAAATTCTTCGTTCACTTACTCAAAGTTTTGATTATGTTGTGACGGCAATTGAAGAATCAAAAGATCTGGAGACCATGTATGTAGATCAACTCTTGGGATCATTACAAGCCCATGAGGAAAGGTTGAAGAAACGAGAAGAACCCGTCGCACACGCTTTGCAAGCAAAGCTGAATTTGAATGATAAAGAAGACAAAAAGTCATTTGAAGGAAGATATGGAAGAGAAAGAGGTAGAGGTTGTGATTGGAGTAGTAAGGGTAATGGAAGAGGCAGAGGAGGCGGAAATTACAATAATTATGAAGCAGCAAATTTCCGGCAATGGACTTCGAGAGGACGAGGAAGAGGAAACAATATGCATGGACGTGACAAAAGTCGTGTGAAGTGTCATAATTGTCAAGGATTCGGCCACTATGCAGCGGAGTGTAGATCCAATTCTTTTAAAGATGAACATGCAAACTTTGCCGAGGCTGAAGAAGACGAAGAATCAACTTTGTTGCTGACATGTAATGGAGATGAAGAAAGAAGCAAGGAGTCTTGGTATCTCGACTCAGGTGCAAGCAATCACATGACTGGAAACAAGGAGCTTTTCTATAAACTTGATGAATCTAAGAAAGGAAATATTTCCTTTGGTGATCAAACAACAGCTCCAATTATGAGCAGCGGTGACATCCTTATAAGAATGAAGAATGGAGATCATGATTTTATTTCTAATGTTTATAATGTTCCAGCATTGAAGACAAATATTTTAAGTATTGGACAACTTTTAGAGAAAGGTTATGAAGTGGAGATGAACATGAACGGGCTGACCATGAGAGATGAAAAGAGAAGACTAATAGAAAAAGTTCCTTTGACGTCAAACAAGATGTTCAAATTAAAAATCAACAATGATTGCCCCATATGTTTGAAAGCTTCATCATCAGATTCTGCATGGTTGATTCATCGGAGAGTGGGTCACTTGAATATTGGAGGATTAGAGCAATTGCACAATCAACAATTGGTGCAAGGATTACCTTTCACAAAGCATCCTAATCAAATTTGTGAAGGTTGTATGTGTGGAAAGCAATCAAGAAGAAGTTTTTCGAAGGAGTCTTTGTCCAGCACTTCAAAACCACTTGAATTGGTGTATGCTGATATATGTGGCCCTATTAATCCAAGTTCACATGGAGGAAGCAGGTATTTTTTATTATTCATTGATGATTATACTCGCAAAACTTGGGTTTATTTCTTGAAGGCAAAATCTGAGGCATTTGAGGTACTTAAGAAGTTTAAGGCACTAGTTGAGAATGAAAGCGTTTGAAGATTCAATCCTTAAGGACTGATCGCGGAGGAGAATTAATGTCAGAGAAGTTTAATCAGTTCTGTGAGTATCATGGTGTTCGTCGATCACTTACTGTTCCTAGATCGCCTCAACAGAATGGTGTTGCGGAGCGGAAGAATAGAACCGTTCTTAACATGACCCAAAGCATGATGAAGAGCACGTGCATGCCAAAAGAATTCTGGGCAGAAGCTGTAGCTTGTGCAGTTTACTTGAATAACAGAAGTCTAGCAACGAAAATTGTGCAAAAGACCCTTCATGAAGCATGGAGCGGGAAGAAACCAAATCTATCTCATTTAAAAGTATTTGGTTGTGTTGGTTATGTTCATATGGCTGATGAACTGAGAAGCAAACTTGATGATAAAAGTGAGAAGATGGTGTTTATTGGTTATGCGAAAAATTCCGAAGGTTATAAATTCTATAATCCAAGAAACGGAAAAGTTATCATAAGCAGAGATGCAGAGTTTGAAGAAGAAGGCCATTGGAATTGAGAGGTTTCTCAAAATGAAAATTATAGCTTTCTTCCTATGTTTGATGATGATTTATTTGCAAGTCAGACTGAAGGAGAAATTGCTACACCAAATTGACCCTCCTCGGATACAACAAATTTATCTCTAGAAAGCTCATTTGAAAGGCAACCTCAAATGAGGAGTTTGAACGAGATTTATGAAGAGACCGAAGAAGTAGACAACACTACTTTATTTTGTTTGATGGCTGATTCTGAACCTGTGCAATTTGAAGATGCATTTCAAGAAAAGAATTGGAGACAAGCCATGGATGAAGAGATGGATTCCATCAGAAAGAACAATACTGGGGAGCTGACAACACTTCCAAAGGGCAAACAAACAGTAGCAGTGAAGTGGATTTTCAGGATGAAGAAGAATGCTAAAGGAGAAATTGAAAAGTACAAAGCTCGCCTTGTTGCAAAAGGTTTTTCTCAAAAGGCTGGAATTGATTATGAAGAAGTGTTTGCGCCCGTGGCCCGGTTGGAGATAATTCGGTTGGTCATTTCCTTAGCAGCTCAACAAGGATGGAAGATTCACCAAATGGACGTCAAGTCAGCATTCTTGAATGGAACACTTGAAGAAGAGGTGTATGTGAATCAACCACTGGGTTACTTTGTTAAAGGGCAAGAAGACAAAGTGCTGAAGTTAAACAAGGCTTTATATGGTCTTAAACAAGCTCCAAGAGCATGGTATTCTTGCATTGATGAATACTTTCAGAAGATTGGCTTTACAAGATGTCCTTATGAGCATGCTTTATATGTTAAGGAGGGAAAAGATGGAAAAATAATGTATGTATGTTTATATGTCGATGATTTGATATTCACAGGATGTGATCAGAAGATGATTGAAGAATTCAAGAAGTTGATGACAAAGAATTTCGAGATGACAGATTTGGGCCTGATGTCTTACTACTTGGGTATCGAAGTTAAGCAAAGTGATGAAGGAGTCTTCTTATCTCAGAAATCATATGCTGGAGCTATTCTAAAGGAATTCAAGATGGAAAAATGCAACTCAGCTTCTACGCCAATTGATTGTCGAAACAAGTTATCGAAGAATGAAGATAAAGTAGATCCAACTTTGTTTAGAAGATTGGTTGGAAAGTTGAGATTCTTGACGTGTACAAGACCAGATATCTTATATGGAGTTGGGCTCATTAGTCGGTACATGCAAGATCCAACTTCGTCGCATATGGAGGCAGTAAAGAGGTTACTTCATTACATCAAAGGCACAATTGATTATGGCTTATTTTATTCATTTCATAACAATTTTAGACTGTTCGGATTCAGCGATAGTGACTGGGGAAGAGATGTCAATGATCGAAAGAGTACATCTGGTTATGTTTTCTTCATGGGAACAGCTGCTTTTGCGTGGAGTTCAAAGAAACAAGCAATTGTTACACTTTCAACGTGTGAGGCTGAATATGTAGCAGCAGCATCTTGTGTTTGTCATGCAATATGGTTGAGAAGAATGCTAAAAAGTTTGAAGTTTTTTCAAGATGGCACGACTGATGTGTTTGTTAATAACAAATCAGCTATTGCATTGGCTAAAAATCCGATTTTTCATGATAAAAGCAAGCATATTGACGTCAGGTAACATTTTATAAGAGAATGCATTGAAAGGAAAGAAATTCATCTTAAACATATCCCATCAAAAGACCAGGTTGTTTATATTTTTACTAAGCCTTTGAAGTTCGAAGACTTCAGCAGATTGAGAGCTCTTCTTGGTGTTACTAAAGGATGAAGATCATAAGTTTAATAAGGGGTGTTAAAATAATAAACTTATGCTCTAATTAAGTGTCTGCTTGTTTGTCTCTAAAAGGTCATGCTGTTTCACAAATAGTCGTGTTGTTTTTCAAGGTGTCTCTTGTAATCTTTAAATATCTATGAAATGAAGAAGTGAATAACAAGTTCTCCAGCAATAATTCTTTTTCCTCTGTAAAACCGAAACTCCATTTTCTCTCCAACAAACTATACAAGCTGCCGGCGGCCTGAAACCAAAATATTAATTAATTACCACCTAAATTTTCATATAAGGATGCATTTCAGGTCAGCTACATTTGTAATCCAAAACTAGACGGATATCTCATGCCATGTTCCTCGGGATAAAATTTTTGTTGAAATTGATGATTCAAATATTTGTAGAGAAGGAAAGATTGATTGTCAATCATGTAATTGGCTCCTATATGGAATAACTTGGGTGTCAAATTTACTTGGAGGTCAAGTTGGCTGCCAAGTTTACTTGGAAGTCAAGAAAACTTGGATGCCAAGTTTACTTGGAGGTCAAGAAATCACTCTATATAAATAGAGGTCATGTTATTGTATGAAAAAAGTAATCCACCATTAATCTTCTCTTTATTGTAATCTTCCTCCTCTTTTATGTAGTCTTTTCTTCATTGAGAAATAAAAGTTGTTAGGACTCCGTGGACGTAGGATATTCATATTCGGACCATGTTAAATCTTCTGTGTCCTTTTTGTTCTTTATTTTTCGTGAGATTTCATAATTATTTTGTTATACTCCATTGTATCTAAATAAACAATACTAGATCCTCTTCAAAATTGCGCATAAAACACTAGAGTTTGGTATCAGAGCCGGTGTTATTGTTTCTATTTGGAGATTAATGGCTATTTCTAGCAAGTCTGTTGGAAGATCTAGCATCAATTATGGAGTAACACGTTTTGACGGAAAAGGAGATTTTGGTACTTGGAATATAAAGATGGAGGCCTTATTGAAAAAGGAGAAGACTTTTAAAGTTGTTTCTGCGCCTGAGAAATTGAAAGATGTTGATGCAGCTGAATTGGAGGAAAATGGAAGGGGAAGCTCTCACAACAATTCAGTTGAGTCTTTCAGTTGAAGTCCTTAGAGAATTTTCTCAGATGAAGATGGCGAAGGAACTATTGGATGCATTATCAGATGTATATCAAGACAAGTCTCTCACAAATCGGATTATTCTACAATAAATTTATTTATTCAAAATGAAGTCTGGAGCCGATCTTATGGAGCATGTAGATGCCTTGACCACTTTAGTTATGAACCTGAAGGCAGCAGATGTTGATATTACTGATGAGGCTCAAGTTGTGATCCTCATATGTTCCTTGCCTAAAGAATATATTTCTTTTGTCAATTCCATGATTTATAGCCGCAGTAAAATTAGTCATTCTGATGTAAAGCCTGGCCTTCATAATGAAGTGTTAAGAGGTAGATTGGCGAGCACTAGCATTGGTACTGATACCGAAGGCTTATCTATTCAGAGAGGTAGAAGTCAAAGAAATGTGAAGAACGGAATTCTTAGAGGTCCCAGACTAGGGGGTCTAAGAAATTGACTTGCCATTATTGTAAGAAGCCCAGGCACTTTGTTACATAATGTCCTAAGCTTGTAGGAAGAATAAAAAACTCAAAGCAAGCTTCTGCCTCTACAGCGGAGAAATCAGATATAGAGAGTGACACTGATGTGTTTACAGCTTCTAACTCTTCTGGAAAGAGCACCTTATGGTTGATTGATTCTGGTGCGTCCTATTATATGACACCTGATAGGAACTCTTTTTCCACTTACCGTGAGATTGATGGAGGAGAAGTTCTGATGGGCAATGATGTTTCTTGCCATATGGTTGGTGTTGGTAGTGTTAAGATCAGGATGTTTGACAGTGTTATTCGAACCATTACTGATGTTAGGCATGTACCTGATTTAAGGAGGAGCTTGATTCTTGTTGGGGTGTTGAGTAGACCTGGATTAAATATTGTAGTTGAAGAAAAGAAGATGAAAATATATAAGGGTTCCATGATCGTTATGAAAGGAGTGAGGGCAGGAAATCTCTATTTACTAAAGGGCACTACTGTAGTTGGTGAATCAGCTTCAGTTACTTCAGCTGATTCAGATTCTTCCAGATTATGGCACTTGCGGATGGCCCACAATGGCGAGCGCAACATGGATGAGCTAAGAAAGCGAGGATTGAGTGACAGAGTTCGGCATTCAAAGCTTGGTTTTTGTGAAGAGTGTGTTCTTCGTAAGCAGATGAAGATTTCTTTTGGTGTTGGTGAGCATAAGGCAAAAGCTATTTGGATTATGTTCACACGGATGTTTGGGGACCTTACCCTTGCCCATACTTGGGTGGAGCCAGATTTCGTAAATGGAATCCATGGTGGAGAAGCATTCAGGGAAGAAGTTGAAAGTTCTCCGTTCAGATAGTGGCGATGAATTCGTATCACAGGAATTCATCAATTATTGTGAATTCGAAGGCATTAAGAGGCATTACACCACACCAAGCGACCCCCAGTCCAATGGAGTTGCAGAAAGGATGAATCAGACATTGTTATAGAGAACTAGGTGCCTCAGATTGACTACAAAGTAAAAAAAGGGATTTTGGGCTGAAGCTTTATCTATGGCGGCTTTCCTCATCAACCGCACACCGTCTACTGCCATAGATATGAAGATCCCTAAAGAAGTATGGAAAGGAGAGCCTGTTAGCTATTCATTCCTCAAGGTATTTGGTTGCCCAGCTTATGTGCATGAGAGTCGAGGAAAGCTGGAACCTTGAGCTCACAAGTGTATCTTTCTAGGTTATAGAAGAGAAGTAAAAGGATATAGGTTGCGGTGTCCTATTAGCAAGAAACTTATTATAAGAAGGAATGTAACTTTTTATGAGAAGTCTATGTTGAAGGTGGAGCCTTCCTTATCGGATGATGATGAGAGGACATGTGAAGAATACCGAAAACAAAACAAATCATCTATTGATTCTTTCCATAAACGTTCAAATGGTGTTTTCAGATGACGCCGTGGTTGATGAGGATAGTATGGATACTGGCACAGAAGATCAAACTCAAGGTGGAGCTCATACAAAGACCAGGCCTGTTAGAGAAAGAAGAAAGCCCAGATGGCTTGATGAGTTAGTTGGTTTGAGCATCAAAGACATTGACTTTGATGATATGGCAACATATGTATTAAATGTTGCCCATGATGGGCCCAGAGATTATAGAGACGCTATTGCATCAGTTAACAATTCCAGCTGGTTAGTAGCAATGGAAGAAGAGATCGAATCTTTACGAAAAAATCACACTTGGGATTTGGTGCCATTTCCTACCGACAGGAGAGCTATTGGATGTAAGTGGATCTATAGAGTGAAAGGAGGCGGCAATGGAGAGTTTAGATATAAAGCAAGACTAGTTGCAAAGGGGTATGCTCAGAAGAAAGGGGTAGAGTATCATGACATCTTTCCTCCAGTTCTTAGGCATACTTTCATTCTTATTCTCTTGGCATTAGTTGCTCATTATGACATGGAGTTAGAGAAACTAGATGTCAAAACTGCTTTCTTGCATGGTGATCTGGATGAAAAGATTTATTTGTGACAGCCGGAAGGGTTCATTGATAGTAGGAGGCCAGACTATGTTTGTAAACTTAACAAATCTCTTTATGGACTGAAGCAATCTCCTAGACTATGGTACAAGAGATGTGATAAGTTTATGCTTTCACAGGGATACTCCAGAAGCTTCAAAGACCAGTGTGTTTATTTTAGGAGATGTGATGATGACATGATTTATTTGTTGTTGTATTTTGATGATATGTTGGTTGCATCTCAGAGTATGGTCAAAATTAAGGAGTTGAAAGAGGAGCTCAGTAGAGAGTTTGATATGAAGGATTTGGGAAAGGCACAAATAATATTGGGTATGGAGACAAGCAGGGATAGGAAGCGGAGAGAGTTAAGGCTCACTCGGGCGCAGTACATCAAGAAAGTCCTCGCTCGATTTGGGATGGAGAACGCCAAACCGGTAGGCACTCCTTTAGGCTCTCATTTTAAGTTGTCGAAAGACCATTCTCCTACATAGGAAGAAGATAAAAGGTATATGGATAATATACCTTATCTAGTGTTGTTGGTAGTCTCATGTATGCGATGGTGTGCACGAGACCAGATTTGGCCCATGCAGTTGGTGTTGTCAGTCGATATATGTCTAACCCAGGAAAAGAACATTGGCAAGCAGTGAAGTGGATTCTTATATATCTTTAAGGAACTTCTTCTGTAGGTTTGCTATTAGTGGAGTAGATGGTGACATGTTTCTTAGAGGATGCTGTGATTCTGATTATGCTGGGGATAGAGATGCTAGGAAGTCAGTGTCGGGCTATGTTTTTACACTTGGCATAGGTTCGATTTCATGGAGATCAAAGTTGCAATCTATCATAGCTTTGTCGACTACCGAAGCAGAGTTGATATCGATTGCGGAAGCTACAAAGGAAGGATTGTACTTACTTCAGTTGTTGGATGACCTTTCAATGGTGCAACGGACAGTGGAGCTATTTTCAGACAGTCAGAGTGTTATTCATCTTGTTGAGAATCAAGCTTATAGTTCACGGATAAAGCACATTGATGTTAGAGGTTTCTTTCTTATGCTTGAGGAAGAACAGAGCAAGATCAAATTATTGAAGGTGGGTACTTCGGACAATCCTTCAGATATGATGACTAAGTCACTTCCGAATGACAAGTTTGAGCATTGCTCAAACTTGATCGGTTTGCTTCTTATTACTTAAGCGCCATGTGGCGCTGGACCCAACAACTTCTATGTTGATTGTTGAAGATGAGATGATAAAGAAAGAATGTCATATTTGAATCAAGCTGGAGTGTTGAAATTGATGATTCAAATATTTGTAGAGAAGGAAAGATTGATTGTTAATCATGGAATTGGCTCCCATATGGAATAACTTGGTGCCAAGTTTACTTGAAGGTCAAGAAAACTTGGGTGCCAAGTTTACCTGGAGGTCAAGAAATCCCTCTATATAAATAGAGGTCATATTATTATATGAAAAAAGTAATCAACCATTAATCTTCTCTCTATTGTAATCTTCCTCCTCTCTTATGTACTCATTTCTTCATTGAGAAATAAAAATTTTTTTGGGTCTCCGTGGACGTAGGTTATTCATATCTGAACCACGTTAAATCTTCTATGTCCTTTTTGTTCTTTGTTTTTCATGAGATTTCATAATTATTTTGTTATACTCCATTGGTATCTAAATAAATAATAGTAGATCCTCATCAAAATTGCGCATAAATCACTATAAGTCTATGTTAATTCATTTCATATGTTCCATCTGCATTGGAAGATTAAACCAGAGCATCTAATGCGTCAAAAGTGTATATGTAAATTTGGATTTAGACACCAAACTCAGAATCATAGACGAAGATGAGATTGATGATAAGCATGCAAAAGCAATCAATCACAACAGGTGTGGAGGCAAGCGATTGTTGCGGAGGGCAGGTGACCCCTCCAGGATCGCACTAGCTATTTTATTAGTGTGGTGCTAAAAGCATACACTTTTTTGGTATAAGTTACCATCGGGTTTTTTTTTTAAATAATGTGTTTGACTGTAAACCGTCGACTGTTTGGTTGGTAGTCTATGGTTGTTGGTAGCAATTTTTTGTGCTTTTATCACCATACTTTTATTATCACTACAAACATACTTTCTGATTCCAAATTATTTATTTCAACCTAGACATATCTACATAAAACCAAAACGTGGTCTTTAATTCCCCTCTTCATTGAACCCCACCCACAAGGTTGTCAAAGCCTATGAA
Organism: Allium sativum; assembly: GCA_030737875.1. Taxonomy (NCBI): domain Eukaryota; kingdom Viridiplantae; phylum Streptophyta; class Magnoliopsida; order Asparagales; family Amaryllidaceae; genus Allium; species Allium sativum. The sequence continues at coordinate 348,859,722 of CM060918.1, forward strand.
TTGCTCACTCGCCTCTCCAAACCACAGACCTAAGCATCCTTAGTTGAATCATAGAATTCTCTTTGAAACACAACCGAGCCACATTTGAATCGGGTGCAAGTTTGTAAGTGAATTTGAACATGGTGAGTATTTATGAATATGTCAAGCATTGTTGTTGAACTAAAAGTCAATTAATTGTTGTTTAGTAGTAGCTGAATCATTCGATGTTTAATGGTGGTTAATTGTCTGCTGTTTAAAAGCCGACATAATATTGCAGTTTATTCTAATGTTCATTTATGTTTAGATATGATTATTTTTTAATTAAACAAAAATCAGTTAGTTGTGTAATAGTAGTTGTGTCCCTTCTTTTGTTATTTGTTGTTATATAATATTTGTTTCAATGCTTTAAAGTATGGTTGTCTTCAGCACGTCAATAATTAATCATTTTATAGCGTATTATTATTAAATCTCCGTGAAGTTGTGGTTGATTAATGATTTATCGTGATTACTTTTGCTCTTATTTAGATCGTTGAAAAAATGAAGGGTAATAGGGGTCAATTAGTGACTACCTCAGAATTATTTTTTGGCTGCACTACTGAACCATAATAATTCAATCACTAAACAAAAAAATAACCAATTCGATCAAAAATATTTCAATAACAAAAAAAATATACATCAAGCAATAATGATAAAATAAGTTACACATCAAATCAACAGTGGTTCCACTGGCGATTTGTTTTACACATTCACTTTGAAGAGAGATTCTATTGTCACGATTAGAAAAGTACACGAGATTAATACAATAATAACCAAAAAAATTGATTTGTGATCAAGATTATAATTGAAGAATTAAGCTAATATTAAAACCTTAATTTCCTTTCGGTAAACCTTTTATCAAGTTAAGTTATCACACTCTCTTTGAATGTGAAAATAACTTAATAGTGGTTCTTCTTTCCTTGGCAAATTCCCAATTTTCCCCTTGGAGTCCTCACAAACAATCCACATAAGCAAGGGTTGATTCAGCATTAAATAGCAGCTTCGATGTCTAGTTTATCCACTTTGACATCTAGCTCAAAATCTCTTCTTCTTGCTACAGATGGTCAGACATCTAACTCTCTAATGTAGACATCTGATCAAATTCTCGGGATGCTCGTTGCTTTCGGTTAGAACTCTGCTCAAATGATTCAGAAGCATGCGAAATATTAAGGGTCACAATGACCCTTGGGGTCAGACGTCTAACTTATCGAGTTAAACGTCTGAATTCCTATAGCTTCCCTAGGGAATCTCGTTGCTTCCAACTGCGATAACCTGAACATTTATGCTCTGATTCTCAAATCGTTTTCATTGAAACCATGTTATTCTCAACCATTTTAATTCACAATATAATCACTACAACAAAACAGTCATTTTACAACGGGCAAAGACCGTTGTTATATGCTTTTCACAACGGGCACACGCCCGTCCTAATATGCGTCGTCGTAATAGGTGCTGACTATTTTACAATGGTCAGTGACTGTTGTAAATGACCGTTGTAATAACTTTCCCTCTCACGTGCAATGACTCTAAGACAATGGCTATATACCCGTTGTAATAGCTAATAAATTACAAGCGGGTTTTGCCCGTTGTAATACATTATATAACAACAGTTGTCGACCGTTGCGAAGTAAATGCAGATTTAAATATAATTACTGCCATATACATCCATAATAATAATGAATATTTTAAGATGCAATAAATATTGTGATGCAACAATCAAAATCACATGATAATAACACATGATAAAAGACTAAAGAAAGAGTTTATAAAATTCCAACACAATTCAAAAAGTTAAATAAGTTTACATTTCAAAAGATTTAGATAAGTTCACATTCCAAAAGGTTAGATAAGTTATATCGACATAGTTCCAACATAAATTACATAACCAGTTTCATAAGTACCAACACTAGACCAAGGAAACGTAATCTTTGTACCACACGACGGTAGATACAACAGCCCGTTTGATAGTGAACATCTCCGAATTTGGCCTAAACAAAAAAGCTTCCGGTTCACCGCTACATTCACACATATCTTCCAAACATCAGCTCCAAGCTTTTTAAAATGTACTAAAGCAACAGGATCAGTACTTGCTATTGTCCCCTCTGCAACTACATTTTTCTCCCAACCCAACAGCTTGCACTTTTTTTTCACCAAACCGTCCAAAGTAACATGATCTCATTGATCTTGAGCATGCATACTGTTACTAGCACGGTGTGACTGCAAAAAAAAAAGTTCTTACTAAATGTTGAGAGAATATATTGTTATACACCATTCAGAACTTATTATACAACATTTTGGTCTTGCATTGCTGTAACCTTACAACATTGCACTAAATTGGGAATGTGTACAAAAAGTTAACTGTTTTATTTCCAATTTTTGTAAACATATCACCTGATATTATTATACAGCATTTGAGCCCTGAAAGCAAAACAAAAATGATTTTCTTTTTAACAAGTAAGAAATTACCTTATAAAAGCCAAATTTTTATGTGCATCCATAACTTGTTGCTTCCCCCCTTAGATTTTGACATGAATTTAATAGCAACTGTGGAGGCACTAGCAAATCATCACAATTCCTGTATATATCAGAAAGTGGCACACCCTTTAATGAGTATATAATCCATGAATATAAATAAACCATTCCTAAAGATGTTTATATTTAATAACGAAGGCTAGCCAGTCTCACGTTTTATATAAAAGAAATTCATTTAACACATTTCAACTATTTAAATTCCAGAATCCCATACAAATATATATATATATATATATATATATAAGACGTGCTGACTAGTTTGTTCTACATTATAAAATTCTGTTATATTAACATAGTACATTGCCCATTTGAAATAACTATATGCTGAAGGTTTTACAGACTACAATATATCATTTACAAAACTTGTTTATACCTTTCAGCAATTCTCGAATAAAATATAGCTAAATACGTTTGGCCTTTACAAGTGAATGCCATTCCCATATATGAATTATATGGTATAACACTCCTTTCGTGTGCACCAAACACAGAAAGTTCTTAGATTTTTCTATCAAAAATATTAGAATACATAAAATGACAGAATGATCTTTCATACCCAAAATATACACATTCAGTCCATTGCATTGCCATTAAACTAATACATGTAGTGACCTAAATAATTCCAGTATACAAATTACACATCCCAACAATATATTTGTTGCAATAAGGTTTACAGTGTACATATGCTAACTTGCCTTCAATGAATTACACTAAACATATAAATGCATACAAACCAGTTTACATTAATTTAAACATAATGACTGACGCAACATATAAGCAAAATCTTCAAATACACAAAACAGTGTGATTCAGTTAATAGCTCCTAAGCACCTATGCATATAATCCAATCTTCATGCTTTTATAAACTTCAGATATTGCCTGCAAAGCTCTAAGGATGCCTCATTACAAAAATGAGGCACCCCAGGTGCATAAAAACACACAGGGGTCAGACGGACTGTCTGGTATGAGTGTATTTATAAACTAGGTGACACAATGATACAGGTTTAAACTTATATAGAAGTGAATCTCTAGTACTACTATGTTTCCATACTTTTCAGTTTCAGGCAAAACATTAAATAACATATTGGAACTCTCTAAATGTGTGAAATAGGTTATACATGTTCCCTCAATAATCCATATTCTAATCTGTTTCAGAGCACAACAAATATATTATATTCAACTTTAACATGTATATAAATATTAGAACAACTAGATAAGATCCTGTTAATTAATCAACCAATAAGGGCAGTATATATTCCTAATGTATGTATATATATATATGTATGTATATATATATATGTACCTACCTTTTCAGGTCTGTATATATTTACATATTCACTTAATTCAGGTTTTTCATAATTATTTATATCAACCAAATCTGGAAACATTCAAGCACTCAGATCCGTTGGCAATATAAATTAACATCATTATTAACTAACATGTTTATTTTTGGTTCACATATGTATGCATATACATATTTCCATGTATACACACACACACACATTTGATATATGTATACATATACATACAAGCCTGCATTTCCATCAAAAATTAATTAACTAACAGCTTTCATTTTCTGAAAATAATTCACTTGGGCAAACATGAGTATGGAATGCAGTTAAACACTCAATATACTTCTCAGATTAATCTGTTTATCCTGAACTTGTGTTTATATTAGTCAAACTTTTCTTTTATAATTTGCTGAATGTCACATGATGATCTTTATACTTCAGGCTTTATTAATAGATAAACTAGACAATTCATATATATAAACCTGTAACCAATCAATATACAAAATAAATTATACATTGACAACCAAGCACACAAACACATACACTAATTGGATTGTTTATGTTTAATTCCCCAGTTCCTTCAATAATCTGGTTTGTTTCCCTTACTATCTTGTATTCATACCCAACCCTGATATGAATACCCAATAAGACCTCATTACTTTCATCATTTACTTACGCGTAACAATCAGTAACATGCAAATTATTCAAGGGTCATTCATCATAGGCATAGCCCCAATATAAATATCATTCAATGAATCCAAATAATCATGCATACCAACATAATTCAAACATATATCCAATTATGTCACTCCAGCAACTATGAAATCAACAATCATAGTACAACAGTAAAACTAAACTTTTAGTTCAATTTGGCCTATCATGAAATTAACTAAATCTAGAATTTTAGGACATAAATCTTTCTGGGCTAATGACATCTTTTTATTACAGATTCACCTTAAATATTTTTAGCTGAATCTAGATTAAAGGTGCTCCAGCAAGTATTATTGTAATTCATGTGAACCCTACTTCACATCATATATTCTATTAAGTAATATGATCTTCAACAATCACTTTTCTTTTATAAAACCCCTTTTTAACTTTGTAACAGATCTATATATTTATATGGAGTTCGCAACCACACAACAGTGAAACAAGCATCAATCACTACTATATCTGTATGTTATTCAAACCAATAAAACATTCATCTACAAAAATCATTAAAATTAACTTGTAAATAACAAAGTCGGCATTCCTATTTACTTATGATGATTATACAGTAACTCATGTTGGTGAGATGGATGCCTATATAAAAGGTCTTACTGCCAATAAAAGGTAAAATACACTCACCGTGGGTTATCTATTGACTTTATTCCTTTTGAGATCTTGATTTGGGTTCGAGATTCTTCTAGACTTGCTGCCGATCCCACTTACTAGTCACAAATCCACCTCCAATCTGACGTGAGATGATCGATTTGCCAATTTCCCCAATTCCTAGTCGCTAGGGCTTCGACCAATTTTTCTTTTTTAGAACGAGAGAATGAAATGGAAACCGACGGACTATTTTCTTTTATTTACTTTGATTCGTACGGCTAGGGTTTCACCATTGCCAATACCCATTTTGCCCTTAGAATTAATGTTAACCCTTATAACACTTAAGCCCCAAATCATAACACTTAAACAAATTTTCCATGTCACATATACAATATACAAACAAATGTGTGTGTTTATTCACCATTTTAATCATGCACAATTTCACATATTTATCATGTACATATCACAAATGATTTAATTATTTATTTATTCACCCCAAATATATTATAGATTTAATTGAATCAATATAATTTAGGGTCATCAAATTTTGGGTTCTCACACAAACATTAATTAAAATACTAATTATTAATTGTTTAATATTAATTATTTAAGATTAATTATAAAATGAAAGGAATAAACATTAACTATAATTTATTAGTTATAGATAATTAACAATAATATGTTATTAAATAAAAATAATAATTTTGCATCCAAATTTCAAAAATACAAACAAAATCGAAATGTACCATCCAATATCAGTACCATACTATTATTATTTCTCAAAGTAAATCTAAGTCTATTAATTTTCAATTTTTTATTGGAATTTTACTGATCATAAATTATTAATATTTATTGTTAATTATAAATATAAAGAAGCATTCTATATATCGCATCTACGTAATCCCAGTAATTAAATTTTATAGAAACTTTCTTTACTGGAACAAACATTTCCTATATTAATGAACATAGTCAACAATAATATATATTCATTAATTATTAGTTATCAAATATTAGTTACATTAATCAACTATTATCGATCATAACTATTAATTATCAATTTCATTATTACTTCCTAATTATTGAATATTAAATGTCAAACATTAATTAAAATGCTAACTATTAATTGTTTAATATTAATTATTTAAGATTAATTATAAAATGAAATGAATAAACATTAACTATAATTTACTAGTTATAAATAATTAACAATAATATATTATTAAATAAATATAATAATTTTGCATCCAAATTTCAAAAATACAAACAAAATCGAAATATACCATCCAATATCAGTACTATACTATTATTATTTCTCAAAGTAAATTTAAGTCTATTAATTTTTAATTTTTTATTGGAATTTTACTAATCATAAATTATTAATATTTATTGTTAATTATAAATTATTATATATTTGATATTAATTACTCGATATTACGTATGAATAACTGGAAAGTAAAATGAAGCATGTTGGAATATTGATTATATATAATAATTGATAATTACTGATTATTTATTAAAAATCATTAATTATTATAAGTTATAAATGATTAATTTAATATCATTTATGATTAATTACTAAATAATACAATATTATTAATGATTAGTAATAATGTAATATTATAGTTAATAATTAGTAACATATGATTAATATAATATTATTAAAGATTAATTATTAAATAATAAAAAATAATCAATAGTAATTTTAAGAAAGTATTGTAATTATTAATTATTGATTGTCGAAAATTATTAACAGACATTTATTACCGCAGGCATTTTATGATCATTGTAAATTGGCATCGTTTAAAATGGGCATTTTATGACTGCTGTTAAATTGGACCTATTACAACGGTCATTTTCTGACTGTTGTAAAATAGATATCTATTACAACGGGCATCATATGAACGTTGTAAAATTGATATTTATTACAACAGGCTTTTAAAAACCGTTGTAATAGCATTCTATTACAATGGGTGGTCCATGTCCCTTGTAAAAAGGGCAGTATACATGACATCTATTACAACGGTCATGAATTGACCGTTGTAATAGCACTTTATTACAACGGGCAGCCAATGCCCGTTGTAAAATAGATGTTGTGATAGAGTATTTTTGTTGTAGTGAATGTCTCCAAAATTCAACATTCTGCCTTGACACCGTATCCATCTCCATACTTTAAGAACCAATGGTACCTAGCCATCACTAACTCTACCTTAAAGCAGTCAAAGCATGAATAAAGAATCAGGACACCGCCCATTGTTAAAGCATTGAAAGTACCCAAATCCAAAATCGTCTAACCAAAAGACAATTGTACTTAGGAGTGCAAATAAGTAATTACCAAGAAGATCTACCCATAATCTCTGACTAATACTCTTCTAACCAAGACAAACAACTGCGATTCTCTACCACATGCGAAAACATATCTTTAGTAGCTACATTTTTACGAGCTATTGTAAATTTTTTTTTTTACAGCTACCTACCCTTAATAGTTGCAAAAAAATAATTTTAGGAACTGTATTTTCTTTCTAGTTGCAATAGACAAATTTCAAACAATTATGCTTTCTAACCAGTTGTATTTAACAGTATATTCAGTACCTGATAATTAATTATTACTAATTAAAAATATATGTAATATGTATTATTTAATGATTAATATTCGGTTATAATTAAGAATAATAAACAACTACATATAACCAAACTTTAAAAAAAGTAGTTTTTAAAGATCACTTAATATTATGTTTTCAAAAAAAGATCACTTAATATTTAATTTTAAATAGTATATTTAAATAATTATCTATTAGTTATTATATGGTAATTAATACCAATATTCAATAATTATTACAAAGTAACAAAATTTAATTATTATAAAGTGATATTTATAATTTTAATTCAATAATTAAATACTAATTAATGAACAAATAATTAATAACCAAATAAATAATTAAAAATTAATAAAATAATTATTATTAAATAATTCATAATAATAATAAACAAATGGATATTAATTAACAATTAAATTGAAATATGAAGTAATATGTAATAATAACAGATAGAAATAAATAAAACAATAATAAATAATTCCATTATCAATAAATAAATGATAGTTGGTTAATAATTAGTATTAAAGAGTAATTAATAATTAACAATACTTTTTTGTATGAATTAATATATTGTGTTTCAAAAAGGCATTATATGAATTATTTATTCATTATTAAAGATTGTTAATATTATTGTTTTTGTTGGTTTAAGTATTTCCAAATTTATATTAAATGTATAAAATTATAAATTACTATTAAATATCAAATTCTACATTTATATAATATTAATTAAATTAGGATGAATATTGTCATTGTTTAGTAAAAATTTGAAAAAAATATGATTAAAATAGTATAGTTCATTGCTAATACTTAGTAAATTATTGTTAATAATTTATTATAGAAACTATTAATAACTAGTACGTTATTGTTATCATTTGTTAATTAATGATTATGATTTTTGACTTAAACTAATATTAAATAATTGAATTAAATAATTAAATTAAATAATTAATAAATTTTTAATAAGTAAAAATCAACAATTATCTTTAATGTTAGCTATTCAATAATTAATTTTTTTTAATTAATCATTAGCAAATAATCCTTAATAATCAAAAATTATTATTTTTAAATAGGATTTAATATTTAATAGATTAATATATATAATTATATTTAATATTTCAAAAACTTTAAAAATGGAATTTTAAAATTTTTGCAAAATTCAATAATAAAAGAACCAACGTTATTTTTTTTACTAAAGTAACTTTAAAAATATTATAAAATTAAAACAGTCATAAAATTTTAAAATAAAATCCCTTTTATTTTTCTTAAAATTTAAAAATAAAATTTTTAAATGTTAGGTTTATTTTTTTTTATAAATTTAATTTTCTTTATTTAGTTTTGAGTAACGAAAATTTTGGCTCCACCTTAAAATATTTTCTAAAAGTTAAATTTGGGTATATAACTGCTTTTTTTTTACTAAGTGATCTTGTTAATAAATATTCAACTAATATATTTTTAAGTGGTAACAAATATATTCAATTGTAATATCAAACTATTAACTCCAATAATATTATTTAATAATTTTCTAAATTTTAAAAAATAATTGCAAACTACTTCTTTGAGAGATTTTTTGGCACCATACCCTAAGGAATGAAATATTTTTGTGGTGTTTTCTGTTATGTCATATATATTTACATGCTTTGCGATTATACTTTAACCATGTTTTTTGTTATTGAAATGGCCTAATTTCTTGAACCTTGCAAGTCAACAATTATACATTCATGGTATTCTCATGACGCAAATTCAAGTGTTAGAGAAGCGAATCATTTGGTAAGAAAGAAATAGAAATAACAGAATCTTGCATAATGGATATATATATATATATATATATATATATACGCACACACACAAATCATTACAATTGAAAATTTTATCATACGCATTGGAGTGTAACTAATGTCAATCTGAACATAGAACTTGTCCTCACAGATGCAGACTAAGTTAAGTGAACTATAGGTTGAAATAGATGACTACCTACAAAATTTTCAGCTCCAAGCTCTCTCCAATTGATCTAAGTAAAACTTCAGCTAATAAGTGAAAAGTCAGTTTGATGGTGAATGAGTAGTCGTTATGTGGTGGATCAAGGATGACCAATATATATATATATATATATATATATATATATATATATATATATATATATATATATATTGGTTTCACCCCAAAAATGGAGCACCCCCAAATGCCCATTGATTTCCTCGTCTCATTTATATTAAAGAAAATGAGTGGGAGGTAAGAGAATGAGTGGAAGGAGAGAGGGAATAAATGTGTGGTGGAAAAGTTATAGACTAAAGGGGTGCTAAGTTTTTGGGGTGTCATTGAACCTGCCTCATATTTATGTATGTATATATATATATATATATATATATATATATATATATATGTAAGGGTACTCTAAGCAATCTAACAATGAAGGGAAAGGCAAGGTGACTAAAGCGCGTGGAATACATCCTAGGAATTTGAGGAGCAACTCCTCTAATTCCAAATGTCTTTAGTCAATTGGAATGTTAGAGGTCTTAAAGGAGATACTCGACAATTAGACCTATATATATATATATATATGTATATGTATATATATATATATATATATATCGGTTGCACCCCAAAAATGGAGCACCCCCAAATGCCCATTGATTTCCTGCTCTCATTTATATTAAAGAAAATGAGTGGGATGTAAGAGAATGAGTGGAAGGAGAGAGGGAGTAAATGTATGGTGGAAAAGTTGTAGACTAAAGGGGTGCTAAGTTTTTGGGGTGCCATTGATCCTGCCTCATATATATATATATATATATATATATATATATATGTATATATAAGGGTACTCTAAGCAATCTAACAATGAAGGGAAGGGCAAGGTGACTAAAGCGCGTGGAATACATCCTAGGAATTTGTGGAGCAACTCCTCTAATTCCAAATGTCTTTAGTCAATTGGAATGTTAGAGGTCTTAAAGGAGATACTTGACAATTAGACCTTTATAATTTTAGAAGGAATCATGCTCCTTCTATTATGAGTATATTGGAGAATAAACATGTAGATGACAACTTAATTTTTTTCATGTCTGCAATGGGTGATGAATGGAAATTTGAGCATAACAATGATATGGAAGGTAAAGGCAGAATATTATTGATGTGGTGTAAATCAATATGGGAAATGCAAAATTGTGATATAGACTACCAAATTACTATGTATGCACATATCTCTAGAAGTCTCAATCTATGTATAACTCCTGTATATGCAAGTAACTTTGCTTCACAGAGGGGTAATTTGTGGGAGAAAATGAAATAGTTATCAATGTCTATTAATATTCCTTGTATTATCATGGGGGATTCTAATGCAGTTTTAAAAGCTGATAAAAAATCAGGAGGACTTACCCTACGTGTTTCCCAATTAGAAGAATTTAAAAATTGTGTAGTGGGTGTAGGACTGCTCGAGCCAATCCACTCAGGCCTAAAATATACATGGAGAAGTGGAGAAAGTAAGAAAATTTCATGTAAACTTGACAGAGCATTGGTTAATGTGGCATGCGTTAATGCTTTCCCAGAAATTAAATTCAATATTTTGCAAAATTATACTAGTGACTATAGTTCTTTGCATATAAACTTATTGAAGAGGGTTGCAAATGAAAAAGGTAAATCTTTTAAATATGTTAATGATTGGTTCGTGGAAGAAGGATACCAAGAAGCAATGAATTTTGAAGAATGCATTTTACAACCGGGCTGTAAATCATATATTACTTCAACTCATTAAATTTGCGAAAGCCAGATTGAAAAAGTGGAATACAGAAAGACCAAAAGTTCTTTATCAAACCACTAATCTGGAAAAGAGAAATGATGAACTTCTACAACAAATTGATGATGGAATTACTACAATTGACACTTGGAAGGAATATCATGAAAGGCAAAATAAGCTTAAAGAACTGTTGAAAGCTAAAGCTCTAGAATTAAGGCAAAAAGAAAAGGATAAGTGGATTACAGAAGGAGATGAATGCACAAAAAATTTCTACACTAAGATGGCTATCCGTACGCAAATGAACACCAATTATTACCTAATTAATTTAGATGTTTCTTGGTCGAATTACAAAAAGAAAATGGAATAGGAAGCATTAAAATATTATTATGATCTTTATAATGGTGTCTATGAAACTAACTTACCCCATGTTGTGTGCAGAAGAGTGGTGAATGAGAGTGGTAGATGTATGTTGGTTGACGTTGTCAGAGCTAAAGGGGTGTGGGATGCTATCAAATTTATTCCCGACATCACCAGTTCAAGGCCTGATGGACTGGGAGTAGCTTCTACAAATGGCACTGGAACATCCTGCAAAATTATATGATAACATCAGTACAAGAATCTTTGGACACAGGAGAAATATTGAAAGAAATAAACCATGCTTTTATATGTCTCATTCCTAAAGTCAAAAATCCAATAGAATTGAAGAATACATACCTTTTTCTTGTTGTAATGTGATATACAAATTTTTTAGCAAGTTTCTATGAAATAGAATGAAGAAAATATTACCAGATGTCGTAGCTGAATGTCAGAGTGCATTTATCAAAGGTAGAAGCATCTCAGAGAATTTTCTTCTAGCACATGAGACGGTTAGAAGTTTCAATAAACAAGGAGCTGATAAATTTTGTCTAAAAATCGATCTCCATAAAATATATGACAAAACCAATCGTAAGTTTATAATTCATATGCTTATACATATAGGGTTCCCTACTAAGTTTGTTAATCTCATCAGTGGATGTATTGACACTCCTACCTTTTCCATTTTGATTAGTAGTGTCCCGAAAGGCCATATTAGATCCAATCTTGGTTTCAGGCAAGGAGATCTGCTATCTCCTTACCATTTCACCATTGCCATGTAGTACTTCTCTCTGTAGATTGTAACACCCCACGTCCGTTAATGTCACTTACAAAAGGAATCCATTAAGTTTCGTGGAGCTTTGTAAGTAAACAGAATAGAATATTACAAGACAGATACGTAAAATAGTAGTTGAAAAAATTATAACTTTATTGCAGCATAAATAAGTTTGGTTACGCCTTTAAACCCATTGCATCAAAGCCAAGTACATAATATCAGTCTTGTACAAAAGTCATCAGAGTACATAATTTTTAATACCATAATCGCCAATCCAAAATGCCATATGAAAGAGAAACAAAGCTAAGCATTGCTTTCGGCACTTCAAGTAGGAAAGTCCGGATTAAGTTTCAACGTGCCCACCATGAGAACCTGAGGGGAAAGGAAAGAAAAGAGGCGAAACAAAAAGGGTCAGACATAAAGTCTAGCGAGTCCAGTGAATTTAACAATATAATTAGTAAAGCAACATGATAAGAACATAAACTGGATATAAGAGATGACTGTAATGTAAGCAGATATGATAAGGTGACAAGACGGACAGGATGTAATATTGACTGCGCTTCTGACCACTATAAGATATTCTCTGCACCGCACCAATACTAGTTTCATACTAAAAGATGATCCCTCTTGGCTAAATAGAATGATGATAGTTTCGTGTACTTCTAGCTGCAATCATAGGTAACCTTTGTGCACCTGTCACCACTAGATGTACCCACTATCCTCCTTGTTCGATTATGTACTCCTAGCTGCTCTCGTAGGTGCCCCACTTGTTCCCATCACCACTAGTTGTACCTTCCCCACTAATCTTAATAGTAGTAGTAATAATAATAATAATAATAATGGTAGTTTCGTGTACTCCTAGCTGTTGTCATAGGTGTCGCCTGCTCCTATCTCCACTAGTTGTACCCCCTTACTAAACATAATAATAATGATGATGATGGTAGTTTCGTGTACTCCTAGCTGCTGTCATAGGTGCCGCCTGCTCCTATCTCCACTAGTTGTACCCACTACCTACCCCATTCGATTGGCTCCCTAACTCGTAGATACTCGTGCTGGTCCCACAGTAGGTTGTATCACTCCCTAGAGTGGCAACCCGATACCACTAGAACGCACGACTTATACCTACATGATGCAACAACGTCTTACCTACCAGCCCGGACCCACGCATGCACATGACTCTGTTGGACTTGCACTGCCATCGCTATCTCTTCAATGACCTCTTACAATCAACCCAGTAAGCGTGTCCTGTCCTCGACCTAGTTCGAGCTCACATAGATACTAAATGGGTTACTGGTTGAAAAGGGTCCACCCATTTAACACAAGCTTCCTTCCTACTTGGTCCCCACTAGGAATTCCCACTTAACCCCCCTTTATCCCCATGTCTAATCACATGTCTCATCTTGGTTAAGTGCTTTTAATATGTTTCACATGCTACCCATGTTACCCACTTAACCCTTTATGCCTTACCACATGTCTTACCTCGGTTATGTGCTTATTATTTATGTTACACATGCTACCCATGCAATACATGCTTCCCATGTCACCAACTTAACCCTTTTTCTGATCTCATGTCTTCCCACATGCCTTATCTTAGTTAAGTGTTTTTAATTGTGTTTCATATGCTATCCATGTCACCCACTTAACCCCTTTTTCTATTCCCATGTCTTACTACATGTCTTATCTTGGTTAAATGTTTATTAATTCATTATAACCGTAATCTTGCAAGACCTCTCACATTAGATTGCCGTCTTGCGGTTGCTGGATATGTCGGGCAGTTCTGGGCAGTCATATACCGCAATCATAATCTAACCTCGTGTCTTTGCACTATTACGCATCTAATTTGTGCCTTTGACCTCTCACGTTAGATTACCAAATTGCGGTTGCTGGATGTGTCGGGCGGTTCCGGGCAGTCTTATACCGCAATTTGAATCTAACCTCGTGTCTTAGGCGTTCATTATCACTTTCTTGATTCAAGTCCCAACTTTAAATCTTGGATTAAATTGTATTCCAATTACCCATAATTTCCAATCTAAATTATGTTCGTAATTTTAATCCAAATTAGTCCTATAATCTTATGTATACATGTTATGCCAATTTACAGCGAAATCAAATTGCATTAATTGTTATTAACAATTTATACCAAACCTCATGTACACAAATTATATCCAATTATGCCCACATCTAACTTATGCCAAATCTCATGTAGATATGTTACAAATAATTATGCCCCAAATCAACTATGTGATTACAAATCAATTTATGCTCAATTACATATTAATCAATATTTTCCCAAACTTTTTCCCAATGTTCCCACATCATTCTTACGTATAATTCAACGTAATATGTTAGGCTCGAAGTTAGCCTAATCTCATAAAATAAAAAGGAAGAGAGGTGGGGAAAAGAATCAACATCAAACTGGCATAAAAATAGGCATATGAATATGAACTGGCATAGAATAAGAAAATAGATCCAATATGCATGTGGAATATGAACTGACATTGAACAAATAGGTCTCATAGGCATATGATAGCCGTACTTTGGAATTTGAAAGACAAGAATTCACCAAACATGATATGATTCACCTTACAGGCATGTTCATATAGTCCAATTCACAAACTTATCACAATTACTTCTAATTAATTATAAGTGAAAGTAACGTGGACTCACAACGGTAGAAGAGAAAGTAGTTCTGAATTCTGTATTTTGAATTTTATTAGCCAAACTGTTGTTGTAGAATTTTATTCTTATCTTCCAATATAAATACTCTATTCCAATTTGCTTTAGTATAGAAGAAAGAATAGTTTAGGTTGTGGCAGCATGGAGGCGTATGAATTAGTGTATTGAAATCAGGGTTAGGTCTAGGTGTGTTTATATAGGTGTATTAGGTGAGTTAGGGCCTTTAGATTAGGTTAGGATCCATCTAAACCATCCAAACTAAAAAAACACATTACCCAGCAAATCAGAGAACGCCACAAAAGCCCTAATTCTCCAAAATTCATCACTGCCCAGATCTGGCCGATGCGGTCAACCCCTACAGGGGGGTCGACACCTATGTCAACACCCCTATAGGGGGTCGACACCTTAGAGCGGGATAATTCCCGCCCATCCCGCTTCATGTTGATTTGAATTTCGAATTTGATTTTAATTATAATTTTAGTTATGGTTTAAACTGAAATCTTCTAAGCTCCATAACTTCTTCATACTATATCCTTTTTACACAAACTCGGACTCTATCTCAAGCAGAATTCCGAGCTGAACGCAATGGCGCAACCTGTTTCCCTTAATTCTTCTTACAAAAATTAAGTAGTCTTTAATTTTTCAGTTTTATTATTATAAAATTATGGGGTGTTACACTGATAGAGCTTGCAGTGCCCAACAATGCATTCAAAATGTGTATAATTTCCAGCCTAATCTTAGTCACCTTCAATATGCAGATGACCTGAATATTTGTATAAAAGCATATGATAAGGTTGTGCATACAATTAAAATTTTGCTTGAAAATATTGAGAAATTTGTGGGACTTAAGATGAACGAACATAAGTCGAAATGTTATTTTAACAAATTCTGTTAGTGTAAAGATTTGGTTAAGAGCATTTTGAGAGTAGAGGAAGGTGAACTGCCAGTTAAATATTTGGGTGTTCCTCTGTCAACTAACAAAATTACTGATAGAGAATGTGTTACTCTTGTATCTAACATTAGAGACAAATTGCAAGGTTAGAGCTCGAAACTTCTCTCGTTTGCAAGTAGAATTGAGTCGATACACACAGTTACACATCCTAAAGTTAATTTCTGGATGAAAATTTTTCGAATACCTGAAGCTTCTATCAAAAAAATTGGGAAGGTGTGTGTAGATTTTATTTGGAAGGGTGACATGCATTATATAAAATCCAGTGACCAATGTAAGCCTAAAGAAGAAGTAGGTGTTGTCTTAAGGAATTTAAGAGACATGAGAAGAGTTTTCATTTTAAAACAAAATTGGATAATTATACAATCCGATTCTTTATGGGTAAAATAGATGAGAGGAAGATATTTGAAAGGTAATTTTTGGCATATGAGAATTGATTGTAATGCTTCTGCAAACTGGAAGGCGATAATAAGAGAAAGGAGTGCTTTAGCAAATAACTGTGAGAGAGTGTTTGCTAAAGGAAAAGAGACTGATTTAAGGCTAGATCCATGAATTTATGGTGAATCTTTTGTTAATAATGTGTGGTGGGACACATTTTCTGCATTTGGATTTTCAAAGTCTAGAGTTGACACCTTTATTGAAAATAATGAATGGGAGTGTGATATGTTACCATGCAACTCAGATTTGAAGTCAGAAATTGCTGCAGTGCTACTTTATATTGATAAAGAATATGATATTTGGAAATGGAAACACTCAACTGTTGGTTTTTCAACCAAATCTGCATGGCAGAACAACAAATGTAGATCGAACATAGCTAATTGGCATAAAATTGTATAGGATCGAGCCATATATCCAAAGATGGATAATACTGTTTGCAAAGCAGTATTACATAGATTTCCTATAAGAGATAGATTATCAAATTGGGGGATAATTGACGAGACAATGTGTATTCTATGTAATTCTAACATGGAAAATCATGAACACCTCTTTTTCAAATGTCCCTATACTAATTATATTCTCCATTACTATTGCAATTATTTTGGATTCAAAGAAAAAATTAAATTGAATGAAATCATTAAGAACCTAACCGTCAATTAGCATATAACGGAACTGAAAACCAAACTCCATTGCTCCATCCTCGCGACAATTGTTTGGATTATTTGGAAAGAAAGGAACCACAGAATTTTTGACAAGAAGAGTATAGAGAAGTTAATAATTTGTAAACTTGCAATTAATGAAATTGAATTCATGAGTAAAAGGGTTAAAGGAGTCACCAATAACTAGAAATGTATACAAGATGCGTCTAGAGCAAGGGATCGCTATAACAACCCGAATTTTAACAACATGATTAAGACAAGAATCAAGGCAGAATTAAATTAAAAAATCTGAATCAGGGAAAACGGGTTGCGCCATTGCGTTCGCCTTGGAAAAATACGCGAAATAGAGTCCGAAATTTCGTAAATCGGAGTCCGTATGACCGAGATATAGCCTCGCGAAGTTTCATGAAAAATTCAAATTCAAAACAGATTCTTAATTTCAGAAAATCAGGGTAGGCGGGAAAAATCCCGCCTAGACCAGGTCGACCAGGGGGTCGACCTGGGTCTCGACCTGGGTGGGACCAGGTCGACTGGGGAGTCGACCCCAGGGTCGACCTGCCTGGTCGAACCCAGGCAGCCTGGTGCGCCTGTTTTGCCGTTTGGCTCGGTTTTGGAGGCTTGTGACGATTTTTGAGGGCTTGGATCTATCCTAGGGTTAATCTAACGGCCTAAACTACTCCTAATCTCTATAAAAAGACCCCTAAGCCTACCCTAAACCCTCACAAATCACTCATGCCACGAAGTGCTGCCCAAATGCCAAGTGATCATGGCCTCCATCTCTGGATTCCTAAAGACTATGCATTCAAATCGGGTTCAAATCAAAAGGTGCAAGCTTGCTACACCAAATAGAGGCCAAATCAACGTTGCTATGCGAGTTTCATGACGATTCTTCGACAAAGGAGCCACCTTTCCTCATCAAGATGATGCATGATCCTTTTCCTAAGCCTCGCTATGTAAGTTCTAGCTACTTCGAGATGTTAACGGTAGTTCAATGATGACATGGGATAAAATGCGATGTAACATGAGTATGTTAACCTATGTAAACCTAGTTTACCCCTTTATCATGAACATAAGACTTTGGGTTATGTTTTAGCAACTAAACCATGTTATTCATGTTGCATTGGACTTAGTTTGCCATGCAAGATTGGACCTTTACTTGTAGTATGATAGCATGAACACTTAGACCCACTTTGACTTGTGAAATAGTTGCATAAATTGGACTTTGGGGCTTATGCATGTAAATGAAACCAACCCCCTTATGATATCATGTTTATGTAAGGTCAAATCCCGTTATGACAACATGCAAGTTTGTGGCCAAATCCTTTATGACATTATGCATACTTGTGGCCAATCCCCTTTTATGTTATGCGTGCTTATGGCCAATCCCTATATGACACTATTATTCATGTTTTAAGGCCAAACCCCCTTATGATACCATGCATGTTTGGAGCCAATCCCTTTTGTGGCATCGTGCATGTTTTGGGGTCTACATGTAGCCATAGTATACCTACTATGTTGACTCGCTTTTACTCAAGTGAAAACACGATTTTGGGGTAGTTAGACAAACGTGAATGTGACGCGGAAACTTGACTTGAATGTGGCACGAAAACTTGACATGGGGTTGCATGAAAATGTGACACTCTTGAAACACTTAAACATGAACATGACACATACGAAAACATGGAACTTGGGGCTAGACACGTATGGGTTGTAGGTATAATATGACACTAGACCGAACATGAAAGTGGCCAACTCGAGGTTGGGTTGAGTTTATACCCGGACCCGCCCGGCTTAACTAGTGGCTACAAACAATAGGATCCAATGTGAGAAGTTGGTCATGTAGCGCTTAAGACCGGAGGTTAGACTAGGTTGTGGTGTAAAACTACCCGGACCCGCCCAGCTTAACTAGTAACCACAACAAGGTCTAATGTGAGAGGTTGAGAGTGCATTAATTAAATTAATGCCACATGATAAGGTTAAGTAAATTTGACTAATGACACTTACCCGATATGACACGAATGGGTAGGTTAAGTGGTGCCGGGCTTGCTTGATTTCTTAATGACACTTAACCATACAAGACAATTAGGGGATGGGGTTAAGTAATTTACGCTTAACTAATCCGACTTGGTAATTAGATGGGGTTAAGTAATCCACACTTAACTAATCTAAACGCAGTAAATTCAATGAGGTTAAGTAGCCAATACTTTACCAACTTAACAAGATAATTTAATGGGGTTAAGTAACTTATACTTGACCAATTATACATGATGATTTGATGAGGTTAAGTAACCTATACTTAATCAATCTAATATGTAGACCTAATAGGGTTAAGTCATAAGACCTTTTAAATATACTTAACCATTATAATACGATTAGTGGATGGGGTTAAGTTAACCTATACTTAACCAATCCGACTCGATAATCCGATGAGGTTAAGATAATCTGTGCTTAACAAATCTAACACGATAACCTTATAGGGTTAAGATAAACAAGTACTTAACCAAATTGACTTGATGATTGAATATGGTTAAGTCATGATCTCCTTGGTATACTTAACCAACTTGTAGGGCTAGGTCTTGGACTTGAATACTTAGCCAATCTTGACATGATTCATAGGCGGGCTAAGCCATGAGCCTGAATAACAACACTTAACCCAATAGGCAAAACCCTTGTAGAGGAACTAGGTAGAAAATCGTAGTTAATCAAGGGCAACGGGGAAATGAAGCTAAGTGGTAAACCTTAGTTAAGTATAACTAAGTAATAATTCTTAGCCAAGGACATGGGACTAGTTCATGGATAGATGAGTAACCCGGTACGGTAGGTCATCTCTTAAAACACGAGGAGGTCTGGCTTAGATAAAGGCTCCAATGAACTGGGTGACGAAGCGGTAGCTTCGGGGGACGTGAGGGTACTCTTGGTATCCCTCTGTGAGGTGGCAGATGGTCCATGAAACCCGGCCTCACAGGGGTTAAGGTCTGCGGTAGAAGAGCCAAAGGTATGCCTTGGTTGCTATGCGAGCGACCTAAAGACTGGGATGGATTAGCGTGGAGTCGACGATACTTGATTTTGCCCTGGATAGCATGTCTCCGACTACCTACCATCTTTAGTCAATCGCGTACGTACGGGAAGGCAGGGAACTCCCAACAGACCATATACTTGCTATCGAGTTATGGGTGAGGTCGGCTATTTGGAAGTGGGCATCGATGGGCCGTAGTATAGTTCTCATACATGATTTTTCTTGGATTGCCTTTCAGTAGTTGAGGGAGGGGTCACGTGGGACTATAGCCACGGGTACAAAAACAGACCTTGATATCTGCATCAGCAGACGACTTAAAGCTCCCGACCGAGTTCCGTATTTCTTGATTTGCCCTGGCACGGAACTCGGATGCCACATTGAGGAACATGTGCGTCTAGACATGGAAAACGGTTCACGATACATACGTGGGATAAAAGGGCGCGGTTGACTGGGGGCATAATCCCTAGTGGTCCTAGGTGGCCGAAACCCAAACGTAGACACGGAAACGTTCATTAGGTAGCATAATCCCTAGTGGTCCTAGGTGGCATAAATCCTAAGGGAACGCACGATAGTTCATGGTAAGGAAACATAACAAGATAAAGGGTAGCAGTCCAAAATAACCTCAAGGATAAAACATTCACATGGGAAAGCCCGTATGGCCTACGGCAAAGGACTGAACTTATACATGGAAAGAAACATACGAGTTGGGGAAAACCTACATATGCTATATATATTAGGTTGACATGGACCATTACATGACATTGGGCAAGGGACATTCATAATTAACACAGGATGCGGGTTGGGATACTAGTACGAGAGGTGCAGAGCAAATATACATGTTAGAACCATGAGAAATATACAGGATATATACCTTGGGATAGTATACTTGATAGAAACATGACGATGTGATACCTTGATTTATCATGACACCATAGTTTATCATGATATCTTAGTTTACCTTGCTACAGCAGTTCATCCTGTTACCCTGGTTTAGTTTATCTATCTTGTCGTCGTCCTTATGTTTACTTTCAGTTTATGCATGTCATGTTACCTTCACCTGTTTTTATACTGGAGGTAGATTGGACTTACCAGTCTTTATGACTGACCCCGTTTTGTTTCGCCTCTTTGTCTTCCGTTTCCCCCCCCCCCCCCCAGGTTTCAGGGAGGAAACACTGTTATCTAGTTCGGACTTCTTCTGCTTGAAGGTCATCACGCATGGCTTGGACTTTTCTTGGCTATGGCTACTTTACTGTTTTACTTGGGGAACAATTTATGAAATGGTTTTATGCTTCTTTATTATTGCAAGACAGGTTTTGATGTATTCTAATGTAAAAGGCTTTAGACCTTATTTTATAAGGTAATGAAATTTGTTTTACTTTCGCTGTTTTATATATGTTCTGTCTTGTAATATTTCTATTCATGTTTACCTCGATAATGCTTCACCAAACCTAGTGCATTCCCTTTGTGAGTGACCCTAGCGGAGGTGGGGTGTTACAATCGCCTACTAGTAGAGGAAGAAACCACTTGAACCAGCTATGAAAACGTGGAGCATCAAAAATGTAATAACCCGGAAATCGGAGCCAATTAAAAAAATTTATTTTAGCAATTTTAGTGAATTTTGAATATTTAAAATGGTTTATTTTAAATAATACGACGAGAAATTTATTTTGAATAGAAATAGAATGTATATATTTATTTGAATCGATGTTAATATATAAATATTTTATTTTAAATATAAAAGGAATTGAAAATGGCGTAGTAGTTCGAAAATTCGATTTCAAATTTCAAATGAATGTGCAGGATTCAAAATAAACCGGATTTTAACAAAACCAAAAATATTAGAATCTAACTGAAAATATCTTTCAAACGAATCCGAAAAGTTGAAATTTCATAGCGGGAATAAAATGATATGCCTAGTTTAAAATTCAGAATAGTCGCTATGGAATTTTAGCCCTTAAAAATGGAAATTTTGCAAACGACCTCTGTTTTCGACAAAACCTCTTTCGTTGGATCCAGGATGTCGAATTATTGCTAGGTTCCAAAATTCATAATTTTTCGAATCAATATGTGAGCATGGCGAAGGAAAACGTGTTTTAACAGTTTTTGTCATTTTCGATCGACCAGAAAATGACCATTTTTCAAACGGTCTCGGAATTTGACGAAGTTAGTTTTGTTAAAACCATATCGTCAATATAAAGCTAGAAAATATTTTTTTCGAGAATTTTTAGAGCCCGTATGTGGCCTTGGTAAATTGAAATGTGCATTCAAATTCAATGTATATTTTGATTTTAATGGAAACCGATCGAAATGACTTACGATACATATCCCACTGTGTTCGGAATGGGGGTATTTAGCTAGGGACGACAGTCGGTGGGTCTCATTTGGAGGTCAAAATAAAAAGTTACTATTAGAAATTTAAAAATAATAAAATATATAAATTTTTATATACAACCTCAATTCCCTCTTTTCCCAGTCAACGCCCCCCCCCCCGGTTATTCTTGTTCAAACAAAAAAAGAAAAGGAAAGGAAAGGGCGCGCTATCGCGCAACCACCCCCCCAATCGTCGTCGCCACCGCCGCTTGGGAGCGCCCCACCGCCACAGGCGATGCCCCTCCTCCCTCCAAGGCCGACGCCCCTTTTCCCTCCCAAACCCATGATGCAATCGAAGAAAACGAGCACCACGAGACCTCCTCGAAACATTAGGCCGCCGCCGTCGAGTTCAGCCACCCCACCGGCCGCTACAACGCCCTGCGCCGCCTCCCCTCGGTCCATCTCCGAGCCCACGCCTTCCCCTTTCTCTGAAACTCAAATAAAAGGTGAGTTTTTAATTTTATTTTTATTTCTACTTATTTAGGTAATTAAAAATATGGGTCTCCTTGTGTAGGCAATATAGAGATAAAGGTTTGATTTTTAACACAGAAAATGTTTGATTTTTATTTTAAAAGAAAGCTTAGATTTTTATAGAAGAGATTTTTGATGGAAAATATAAATTTATATGGAGATAAATAATAAAAATATGATTTTTTATTATAGAAATAATAAAAATATGATTTTTATATTATAGAAAGAATAAAATATGATTTTTATAAGATAGAGAATATAAAATTACGATTTTTATATATGTTGTAGCGAAATAAATATTCGATTTTTATACAAGTAGCGGGTTGAAAATAGAATTTTTTATATAATTGAGAATATAAAAATATAATTTTTATATATGCAGCGAAATAAAAATCTGATTTTTATTATATATATAATGAGATAAAAATGCGATTTTTAATATAAACATCATATTAAAAATGTGATTTTAATATGAACAGTGTAGAGAAGATGGCGTTGGAATTTTTGAGCAAATCCAGACTGTTCAAAAATTCAGAAATAGAGAATGGTGGAGTTGAACCCTCTGTGAGAACTTCTCACTTTTAATTTGTTTTTCTAGTTGAAATATATACTAGGATGCAGACGATGCTTAGCAGCACCCGACACCCATTGTCCACAGACGATGGACGACTTGTTTATTTGTTGTTTGTGGTGTGAATATTGATTTTGTGATGTGGAATGGAATAAATTATTTTATGGTTAAAAATATAATTTTTAACAGGTATATAAAATAAATATTTATAAACAAATCGGATGATTTGTTTATGTACACACATTTGACTGATATGGATTAGGATGATAAATTTTACACATCGCCCAACTGAACAAATAAAACCTGTGTTTGATTGTTTGAAAACCCACACGGGTGTTGGGATGAAACTGGACATACACTAGTCCCAATAATTAGCTGTATGTCGATCGATTGATTGACAGACTGTTATAAGCATTAAATATTTATATTTGATGCTTATGCAGTATAGAATGCACTTTGGGTGATGGTTGACTGTGTTTGATTGTTGTAGTGTACGTGTTTGTATGAAATCCATATAAATCACACTATATGGTAATTAACTGTGTTTGATTCCATTTCAGAAAGAATGGATATTTTAAAATAACAATTATTTTAAAATAACGAATATTTTCAAATAATATTCAAAAAAGATCAAAATTTGATTTTGATGTCCGATTTGGGATAGACACGAATGCATTTAAATATTTATAGCCGTTTCGATTAGATTGACGCCATTTTGACGTGAATGAGATCTATATCGATTTTATTCATTTTTATAATGAATATCTAAAAGGAATAGATTTCAAAATCTAATGTTTTGAAAATATTATCATTTATATATCGATGATATGGAATATTCAGTTTTGATTAGAAATTGAATACGAAGTTGAAATCGTTTCGAAAACGAATTTAAAACGATTTATAAAATACGTTTTAAAAGGAAATCGATGAAATATATATAATATATACATTATATATATAATGGCCTGAATAGAACACGCCGCGTTGCGGCAGTTCGCGAATTTCGACCATTGATTTCGATTGGATATTACGGGAGATCCGACCGTCGGGTCCTCCTAAAACCAGAACTGTTGGGTTCGTATTGAAAAGAGCTTTCTAATGAATATCAGAGATTTGAAATCTAATGGTTGGATTTGGAATTATGTCTAAATCAATTTTGGAAAGGGTCGCTGACAGCGCAGCTCGATGGCCATTTATGGAAATCGACTGTACGGACCTTGATAAAATTATTAAAAATAGCAATAATTTGTGTAAAATCATAAGAAATGATTTGGAAAGAATTGAGATGAAAAATTCCATATTTGTAATGATAAAAATAGATTTTTATTGAAATGAACTAGTTTTGAACTAGAATTATAATCCATTTATTTTTGAAATAAATAAATTGGAATTGAAAGGGTTTTAAAAAATAACCAGAATTTCCAATATATAAATTGGAAATGGATTTGAATTGAAATTGTCTTTCGAATATTTTGATGTTGGATTTCATGATTATACAGATATTGTTATGGAAATTTGAAAGATACATTTATATCATTATTTTCAATACGATATTTGTTGGTCGTAGAATTTGATATTGAATATAAGCCGATATATTTTCTATTCAGAGCCTTGTATTTAATATCAAATGGGATTTGGGTTTGTCGTGAATGGTGTCTTCATTAACACTGTTCTTAAACCTAGTTGAGAAAAAGATTAAATCTTTTTATTTAGATTTAATGAAGTATACCAATTAAATGTTATTGAATTGGAACTGAATTTGAATTGATTTTTGGGTTTATCGTGAACGGTGTTTCAAATAACACTTGTTCTTTAACCCGATAATTAATGGATTGTGAATTGGGTTTATCGTGAACTATGTTTTAACGACATTCGTTCTTTAACCTGATTTACAGTGAAATGTGATTTGGAATTTATAAATCTTTTGTTAAGATTTAAAGGAGATTTTCCAAGGTAAAGTTTTCCAATTAAATAAAATAAATTGGAATGGAATGGAATTCGATTTGATAATAATCGAAGTGAATTTCTGTGGAGGAAGACAACTAATATATCTGGAATTTAAAAGGCTTTGACGTTACTCCATTTATATTATTAGTCGGATATGGAAGTTTATATCGATTATATATATCGATTTGTTTTCCATGAAGATTCCATTGTAAATGGAATGTGATTTTGGGTTGTTGTGAACGATATCTTTAATAATACTGTTCTTAGACCTAACGGAGTTAAGAAAATCAGAAATTAACTGAAGATTAGTTAAGTTGAATGGTTTCCTGGGTATTGATCTGATGTTGGTTTCGGCCTTCGAGGTTATTACTTAGGGAATTGTTCACTTGCTAATTTACGGTTAAAGGCTGATGGAATAGAATGTGATTTTGGGTTTATCGTGAACCGTGTTTTAAATGACATTGGTTCTTTAACCCAGTTAAAGAAAGGATATGATTTCCCAAGTTAAATAATCATTAATAGCGATTTTTGGGAAGATTAAGACCAAGTGGAGTTTTAATGAATCTTTAATTAGATGGAAATGATCGAGAATGGAGTATCACCAGTTTTGCTCCAGGCGATAGTTAAATCTTTAATTAGATTTGAAAATGAAATGGTAATTGAATTTACCGATAACACTGTGGTGTTAGATATGAAGTATGACAAGTTTTACTTCATGGGATGAATAGGTTGGGGTTGGGAAATTTAACAAGTGATTACTTCGGTAAGGTACGCTAATCTCGACTAATTTGGATAAACCATAATTTGGTTTGAATTGATATTCAAAAGAAGATTAAAGAATAAATTTAAAATATTTATCTTTAATAAAATTAATGGGAACCTTTCACAAAGTATAAGAATATTTGGATAAAAGAATATTCTGAATTGGAATGAGGCGTATGTCGTGTTTGTGTAACACTTGTTTATTATATACGCGAGCTATTCGAAAAGACCGGGTTTATCCCATTCTGAATAACTGATTCGACGAGGTGTCGAGGATGAAGACGGTGGTCGAAGACCGGAGGTCTTCACATCGTTTGGATAATTACTGATGATCTTGATTGGGCTGTACACCCAAGAGGAGGGAATCAGTTGGTGATCATCCAGACGTACTTGGAGATCGATGGATATGCGAGGAATAAGGTTCCTCCGGTTTCGTTCAGATCCAGAACGGACTTGTAAATGAATGTGTGTCTGACATCGAATTTCATTCTGTGTGATTGATATCGGTTGCATAGCGTGAATTGCCTGTGTGGCATGATGAGATGCAAATGATCAAGGTTTCTGTTGAAAAACAGAGTCTTGTGGTTGATGATCAAAGCACGTCCTTTGTGCCGTAGCTTTGCGTAGCGTTAATTCGCGAGCCTCACACCCCGGTGTGAACCAGAAACGGGAGAGGACCTCAGGGAGGGCATGCGTTTCCTTCTAGCTAGGGTGGTGTCAGTGACCTACCAGCCCTGACATTTATATTATTTTCACTATGTGGTTGTTGGATTGCGAGGCGTCTCGGATATATCGGTGACTATGTGGAGCCGATGGAGTCATTTGGCTCATTGACACCCTAAAGGGCAGGGAAACGCAGTGTTCAGGCATTTTAATCCACACCTGTGGACTGGCCCTGACGATCCAAGGGATAATGCGTTCTATTCCTGAGACACGGGCTAGAGTGTCTCGAAGCAGTGAGGACGATCCCTTGCCTCGGTTCACAGATGGAAATCCAACTTCCAATACGTGATTTTGCGGTTTTGATTGTAGAACCTATATATGGAGACATAGTGGTATGGGGCACTTATGCCGTCTATGATTGATACTTATGATTGAAATTGTTTTGACACTATACACTTATAGTAATAATAAATGATGAAATTTAGTGTATCAAGCATTCTTTGGCTATTATAAGGTAAAACCTTATCCTCCGGCTTGTGTTGAATTGTGTGATGGGACCTGGGTCTTATAATAGCTTCATTGTTCTTTATTTAGCATTGCGTCGTTGTTTTATGCACTGGTATTCTTGGGAGGAAACCCATTCCGTGTTATACGGCGTGGTCCCTGGATTTACCTAACTGTAAAATAAAGATTAATAACTGTTTTAGTTCTCACACTAGTGACATGACTGACCTGGAGTTTATTGTTTTAACCTAAACTCTGGGTGCCCCTATTTTCCCCACGGGCAACTAGTAGTTTTGGTTTTGCAGATTTGTATTCGCAGGATCCTGGTTTACAGTTGGAATGATATCCGGAAAGCTCTGTATCCATATATCTCTTTCAGTTGTGTATTGTAATATTTTTCTGTTGTTATGTAATTTATTCTAATCTCTGATATTTATCGAATGTATTTTATTTATTCGTACTCTGTATATTCTTGTATTCTGATGAAATTGTTGTAATCAGCAATGAAATGTTCTTCTGTTTGTGTCCCGATGTGCCTTGTTCTCAACTCAATCCGGGCTTTCCTTCACGCGGAAGTTACGGGTTCTTATAAAAACTTTCGGTCGCCATGAAGAATTTTGCTTGAAGCTTGACAAAGGGACAAAGAATACGGAACTGAATGGGTTAATGAACTATTTTTAATTTGGTAACTCTGTTTCTTTTGGTTACGGTCATCATTAGTTACTTTTGTAATTACACGTATTGTAAGTTAAGTGGCTTCGAGGCAAATTGTATATAATTTTGCAACGCTACTCAATAAAATTAACCTAGTTCCAAAGAAAGGTGTCGCGCTATATATCTTTAAGGAGAGAATTAAACAATTTTATACTAACTAAACATGAACTCAAATAAATAAATATATAAATTGACACTCTTGAAATCCATTCTTCAATTCTTTTCGCTCCTGACTTCTGTTCTTCAAAATTTCTCCTGCATAAAGTTTAGTATATGAGAATATCGTCATATATAATCAAAATATCATAAAATAGGGGTCTAACGATCTCCCCCTTTTTGATGATGACGACTATATATGACATAAAAGTATAGGATATTTCTCCATCTTTCAATATGCAATAATTTCCCCTCCTTCATCATCAACAAAAAAGAGTAAAATGTTGAAAATTTTGAGTGTGCTTTATATATAAACAACCAGTAGAAATCACAAATATTCACAAACATTTATATATTGAAAATAGATCACAAGCACATCATAAACAACACAAAATAAGTCTTACATCACAAAAATCCAGTAACACACATCACAAATTTTGTTTTAGAGTTATACCAAAAAAAACATAATGAATTGGAAAATAACTCTTACTAAGTATAATTGTTGCCACTTCTGCCTTTATTTTTAGATCTATTTTCAGCATTATCAGAAATATTGGATTAATCTCTTCTCGGTATGTGTGTACCTACAAAAAAAGATATATATTTTTGGTACCCACTTCTTATGTTAGGGTCCAAGGGTTAGACTTTAGGAATCAATACCCAAGAGGGTTTGGTAGATTCCTTGAAAGAATAATTTTTTATTATTAATCACGGTATCAAAATAATCATCAATATATTTTTCTCTATTTTTCCATTTAGTAGAAATCCTAATACTAAAATATTTCTTATTTCTTGTCAAAGATTTAGCATTCGTAGAATGTTTTCTATCACTAACCAAAATATTTTTTTCGATATGAAGTGGTTTTGGAGCTATCTTAAACTTTAGCACTAGTTTTGAAATGTGTATACATGTATGCATTTATAGTACTATTTTTATGTTTAGTGAATTTACAGCCTAAATAAATTCTATTACTATAAACTTTAGCATATTGTAAGGAATATATGTCATTATTTTCCTTATTGAATTTTGTAAACTTTTTATTTAATTTATCAAATTCTCTTTAGAGTTACAAAAATTCTTTTGCAAAATAGCATTGTTTTCTTTTAAAAGCTCACATTCTTTAATTAAATCTAAATTTCTTATATTCAAAGCATTATTCTCTTTTTCAAGAGACAAAAGATTAGAGTTAAACTTATTTAAAGAATTCTCTAAAGATTGAAATTTTATTTTGCAAAGATTCATGTTCCATTGTAAGGTTACAATTATTATCAATCAATTTCCCACTTTTATTTAGAAGGAACTTATTTTGTAAAACAGGTTCTTCAAGAGAAGTTTCAAAAAACTTTGTTTGTTTTACTAAAAAAACTTTTTCTTCCTTTAATTAATCATATTTAAGTTAACAATTTTTTAATTTCTTTAAAGTAGCACAATTGATCTTTTGTAATAATTTGTAACCTTTAAGTAAGTTACCATGTGATACTAAAAATCATTATAAATAGAATCATTGTGTACTGATATAGATTCAAGTGTAGCCATGTTTCTTTCGTACTAAGATTCAATATTTTTTTGCTTGCTTTTTGGAATTTACTCTTTCTCGATCTTTCAATTCTGAGTGGATCTTCTCTTTCTAGCCATTGTTCTAAGATGTTGTTATGATTAATAGAACACCAAGCTCTGAAACCATGTGAAAAGTCAATGCGACAGTGAATGAATAGTCGTTATGCAATTGACTGATAATGGCCTATATATATAATTGAATCGCAGTAACCATAACAACAGTAAGATAATTGTAATAACAATGGATAATATAATTCAGCGAAATACAAAAAGAGTAAAGTAACATGATATCAGGGATCTTTATACTATTTTGGAGTTGCATCCTATGTTCACTCTTAGACTTCTTCTGAAATTATAACTATGGCAACCTTACTTAACCAGGAGGAATAGGCTTACACTGCCTATGACATCGATCATGGCATTGACCACCTGAAGTAACAAAAACAGAATTTCTCAGCCAAAGTAAATGACCAGGACTTTCTTACAATGGAAAAAAATGGTTTGACTACAATGAGTGCTTAAGTTAGCATGGATAAATCACTTTTATTAAAACCTTCCTATAATCTCCTCCTTTATGATATATAGTGTATTATACGTGAAGATTATGGAAGGGAATGATGACTATCAATCATAAGATGTTTGAAGTTGAGTGCAATTAAAAATCAGAGAGTAAGTAGGTTGAAAGAATTAGATAATTAAATTAGATAAGATTAGATGATAGAAATCAGTGATTCTAAATTATTATATATAGTATCAAGAGTTGCCTCTCTTCACGTATAGTTTTGATCATGGGAAACAGACATAACTTAAGAGTTATATCTTTCGTCGAAGAGAAGCTCCCTTTAAAAAAATAGTCGCTCAACTGGATAAAAATTAACTCCATCTTGTTGAGTTACTTGAAATTAGAGGCAGCTAAGAAACAATTTATATTTGACATTTTTCAGCTGGATGAATATACTCATACGTCCGGTTGTTCATTCATATAAAAATGTGAATGACATAGCACTCGGTCGGCTGAGTAAGGATACTCAGCCGGAAAAATGCATATCCCAGCTGGTGTATGTCCTGTATGCACAAGTTATTATATATAAACAAGATGTTGCTCTATATATCTTTCAGGAGAGAATTAAACAATTTTACACTAACTAAAAATAGACTATAATAAATAAATATATCAATTGATGCTCTTAGAATCTGTTAACAATAAAAATCGTCAACACCTTATTTAGGCTTGACAATGCATACGTATTGGACTTTAATGGATGATTAATCTAGAGGATGTTGAAATGCAATTTAGTCTCAATAAGCTTAACTTGCTTTGTTGTTTCCTAGGCATCATGACCTCAAGTCCGAAAACTAGTTACTCTTCCTTCAAAGAGATGTGTATCATGCTTACAAGACTGCAAGGTCAACAGTTACCTTAGGATAAGGACGTTACGGGTTATGGAAGGTTGAGTCCCTTATTGCAATAGTTATCCTTAGATCCAGAATAGAATAATATACACTTTGTTTAGAGGAAACATGCAAATGCTTCACAATAATAAGGTTATCAACATGTTAAAACACTTAACGGCTTAGGTGATACTTCCATATCGAACTAGCCTAGAAAAGGCTTTGGTTGTGCTAGTTAGTAAGTCGTAAGCTTACAACAGGTTCCCTTCGTATATTATGTTTCATTAGGCTTATTATGAAAGAGTTAAGACACATATAAGGGATCGAAAGTAGAGATTCATTGGTTTCACTCCAATTCTTTCCCCTTCCGAAGCGGTTGTGGTTAACCCTCTCATGAAGAAGGTTAATGTTAACTCCATGTTTGATCGAGATAAGCACAATATGATTATCAAATCGAGAAATATTTAAGTCCCGGACTTCTCCTTTTAATTTATTTTGAATATATTACATGAATTGAAGAAATCCCCCACTTTTTTGAGAAATTGAGTTTTGCTCTCAGAGAAAAGAGTCAAGGTTGTGGAATGAGAATTCAGCCCTTAAACATGGGGCCTTATTTATAGACAATGTGAGCCTCATCCGCTATCAACTCAGTAGCATCCCCTTTCGGCTGTGGTGATAGGGTGTCTGTCACATCCTTGAGATTTTGGAACAAATTTAAAAATTTATTTTCAATATAATTTTATAGGAAAATACGTCAAAATTTAAAAATTCTATTTTTAAATCATCATATGTATTCAAAAAACTCACATTTTGCATACAGATGAATTTGAACTCGAAACCACTTCCATTGAGTTTAAAATGTAGTTTACATGTTTGAAAACTATAAGCATCGATACCTTTGGAGTTGGAGAAATTTTGGTCTTTTTCATTGGATATAAGACCAAAATATCACTTTTTACATATAGACGATTTTGGACTCGAAACCACTTTCGCTGAGTTCAAAACGTCATTTAGGTGTTCGAAAAGTATAAACTTCGATATATTCCGAGCTTTGAATTTTGGCACCTTGATAGGGCTTGGTTAGCCAACTTAGACCACTTCCTTTAAGTTTCCCATCATCCCCATTCTTCCTCATTCACTCTAACACTTCAAAGAAAATAGAAAATGGGGAAGGAAGAGGAAATTAAAATTCCTAAGCCATGGATTTCAATTAGTGGCTCAAATCAAGGGGGAAACTGAAGAGGAAACCTTGGTAAGCTTCTCCATCTCCATCTCCATCTTCTCCAACTCCATTCCTCTTCAATTTCATATGATTACCTAAAGCTAACTCTTAGTAAGTTAGTTTGTTTTGTGTATGGATTGAAGATTCATGAGCAATATTGGAAGAGTGGTTGTTCTAGCTTGTCATTAGATTGATTTCTTGCTTCTAGCAAGCAAAGGTGAGAAACAATTCATTATATAAGGGCCAGTTATATATTGATTGTTGTTTATGAACCTGATTGGGTTGTTTATTGGCCTATAATGATCAATTTGAATGCTTGAAATGATTTAACGATGTTTGGTATAGATTAATCACAAGTAGTATGAAAAAAGATTTGATTTTTAAGCAAAGTTTATGTAAGTATGTGATATAAATGATAGTGTGAAGCTCCTTTTGTCACACCGGCAAGTTCTAAGACTTCACAGTTCGCTTATATCACATTTGATTGCTTTGGTTAGAGAATTATTCATTTTGGGAGTTATAATTAAAACCATTGCTATCTCATGTATGTATATTTATGCATAGATTCTTGAGTGTTGCGGCATACCATTGACTCGTGAATGTTCCTATGCGTTCACGAGACTCGAATGATCATGCACAATCAGTGGCACTCGATCGGGAGGGTCAATATCCTCCCTATCCAACCTGGGAAACAGCCCAGTCCTAGACCAGTTAACTGTTCGACTCAGACCGGTCGACTGGTAATCAACCTGGGTAGCACCCCAGGCTCTGACCAGTCAACTGGTCTATTTTGGACTAGTTAACTAATCCAAGTTCTTTCCTGGCCGGAGCCCAGACCATTTCACCTTCATTTGTGACTTTTCAGTTTCTATAATTCACAGATTTCAGCAATTAACAGAGATTTCCAATTTAATAAACTAAATTTGAATTGAATGGAATTCGATTTAATAATAATCGAGATGAGCTTCTATGAATAAAGACCGCTACTATTTATGGAATTCAAAAGGCCTTGTCGTTATTCCACTTATAGTATTAGTTCGATACGGAAATTTATATCGATTATATGTCGTTGGATTTCCGTGAAGGTCCCATATTAAATGGAAGATGATTTTGGGGTTTGTTATGAATGTTATTTTAAATGACATTTGTTCTTTAACCCAAGTAAAATCAGGATTAATTTCCAGAAAGTTGAATAATCATTAAGTAATGATTTTTGAAATCTTTAATTAGATTTGAACGAATGAAGGGTAATTAAATTTACCAAAACATAAGATATGGTATGAACCAAATATACTTGGTTGTTGATATAGATTGCGATTGGTTGATTGTTTGGATTGTGCTCGACCAGTTTACGAGCAAAATATGCTTTTAAATTTAGCAATGGGTTGGGTAGAAATATTTGTATGCTAACATCTTGTGAAACACTTCAAGATTTGACTACGAGATGTGTAGAGATGTTGTTGAGTTCATTTCAAATTTAATGAATGATGTTGAAATGATATTTTTCTTAAGTGAAAAAAATTGTATTCCCGATTTTGGACAAGGAATGTTTTATAAAACTATTTTATAAAACAGAAAGAATTTCGAGGCCTAAACCTGATGTTGTCGAAATGATTTGGAAATATATTGTGTGTTTGACATTGTAGTTCATTGCATAACTGATTAGTTGCTATTGATGATGTATCTGTTTGGTGGCAGAGAATTTATTCTCTTTCTTAACACCCTTCTTTGAGATGTATGAGATCAAAGGTTATGTGATTAATGGTGACTGATCATGTGTGTGAATTGTTAATTTGAAGTACTATATATATTGAAAGTACTTGTGATTATTATGTTGTGAAATGATTTTCCTTACTTTGGGATATGAAATGGTTTAGTATGTAGCTAAATTCGGGTAACTCGGACGACTAAAAGTTCATGGGCATTGTATGGTATAGCCTGCTCCATGTGTGCGAGGTGCACGTATGTGTGTGTGTGTGTATATATATATATATATATATATGTATATATGTATATATTTATATATCGAGTTGGTAAGGTGCGAACCCATCGCCTTGTCTGAGGGCTGAATACCTCCCGATATTTGGTTGCATACTTGTTTGTATGCAATGTGATATTTTGGAATTCATATTTCCAAAGATTTTGGTTTGAGATCCCGAAGTGAAATCTACTTTGATATAAAGCTAGATATGTATTTTAAATGATTTGAAATAAGAATTCGGGAATAAAGCCCAAAGAAATAATTTCTGTAAAGTGAATTGGATTTCGAAAAATATAAATTTGGGATTAAGCCTAAATGGGTAGGTTGAGGAATTGCATGCTGTATGATGCATTGTAGATCCATATTTCTATTATTGGTTATTGTTTGTGCACTGGTATTCATGGGGGTAAACCCATTTCGTGACATACGGCGTGGTCCCTTGATATTCCTTAATTTTTATAAATGAATTATAATTGTAAAGTTTCTCATACCAGTCCCATGACTGACTCGTAGTTTGTTTCTCCATTGCAAACTTTGGTGTTTATATTTTCCACATGGGCAGCTGGGTAGTTTGTTTTGCTGATTATTTCATTGAGCAAGATTCTGAATTGAAGCTTAAAGATGTGTCCAGAGCATTGATAGCCTTCCGCTGTGCTAGTTTATTTGTTTCCACTGTACGTTGTGTTACATTTAATGTAAATTTATCTTCCGCTGTATAACATTTGATGTACTCTGATATTTTGTAATCTAATGTAACATTATTATGATATTTATAAAAGTCTTCCGTTGTTTGTTCTAATGTATTGTGCACCCAAAGTTAATAATCTGAGGATTTCCGACTTTCGGATAAGGCCTTACGATCGGTTCAAAGGGCGGGGAACTTCGGATTGTTACAAAGTGGTATTAGGGCTTTGGGTAACTCAAATCTTTGGGGTACAACTCGTTAGAACATAATAAAAGACTCATTAGAGATTCGATTAGTAACAACATATAAGAATACTCATTAGAGATAGGATCAGTAGTATCCTAGAATGAGTAGCTCATTAGAGATGGGGTTAGTAATGCCTTAGAATGAGTTATGAGTATTATGTATATGAGAGAGCGTATTCGTAATAAGAAATAGATTTTGAAACGTTATATTTTAAATAATAAACTTACTTATGTCTTCGTTCCTTTTCGGGGACGAAAAGTGTAACGAACCGACAATTTCGATGTTTTAAATATACGAAGAAAACAAAATAACGTTTAAATAAATCGCCAACATTTGAACATTGTCAGAATTCGAGCGAATACGAACTAAAATACTAGACAATATTTTGTGAATAGCGGTATTTTTTTTCTTTTTTTCTATTTGCGAAACTCAGATGTTTGTTGTTCCGAATATTTAAATTCGGGTCAAAAACACGCAAAAATGGGGCGAACAAATTGTATGTAAACATCGTTCATATCTTGTTTGTATTCTCCAATTTTTTTTTTATATATGGGACTTCTTTATCATGGAAAAAAAGGAAACTTTAATTTCAAATTATTTTAGATTAAGAAGATACACTTGTTAATAAAAAACACTTGTTAATTAAAATGGCCAAATTGGACACCTGTATATTAATTTGGCCTTAAGGCAACAGATGGCCTTTTACTTCTGAAATTTCTCCACGTTGTCTTCCTACTTAGATCAACGGCCTCCCTTTTTTTTTCTTTACCTCAGAAAGTCGGAAAAACAAAAAAAAAATAAAAAATTAATGGCCTCTCCAAATCGAAGAATGGCCGTCGCCCCTTCCACCGTCGCCTTCACTACCCTGCAGATCTTAATCGACCTTCCTCCTTCGCGCGAGGCCCATGAAAGTTACGAACCGTCAAGACCCTCATCTCCCAATCGAATCCGAAATCATGGAACCCCAAAAATTTGTTTCCCTCCACCACTGCTGATCCACCGCTACCAACTGCGATAGGCGCTGCTCGACCATGCCTGCACCCCATCGGACCACCGCGGCCTCCTGCCCACCCTCTCCAGCAACCAGCAAGCTTGGGTTTTATTAAAAGGAAAAAATGAAATGAAGGAGCAAAAGCACGCTAGACCACATCCCCTTCCTATTTGATTTTACTGTAAGCTTTTGTTCCCTTCCTTAGATTTTGCATGTGCTGTGTATTATTATACATAGGCTAATATATGTTAGTTACATATGCAAAATTCTAAATTGAACCATTTGAGGTCCGTGAAGTTTGCATGTCACAAATCTTTGCAACCTGTAGATATATTTTATAGCCTAGATCTACATGTGTATATATGGGTATTTTCCTTGCGCCCATTTTTGAGTTTGGGTACGTGGTTGCTGTAGCAACATGTAAGGTAAAAAAAGCTAGCAAGATAGATGGTATGAGTGCATAAGCTGCATGTATGAGGAGTACAAAGGTGCATTTGTCCATTTTAGAGAGTATGCATGCATTTTACATTGTTAGTGTGTAGTTTGGAAAAATCATGAAGCATTCTGTACATCTCCCATTCACGTTCCACCTACAAGCAAAAGTTGGTGTAGTTTAGTGGTATGTCATTGGTTTCAAAATTGAGAGGTCGCTAGTTCAAGTCTATGCAGTGACATAATTTTGTAAATTTTTGATAAATTACATTCATGTTTTTATATATAAAAAAAATATCATTGTGTAATAAAACGTACCATTTGAATTATTTTAGGCAGTTGATCTTCTCCATTTATTATCGTTAGCGTCATCGTGCTGTCGCCTTTTTACAGTCACTTTTTGCATCGTCCGAATTTGCCATGGAAGGTGAGTTTCTACTCACTCACAGACTAATATTTTTATTAAGTGAATTAAAGATTTGAAATGTTGAATGAAATGTTAGTTGCTCTAGAATTGTTTGCTTTGTGATTGTGCACGTGCGACACACACTATTATATCATATGACACAATATGGATGTATGTTTGACATGTTATGTTTATTTTTCTCATCATGCAAGTTTCACCATAGATTAGAAACATTTCGGGTTGAAATGATACATACCCGAACCTTTGTGTATTCGAATCAATTTGGGATGCGAGTTGAAATGATACATACCCGGGGTTCGAATATTTTAAAAGAACGGATTGAAATGATAAATATCCGTGTCACTTGACCATAGGATAGAAAATTATATATGGACACCGTGATCGATAAAATAAGATATTTTAAAATATTTTATCGATCTCACAAGTAGAAATTTTAAATGGTATTTCCACATAGTGTAAAGAAAAGCCTGGGAAGAAATTTTTGTTCAAACCTTTGCTCGAGTTTATAAGAAATCCAATTTGTATGAAATAAGTTTTAAAACAATTTTTGCAAGTTAACATTAAATTTTAATTTATTTAAATAAATAAATTCTTCATAACTTGATGTTCATATAACGACTTGAATAATATGACAGTTTTGAATTGAATAATTTAATGTAAAGATTTGCAAAGACTTGAGAAATGTTTCAAAGCTTATTTTAATGTATGATTTGTCAAATGAATTTTCGCCACATGAATGTAAGACGAATTTTGTCGGAATGAAAGTGTTTAAGTTCAAGTATGAAAGAATATGATTATCTAAATCATGGTGAATACGGGTTTAGTTAACAAGTTAGAATATAATGGATCACATTTTGATTTACAACTAATGTTAAAGTGGTTTGGGGGTTTATTTAAAAAAAAAAAAAAAAAAAAAAAAAAAATTGGAAATGTAAATCCAAGGCATACAACGATTGGAAAATCGTTAATCGTGAAGCACTGAATTTGAACTAAACAAAAGGGAATTTGGTCTAAAGGTGAAATTTTGATGAGAAAAGAAATTGTGAAACTTGGATTTAGGTTGGATTGGATTAATATTGTTTTAATAATACTATAAATTTTATAAAGGCAATTTTTCCGCGTTACTTGATTTTTGTAAGTATTCTTTTATAAAATAAATTTGATTACTTTAAATATATACACTTTATAATAGTTTTCTACTACATATATATATATATGCATATACATTATTTTCAAATTTAATATACCTATACTATTTTTCAAAACTTAATTTTCCAAAAAATTATTTTATAATCCGAATAAAAGCTATGTCCAATCTAGTCTAGAAATCCAAAGGGTGAAACAAAGAAATTCGAACAATAGCGATATTTCGAGGAAATTGAACTTTGAAACCAATGGTTGACAAAGGAATTTTGAATAGTAGATTTGCAATCTTAATCGAACCAACTGTTTGAGGAATTGATTTTGGGGCAATATTTGAAATAAATTGATTTGCGGTACTCGAAATATAATTTCAAAGCTAATGGTCACGGTGTGAAAAATGTAAACGTTTGGTTGTTAAAGAGATCGGAGTCGGTAAGTGGCATACTCTCTGTCAGTGCCGATACTACTTTGACAACTGTGTACGTGTTGACGTATCCAGAACGAAGCATGATGACTTGGAGGCGAGTACGGGATTGAAGAAGGCGAACGAGAACGAAATGGCCTTGACCTTCGGGTCATAATTGAAATGACTAAAACAGGAGCTATACCATGACTAATTGAGGTAGCACCTTTGATCGGACGCACTTCTTCGATACCATTTCTATGACTATGTTGATGATTTGGGCGCCCTTTTTGATTATGGGAGTGTGTTCCGAGGTGGGCGGTAGTGGCTGCTATGCGTTACCACCGGTCCGGGAGTGCAATTGGTAGAATCCTACCCTGGGTATTGCCTCGAGTGCCTTGTCATATTATCCTTAGTGAGCCCCCTACGATTTTGATTTGTATCGTACCTATGGAGTTCCCTCTGATGCCATCGTGTTACGGTGGGTTTACGGTACGGTATAGACTACGGTATTATAAACGGTGTAAGGGTAAAAATGTAATCCCGCTTACGCTATTTTCATTACATTTACTTTACTGAATAAACATTACAATAATAGCGTATTATTATATAGATATTAGTTTTGCGGATCCTTAGAGGATGGAAATCCCAAACATCCTTTAAGTTATTGTACATTTCAGTGGATACTTCATTTGAGTTAATTCACTTATATGAAACTGTTAGTCCTGACTCGTGTATTTTGTTGTTTTATTCCTTGCAAAATGCCCGAGTCAGATCGAGTATTTCAGCTTGGGATTATGTCTGTTAGAGCTTGAGATTCGTTGGAGATCCAGCCATCCGTCTACTATGTCATATGCAGTTATGCCCACCTCTGCTTATTACCGAATATTAGTATGGTTCTATATTCATCCTTCCGTTGTTTCTATATTTGTTCTGTACTCTGATATTATGTAAATTTAAAGATTTTGTAATATTGTATAGATTTTACTTCCGCTGTGAGATATTATGTATTATATGTCTGTGATTCTGTGATGATTTGTATTTCAACCACATAAGCAATAACAATCTGACGTTTTGAACGTTTCGAGTCGGTTTAATTACCGACTTGATATGGGCAAAATGCAAGGTCGTTACAGTTGGTATCAGAGCTTTGGTTAAACAATGCTTAGCTTATGGGGTTGAAACACTAATTAGAGATGGAGTAGCAATACTCTAGAATGAGTGAAATCATCTTAGAATCATTCCAGAGAGAGCGTATTTAAAATAAAAAAATATAATATTTTAATGATTTTAAGGGATTTTAAAAGGATTTTTGTATATATGAAAATAATTTGAAATTTTAGCCTTGTTTAAATGTGTATATATATCCTGGTTTTAAAAATTTCATTCCTTCGCAGTCATCCCTTTATTTAGGTCCCTTTTGACTTAGGATTTTCCGAAGCTGAGTCTCGATCTTACTCCGTCCCGTCTTAGGAATTTGGAATTTGTCACTTTCTAGATCCCGAATCTTCTTCAATTTATCTTCTCTAATCCTAAGTAAAACCCATTTGATTTGGTTCGATCATTCGTCCAGCTCCTAGACTATAATCTAACTGAACTCAAATCAAGTTAAATGAAAGTAGGAGAATTTAAAATAAACTTAAATAAGCTACTAAGTGCTAAACATTTAGTTTTATTGAATGTATTGAATTAAGAATCTAATAGTATTGAGTTATATGTGATTTTTTTTTACTACATTTCATAGATTAAAGTATTTGTGAACCCCTAACACTATGTTAAGGTAAATTATAGTAAGACTTGTAAGATGGAATGTTGAAAGATAAATAATACTTATATACATAAGTGCAAATGGGGATTCAAAGTGTATATAAATTGATTTGAATTAATGTATTAAAATGGCAACTTGGTATGTATAAAGACATATTTGAAATTAAAGAGTTTATGCGAATACCAAACTCAGAAAAGTAACTCGTGTAAAATATTTTATAGAATTGCATACAAGTTAATAAAACAAATACCAAAACTTAAGGTTTTGGAAATCACTTAGTGTCGAAACCTTACATAAAATATGTCTTGAAACTATATATGGTTTTCCCTTGTAAATTTTAAGATATATATATATATATATATATATATATATATATATATATAAATTATAAGCGATTGATGTCAAAGTATCATAAAATATGGAACTTGTAGTAGCGCTTTGTGTAAAATATGAATATACATCGGATTTCGTAAGAACAAGTACAAAAGAGTGTTAACATATGGTTTAGAAAACAATACGTATTCGAAATCTTAAAAAAAAAATGTAAATGGGAAGTCTTATATAATATATGTTTTGAGAATAATCATTTATTTGATTTCCATTGTAAAAATTAAGATAATGTATAAACAATCATAACCAAATATGATAAATGAGCGAATGAGGAGAGACATTGTTTCTCTGCTTGTAAATTTTACAATAAGATAGGTTTTGGAATATGTATTCATATAGGAATTTGCATACGCCTTTATTTTAAAAGAATTTTGGGTATTCTATTTGACGTTAAGGATTGGACTATCAAGTGCATGAAGATTTTAGGACATACGCCTAGCTAACGTATGTATTAAAATCTTTGT
Organism: Allium sativum; assembly: GCA_030737875.1. Taxonomy (NCBI): domain Eukaryota; kingdom Viridiplantae; phylum Streptophyta; class Magnoliopsida; order Asparagales; family Amaryllidaceae; genus Allium; species Allium sativum. Next base: position 348,901,317 of record CM060918.1, read on the forward strand.
GTACTAGATAAATATATATTCACACTGTAGTTACTTGAAAATGAAGCTGGTGGTTGTTGCAATATTATCAGTGTTTATTTTCAAGTTTTCGAAAGTGAAGAAGGTGTATAATTCCAGTTGAGACGTTGAATGGATACTTTAACTAGTTTGAGAAAATTTTAAATAATTGTATTAAAAGATATGTTTAACTTAGGTGTTAGTTTATGAATGTAAGCTGAACTTTCGTAAAGAACTTAGAAAATGTATTCTAAATAATGAAAGAATTTCCTGCTTTAAAAAGAAAAAAAAAGTAATAATAAGTGGGTTGTATAATTGTATATAAGCAAACATTTACCTTAAGGTATTTGAAAGAAAAATGTGTTGAAACTTAAAATGCTATGTAAAGGAAATTTTGACAAATAGAATGTATATGTTGAACAAATGAAATTGTTGAACTCATTGGTTTTAATAGAAATAGTAAGTATTAGCGCAAATACATAACAAATAGATATATGAGTTTAGAGTATACATCAATTTCAAATATTTATTTATTTGGTTTAAAATACATGTAGGCTGAGATGGACCTGTTTTCAGGAAATATATCATTAGGATTAAGATCCATAAGTTTTTTTTTTTTTTTTTTTTTAATAAATGATATTCCCATGTATACTCTGTCGTAGCCGAGGCCGCTAAGAAAAATATTTTGCAGTATGAATGGTTTTATAATGTTTTCGATTTCCAAAATTTTGCTATTTCAGTTTTGGTAACAACCTTTTCGAAAGAAATTTCTAGTAAGTTTACTACTTGTAAATAGACATTAGTTTGCATTAATGCGATTGTTTCTTTTTCTAAACAAAGATGTTGTTGTATAAACAAATTTACCAATTGTTATGTTTATTGAAGGATTACTAAATTGCGCATTGTGTGTACTACTTGGAATATATTATGTTTCATATACAATGATTCACCCATGTTAAATAATGAATTGTGTCAGTCTTGAGATTATATACCCAGTTGAGTTCAATATTAGTGTGCGAAGCATGCAACTAATTTAAAATCAGTTTTAGCTTCTGTATAACAGTAGCATGATATCACTTGGAACTAAATGAAGCCAAATCAAGAGAAATTAAATTATCTGCAAACGCGTGTTATCTTCGTACACAGCGTTACATGTAATAATATAATAGAAGTCAGCCGTTGTACAGGAACAAAGTGTTTGATCTGTAAAATATATTAATACATATCCCATACTGCTTATGAATTCATAGTGAAACACATATTATCTGCAAACAAAGCACTCATGCATGTATGAAATCATATATATGTAATCATAGTATATTATGGTGATTTAACGACTGTCTCATGTATTTCACAATACAAATAGTGCATTAGTTACAGCTGCAAATGAATAGAAAAAAAAAGATGGAAAGGCGCTGCGGCAGCAGCAGCCAGGGCGCTGCAGCAGCAGCATCCAAGGCTGCTACGACTGGTGCAGCTGCAGTTGCTGCGCATGAAAAAAAAACATTTTAGTAAATTTTGAATTTAAATAACCAGAAAATCAAATTAAAATGAATGTTAACCAAATTAAAGTGAATGTTAATGAAATTAAATCATGTATTCTAATGTTAGTATGCAAATGAATAGTTTCCTTTCCACGGTATTGACATGCATGCTACATTAGTTATTTTGCCTACGCTATGCAAATTTGTTTAATTTTGTATATACTTGTTTCTCATCTAGGTGTTTAGTGCTTTTAGTAGGTAAAAAAATGTCGCATGCTTCGCTTGTGGGGCTCACTTTTGCGCTAAATGCTAATAAAATAAGCATATATGCTTAAAAACGCTAAGGTATGTATTTTGAATTAAATTCAGCATTTGGGGTGTTTTTATTTTTGTTTCCCTAAATAAGGATGTCTCATCATGTGAATGAGATGTATATTGATTTTGTAAATTTTCCGATCAAGCCCTACAAAGGATGTGCTGTCGAAATTTTTCGTAAATCCGGGAGATAGAAAAATTTTGAGCTTTAAAATTTCTATAACTTGTTTTCCTTCTAATAAGCCTTAAGGTAATTGAAAGGCCTATAAATATAAATATTGGTATACGTACGATTTTATAAACATTTCCTTTTCGAGGACGAAAAGCGCTGAGTGCGGGAGAATGTAACGAACCGACAATTTCGATGTTTTAAATATACGAAGAAAACAAAATAACGTTTAAATAAATCGCCAACATTTGAACATTGTCAGAATTCGAGCGAATACGAACTAAAATACTAGACAATATTTTGTGAATAGCGGTATTTTTTTCTTTTTTTCTATTTGCGAAACTCAGATGTTTGTTGTTCCGAATATTTAAATTCGGGTCAAAAACACGCAAAAATGGGGCGAACAAATTGTATGTAAACATCGTTCATATCTTGTTTGTATTCTCCAATTTTTTTTTTATATATGGGACTTCTTTATCATGGAAAAAAAGGAAACTTTAATTTCAAATTAATTAAGATTAAGAAGATACACTTGTTAATAAAAAACACTTGTTAATTAAAATGGCCAAATTGGACACCTGTATATTAATTTGGCCTTAAGGCAACAGATGGCCTTTTACATTTGAAATTTCTCCACGTTGTCTTCCTACTTAGATCAACGGCCTCCCTTTTTTTTTCTTTACCTCAGAAAGTCGGAAAAAAAAAATTAATGGCCTCTCTAAATCGAAGAATGGCCGTCGCTCCTTCCACCGTCGCCTTCACTACCCTGCAGATCTTAATCGACCTTCCTCCTTCGCGCGAGGCCCATGAAAGTTACGAACCGTCAAGACACTCATCTCCCAATCGAATCCGAAATCATGGAACCCCAAAAATTTGTTTCCCTCCACCACTGCTGTTCCACCGCTACCAACTGCGATAGGCGCTGCTCGATCGTGCCTGCACCCCATCGGACCACCGCGGCCTCCTGCCCACCCTCTCCAGCAACCAGCAAGCTTGGGTTTTATTAATAGGAAAAAATGAAATGAAGGAGCAAAAGCACGCTAGACCACATCCCCTTCCTATTTGATTTTACTGTAAGCTTTTGTTCCCTTCCTTAGATTTTGCATGTGCTGTGTATTATTATACATAGGCTAATATATGTTAGTTACATATGCAAAATTCTAAATTGAACCATTTGAGGTCCGTGAAGTTTGCATGTCACAAATCTTTGCAACCTGTAGATATATTTTATAGCCCAGATCTACATGTGTATATATGGGTATTTTCCTTGCGCCCATTTTTGAGTTTGGGTACGTGGTTGCTGTAGCAACATGTAAGGAAAAAAAAAGCTAGCAAGATAGATGGTATGAGTGCATAAGCTGCATGTATGAGGAGTACAAAGGTGCATTTGTCCATTTTAGAGAGTATGCATGCATTTTACATTGTTAGTGTGTAGTTTGGAAAAATCATGAAGCATTCTGTACATCTCCCATTCACGTTCCACCTACAAGCAAAAGTTGGTGTAGTTTAGTGGTATGTCATTGGTTTCAAAATTGAGAGGTCGCTAGTTCAAGTCTATGCGGTGACATAATTTTGTAAATTTTTGATAAATTACATTCATGTTTTTATATATATAAAAAATATCATTGTGTAATAAAACGTACCATTTGAATTATTTTAGGCAGTTGATCTTCTCCATTTATTATCGTTAGCGTCATCGTGCCGTCGCCTTTTTACAGTCACTTTTTGCATCGTCCGAATTTGCCATGGAAGGTGAGTTTCTACTCACTCACAGACTAATATTTTTATTAAGTGAATTAAAGATTTGAAATGTTGAATGAAATGTTAGTTGCTCTAGAATTGTTTGCTTTGTGATTGTGCACGTGCGACACACACTATTATATCATATGACACAATATGGATGTATGTTTGACATGTTATGTTTATTTTTCTCATCATGCAAGTTTCACCTTAGATTAGAAACATTTCGGGTTGAAATGATACGTACCCGAACCTTTGTGTATTCGAATCAATTTGGGATGCGGGTTGAAATGATACATACCCGGGGTTCGAATATTTTAAAAGAACGGATTGAAATGATAAATATCCGTGTCACTTGACCATAGGATAGAAAATTATATACGGACACCGTGATCGATAAAATAAGATATTTTAAAATATTTTATCGATCTCACAAGTAGAAATTTTAAATGGTATTTCCACATAGTGTAAAGAAAAGCCTGGGAAGAAATTTTTGTTCAAACCTTTGCTCGAGTTTATAAGAAATCCAATTTGTATGAAATAAGTTTTAAAACAATTTTTGCAAGTTAACATTAAATTTTAATTTATTTAAATAAATAAATTCTTCATAACTTGATGTTCATATAACGACTTGAATAATATGACAGTTTTGAATTGAATAATTTAATGTAAAGATTTGCAAAGACTTGAGAAATGTTTCGAAGCTTATTTTAATGTATGATTTGTCAAATGAATTTTCGACACATGAATGTAAGACGAATTTTGTCGGAATGAAAGTGTTTAAGTTCAAGTATGAAAGAATATGATTATCTAAATCATGGTGAATACGGGTTTAGTTAACAAGTTAGAATATAATGGATCACATTTTGATTTACAACTAATGTTAAAGTGGTTTGGGGGTTTATTAAAAAAAAATAAAAAAAATGGATATGTAAATCCAAGGCATACAATGATTGGAAAATCGTTAATCGTGAAGCACTGAATTTGAACTAAACAAAAGGGAATTTGGTCTAAAGGTGAAATTTTGATGAGAAAAGAAATTGTGAAACTTGGATTTAGTTGGATTGGATTATTTTTTTTTAATAATACTATAAATTTTATAAAGGCAATTTTTCCGCGTTACTTGATTTTTGTAAGTATTCTTTTATAAAATAAATTTGATTACTTTAAATATATACACTTTATAATAGTTTTCTACTACATATATATATGCATATACATTATTTTCAAATTTAATATACCTATACTATTTTTCAAAACTTAATTTTCCAAAAAATTATTTTATAATCCGAATAAAAGCTATGTCCAATCCAGTCTAGAAATCCAAAGGGTGAAACAAAGAAATTCGAACAATAGCGATATTTCGAGGAAGTTGAACTTTGAAACCAATGGTTGACAAAGGAATTTTGAATAGTAGATTTGCAATCTTAATCGAACCAACTATTTGAGGAATTGATTTTGGGGCAATATTTGAAATAAATTGATTTGCGGTACTCGAAATATAATTTCAAAGCTAATGGTCACGGTGTGAAAAATGTAAACGTTTGGTTGTTAAAGAGATCGGAGTCGGTAAGTGGCATACTCTCTGTCAGTGCCGATACTACTTTGACAACTGTGTACGTGTTGACGTATCCAGAACGAAGCATGATGACTTGGAGGCAAGTACGGGATTGAAGAAGGCGAACGAGAACGAAATGGCCTTGACCTTCGGGTCATAATTGAAATGACTAAAACAGGAGCTATACCGTGACTAATTGAGGTAGCACCTTTGATCGGACGCACTTCTTCGATACCATTTCTATGACTATGTTGATGATTTGGGCGCCCTTTTTGATTATGGGAGTGTGTTCCGAGGTGGGCGGTAGTGGTTGCTATGCGTTACCACCGGTCCGGGAGTGCAATTGGTAAAATCCTACCCTGGGTATTGCCTCGAGTGCCTTGTCATATTATCCTTAGCGAGCCCCCTACGATTTTGATTTGTATCGTACCTATGGAGTGCCCTCTGATGCCATCGTGTTACGGTGGGTTTACGGTACGGTATAGACTACGGTATTATAAACGGTGTAAGGGTAAAAATGTAATCCCGCTTACGCTATTTTCATTACATTTACTTTACTGAATAAACATTACAATAATAGCGTATTATTATATAGATATTAGTTTTGCGGATCCTTAGAGGATGGAAATCCCAAACATCCTTTAAGTTATTGTACATTTCAGTGGATACTTCATTTGAGTTAATTCACTTATATGAAACTGTTAGTCCTGACTCGTGTATTTTGTTGTTTTATTCCTTGCAAAATGCCCGAGTCAGATCGAGTATTTCAGCTTGGGATTATGTCTGTTAGAGCTTGAGATTCGTTGGAGATCCAGCCATCCGTCTACTATGTCATATGCAGTTATGCCCACCTCTGCTTATTACCGAATATTAGTATGGTTCTATATTCATCCTTCCGCTGTTTCTATATTTGTTCTGTACTCTGATATTATGTAAATTTAAAGATTTTGTAATATTGTATAGATTTTACTTCCGCTGTGAGATATTATGTATTATATGTCTGTGATTCTGTGATGATTTGTATTTCAACCACATAAGCAATAACAATCTGACGTTTTGAACGTTTCGAGTCGGTTTAATTACCGACTTGAGATGGGCAAAATGCAAGGTCGTTAAAAAAAGTTTTTAAGTAGGGAAGTGTCACATCCCTAAGATTTTGAAACAAATTCAAAATTTTATTTTTAATATAGTTTTATAGGAAAATACATCAGAATAAAATTCTATTTTTAAATCATCATATGTGTCCAAAAAACTCACATTTTGCGTACAGATGAATTTGAACTCGAAATCACTTCCATTGAGTTAAAAATGTCATTTACATGTTCGAAAACTATAAGCATCGATACCTTTAGAGTTGGAGAAATTTTGGTCTTTTCATTAGATATAAGACCAAAATATTAGTTTTTACATATGGACGAATTTGGACTCGAAACCACTTTCATTGAGTTCAAAACGCCATATAGGTGTTCGAAAAGTATAAACTTCGATATATTCCGAGCTTTGGAATTTTGGCACCTTGGTTGGGGCTTGGTTAGCCAACTTAGCCCACTTCCTTTAATTGCCCCATTAGCGCTATTCTCCCTCATTCACTATACACTTCAAAGAAAATAGAAAATGGGGAAAGGAAGAGGAAATTAAAACTCCTAAGCTATGGATTTCAATTAGTGGCTCAAATCAAAGGGGAAATTGAAGAGGAAACCTTGGTAAGCTTCTCCATCTCCATCTCCGTCTTCTCCAACTCCATCCTCTTCAATTTCATATGATTTCCTAAAGCTAACTCTTAGGAAATTGGTTTGTTTTGTGTATGGATTGAAGATTCATGAGCAATATTGGAAGAGAGGTTGTTCTAGCTTGTCATTAGATTGATTTCTTGCTTCTAGCAAGCAATGATGAGAAATAATTCACTATATAAGGGCTAGTTATATATTGATTGTTGTTTATGAACTTGGTTAGGTTGTTTAATGCCCTATAATGATCAATATGAATGCATGAAATGATTTAATGATGTTTGATATAAGTTAATGACAAGTAGTATGTAAAAAGATTTGTTTTTTAAGTAAAGTTTATGTAAGTATGTGCCATAAATGATATTGTGAAGCTCCGTCGTCACACTGCCAAGTTCTAAGACTTCATAATTCGCTTATATCGCATTCGATTGATTTGGTTAGAGAATTTAGTCATTTTAGGGGTTATAATTGCAATCTCATGTATGTATGTTTGTGCATGGGTTCTTGAGTGTTACGGCGGACCGTTGAGGCCTCGTGGAACACTTCACGATTTGACTACGAGATGTGTAGCGATGTTGTTGAGTTCATTTCAAATTTAATGAACGATTTTGAAATGATATTTTTCTTAAGTGAAAAGAAAAGTATTCCCAATTTTGGACAGGGAATGTTTTATAAAACAGAAAGGATTTCGTGGCCTAAACCCATTGTTGTCGAAATGATTTGGAAACATACTACGTGTTTAACATTGTAGTTCATCGCATAACTGATTAGTTGCTATTGATGATGTATCTGTTTGGTGGCGGAGAATTTATTCTCTTGCTTAACACCCTTCTTTGAGACGTATGAGCTCTAAGGTTATGTGATTAATGATGATTGATCTTATGTGTGAACTGCTAATTTGAAGTACAATATATATTGAAAGTACTTGAGATTATCATGTTGTGAAATGATTTTTCCTACTTCGAGATATGAAATGATTTAGTATGTGGCTAAATATTCGGGTAACCCAGATGACTAAAAGTTCATGGGCATTGTATAGTGTAGCCTGCTCCATGTGTGGGAGGTGCATGTGTGTGTGTGTGTGTGTGTGTGTATATATATATATATATCGAGTTGGTAAGGTGCAAACCTGTCGCCTTGTCTGAGGGCTGAATACCTCCTGATATTTGGTTGCATACTTGTTTGTATGCATTGTGATGTTTTGGAATTCATATTTCCAACGATTTTGGTTTGAGATCCCGAAGTGAAATCTACTTTGATATAAAGCTAGATATGTATTTTAAATGATTTGAAATAAGAATTCGGGAATGAAGTCCAAAAAATTAATTTCTGTAATGTGAATTGGATTTTGAAAAATCTAAATTTCGGATTAAACCTAAATGAGTAGATTGAGGAATTGCTTGTTGTATGATGCATTGTAGATCCATATGTATATTATTTGTTATTATTTATGCACTTTCATTCATCAGGGCAAACCCGTTCCGTGACATACGGCGTGATCCCTTGACATGCCTTAATTTTTATAAATTAATTATAACTGTAAAGTTTCTCATACCAGTCCCATGACTGACTCATAGTTGGTTTTTCCCTTGCAAACTCGGGTGTCCATATTTTCCACGCGGGCAGTCGAGTAGTTTGTTTTGCATATTATTTCATTGAGCAGGATTCTGGATTGAAGCTTAAAGTTGTGTCCAGAGCATTGATAGCCTTCCGCTGTGCTAGTTTATTTGCTTCTGCTATGCATTGTATCACATTTATTGTACATTTATCTTCCGCTGTATAACATTCTATGTACTTTGATATTATGTACTCTGACGTAACATTATTATGATGTTTATAAAAGTCTTCTGTTGTTTGTTTAGATGTGTTGTGCACCCAAAGTTAATAATCTGTGGATTTCCGACTTTCAGATAGGGCCTTACGTTTGATTCGAAGGGTGAAGAAATTCGGGTTGTTATAGTGTAGGTCGCTTTTGTGTCTTTCGGCTCATGGTTTCGGCAACCTTTTCTCCTCTTCCGTGCATTGTTTTCGGGTCTGATCCTGCTTTCGGAGCACCGGTCTCAGTTGTATGCTTTTAGTTTCAGTTGTAAGTCTTCATAACATTGACTTATGCTTTTGATTCTTATTACTTCAAAACCATCATCCATTTCGGTATCGACACTAAGCAAGTTAGTGTAGATAGCCCTTCTTCTTATGAGCTTCGATTTATTTTTGGTGTCCATTATTATTGGCATTCGGATGGCATATCCCTTGATTCTGGCATCATTTCTCCTTCGAATCTTCTTTACCTTGGCCTCTTTGTTTTGGAAATGAATGCCTAGTGTCGGCTTATCTCGAAAGTGGACTCTCTACTTTTCCTTTATAAACTTCATGAAGCTTTTGGTAGCGCTACCAAGCTGATGTTGGTAGTGATAGTGCTCTTGTTGGAGTTTATGCCTTGGTCTAGTCTTGATATTGTACTTTTGATGCTTGACTTCATCTTTTCATCAGTGTTGACAACAAGCCCTTCCGATAGCCGATAGCAGTGCTCATTCTTAAGCTAGTGGCTTTGGTTCTTCTTGTGTGGTGTCATGTTTCGGCACCGAAACAAGTTCTTCTGGTTATTTCACCTTGTTTTCGGATATTGACTTCCACATTTTGGTTATTGCCTCTTACTTTCAGACATTAGCTTCCACCTTTTGGATATAGGTTTATGCACAATACCCCTCTCTCTATCTTGCTTACGGTATTGAAATCTGATAGTAACATTTGCCTCCCCTTCCCCCAGTGAAGGGGTAACTTTGACTTCTCAAGTTAGACCTTCCTTTTCAACTCGTGACATCTTTGCTTAAACCTTTACCTACGTTTCTCCTACATGAATTTCAATAACTAATACTTTGTGTTAGTCCTTTAGTCTTAGTAGAATTTCTACAACTATTTCGCCCATATAATATTAAGCCTTGTTCGGGCTGGGCCCAATAGCATATTAAGCCTGCAACTAAGGCTTTACAATCATTTATACTTTACTGGAAAAAATATAAGGCTTAGAAAACTTCTTGGTTGCCAAAATGTGAGTAGTCTCTATCCTTATTCCCGAATTCTGTAATGAAGTATTCATGATACCGACCCGATGGTAAGTTTCAAAAGTCTTTATTGGATATAGAATGGAAGACCTAGAAACCCATATTCGGATGTTCTTAATAGAAAACCAAAATTCCATTTCTGGAAATAAGAGAAGTCCCAACCAACCCTGATTCAGGTATTAAAGATAGAAGACTAGAAATCTACTTCCGATATTAGTAGTAGTTCCGAACCAACCTAGATTTGGATATTTGATAGAAGACCTAGGTATTAATAGAAGTCTCGAACCAACCCAGATTCGAGTATTTGATAGAAGACCAAAATTTCACCTTTATAATTAATAGAAGTCCCGAACCAACCCAGATTTGGGTATTAAAGATAAAAGACCTAAATTCCACCTCTGTATTAATATTAGTCCCAAACTAACCTAGATTCGGGTATTAAAGATAGAAGACTAGAATTCCACCACTGGTACTAATATGAGTCACGAGTTAACCCAGATTTGGGTATTGATAGTTTTGTCCTTCACTCTTTGGGCATGATTTGTAAAGAAGGAGGATGTACGTGCTTCATGGGCCACTCTCTGGGCTTTTGATTGTCAAGGCAGAGGATGCACGTGCCTCGTGAGCCACTCTCTGGGCTTTAGATTATCAAAGCAGAGACATGTACGTGCCCGGTGAGCCACTCTCTGGGCTTTTCGTTGTCAAAGTAGAGGATGTACTTGCTTTGTGTGCCACTTTCTGGGATTTTAATTATCAAGGTAGAGGATGTACGTGCCTTGTTAGCCACTCTCTAGGCTTTCGCTCCCTTTTGCGGGAGAAGACATAAGTAGAGGTAGAGCGTGCCCTTCTGCGAGGAGAGGCAAGACGTACTTAGTCGAAGCAGAGGTAGGGCGTGCTTATTTGTTCCCTTCTACAGGATACGAGGAACATAAGTAGAGGTAGGATATGCTCTTCTGCAAGCAGAGATAGGACGCACTTAGGTCAAGCAGAGGCAGAGCGCACTCTTCTACGAGCAGAGGCAGGGCGTTCTTATTAGATGCTCTGTCCCGACCATTTCTACCATGTATCAGAGGCTTACGCTTTCGATGCTTTAGCCCGGTCCTTTCTAATTTGGACGATGTTAAAGGATTCCACTCCACCTTTCTTCGGAAGGTGCCATTCCCTAGCCATCTTGGCGATGACAAGGTTTTTTCACCATTGTAGGCTCCTTTACCCGTTTTTGGGGAGTTCCAAAATTTTGAGAGGGTTTATGTACCACTATTTGTGTGAGTATTCTTGAGGGAGACCCTTGTTTATTCATTTATCGTTGAAAAGCATAGTCTTAAGTGTTATGAGTTCCATGTACAAGGTATGAGATCACCGTTTGGTTTGCAGAGCCAATATGTTCCATGTATGACTTCTTGGTGAGTGATCAAGGGTCCTTCCCAGTTTGGGCCAAGCGAACCATATGACGGATTCTTTAAGTTGGCCATTACACTTCGGAAAACCAAAAATCCTTTTGTTAAGGTTCTATCTTTAACCCTTGAATTGTAGTACTTCGTAATCTTCCTTTGATATTCAGTCGTCATAATGGTGGCTTCATCTCTTGACCCTTGGATCAGGTCCAAGGATTTCTTATTGAAATCTTGATTAGGATCTAAAGCATATGCTATCCTTCAGTGTGAGGGAATCTCAACCTCGACTGGAAGAATGGCTTCACATCTGTATGTTAGGAATATGGAGTACGTCGTGTTGCTGTCTTGGCGGAAGCTCTATATTCCCAAAGTACTAAGGGTAATTCATATGCCCAAATTCCTTTAGCTTTGTTTAGTCGTTTCTTTAGAATTGCCATTATGTTTTGTTTCCAGCTACAACAACACCATTTTCCCTGGGATGTACTATAAAGGACAAAAATATTATGATTCCATTTTTATCACAAAATCGTGTGAATTCTTCTCTTTTTAATTGTGTTCCATTGTCTAATATGACCTTGTAGGGAATTCCAAAGCGTGTGACAATATTCTTAATCACAAATGTCAATACCTTTTTAGATGTGAGTGTTGGAAGGAGTTCTGCTTCCACCCACTTGGTAAATTAATTAATGGCTCCACAACATATTTAGATCCACTCTTGGAGATTGGAAGGGGTCCAATCAAGTTTATTCCCCATACACGAAGGCCATGGGCTTGAGATAGTGATTAGGCCACTTGGAGGTAGTCAAGGTATCTTGGAATACCTTTGGCATTTCTCACATTTCTTGACGCCAGTAAAAGCCTTGTCGCATGACTTTCTTAGCTAGCTTAATTCCTTTGGAATGGTCTCCACCTAAACCTTCATGTGCTTCTTTTAACAAAGTGAGACCGTCCTCAAGGCCTACGCACCTTAGGTAGGGGAGTGAATGTCCATTCTTATAAAGTACTTTGTCCATAATCAAGAATGTAGGGGCTTGGTGTTTTATATTTCTTTCATCTTGCCTACTGATAGATAGGGCTCCACTCAGAAGATAGTCCATGATAGGAGCCATCCAAGTGTTTTCAATGATATTCCGTTTAAGCTGAAATGGGTTCCTCATCTGGGGCAATACCGTTTTCTGTTTCATTTTCGTTTTCCAAGGCTTGGGATCTAGTTAATACTAGAAATTCCTTCCTCGATTCATATGCTTCCTAGTCAATGCTAGGCCTTTCCTGGTATCCTAAAAGGATTATCCAAGTCTCGCGTGCTCTTCGACAGCTAGCCAACTGTCGCTACAAAACCCATCTTCATTGTATAACGTAAGCGATGTCCATCAAGGGTAATTATTATGTATCCAGCCCCAGCTACATGTTCGTTTGAAGATCCATCTACAAACAACTACCACTTAGCCTTTAGATCGTTTTCATTTGTTGATTGTTCTATAATAGAACTCGTGCATTCATTTACAAAATCTACGAGAGCATACCCCTTGATTGCTACCTGAGATTGGAACTCAATTTCATATTGGTTGAGCTAAATTCCCTATTTTACTAACCTTCCTGGGGTTTCTGGCTTACTGAAAATTTGCTTAAGTGGAAAGTTGGTTAAAATCTTAATGGGATGAAGTAACCCCTGAGTTTCTGTGTTGTAACATTAGGCAATAAGCTAACGTTTCAACTACGAGATATCGGGTCTCTACATCTTTAAACCTTATGATAACATAATAAATTGGGTATTGAGTTCCATCATTTTCCCCTATGAGGACCGAGCTCACTACATATTCTTAGACAACCATATAGAGAAATAGATCTTCCCCTTTCTTGGGACTAGATAAAATCACAGGCTTCCCCATATAATCCTTTAAGTTTTGGGAAGTTTTTCTGCATTTTTCATTCCATTAAAAGTTCTTATTTTTTTTATGACATCAAAGTAATGATCACACCTGTCTGTGGCTTTGGAAATGAACCGACTTAGGGCTTGTAACACCCTACCTCCGTTAAGTTCACTCACAAAGGGAATACATTAACTTCAGTGGAGCGTCATAAGTGTATAGAACAGATAAATTACAAAACAAACAAAATTTTAAACAGTGGAAAATAAATAAAAGATTACTTCATTGATAAAACAGCAGCTTAGTAAAACAGCTTATATAAAGATTGTTTTCCAACACCAAAACACCCTTACCCATTATAACAAAGCATCTGTATTGTTTAACAAAACAAAGAAGTATATAATGACAATGATATTCCCCAATAAAGCATGAGCCAGCCATAGCAGTGGAAAAGAGAGTCCAAAGTAATACATTGACTATCATCGAGCTTGGAAACAAAATTGAGCTAAGTGGTGATATTCCCTCCCTGTGAACCTTGGGGGGGGAGGGAGGAGGGAAACGGAAGAAAAGAAGGTGAAAGAAAATGGGTCAGACATAAGTCTGCTAAGTCCAACGATTATTCAACATGTAAACAGGTAAAAGGATCATGACATGAATAAACTGAATACCAGACATAACCATGATAATAAGCATTGCAAGACAACAAATGATGATCGTTAGATATGCCAAGGTAAGATACACTGAATGAGCTTTGGTTCTTTCTCTGGTTTCCCATTTTTTCTACACCACCCAACTAGCATCCTAAATAATGTCTTTTATAGAATGATTTGTATTCCCTACTAGTGTCCCAACTAGTATCATGTGAAAAGGATCTGTATCCCCTACTAGTGTCCAACTAGTATCATGTGTTATAAAACAAGTTGATCCCAACCCCGCAATTGTGGTAGCCTTTAGGCGTACATCTAGTATGAGGATCTTACCTCAATCAGCTTAATTGCCATGAAGATGTTAGATGTACCCTTACTACCCTATCGATCGTCTCCCTACTTGTATTAACTTTCCTTGTGACTTTGTCAATCGACCCTCTCTTGCGTGTGGATACCCTGTGCTGGTCCCACCATATGGTGTATCAATCCATACGATAGCAACCCGGCACAAATTCTAGATGCACAGTGTATACTACTGATGCCCTGTGCCTGCTTTTCCACTCCGGAGCACGTGCACACCGATACTCCGTCGGAACTACACTGCTGCACCCCCTGCCGCTGTTTTGACCGCTTATAATCAGCCCAGTAATCGTGCCCCACCCTGCCTAGCTCATGGTACCATGATACATCCATGTGGGTTACTGCTGCAATAGCTCCCCGTTACTAGGGTTCCTAGGGTCTATTCATATACCCCTAAAATTGGCTAAGTGTTATCCATCCATTCAGGTTAACTTAACCCATCCACACATCATGTCATGTTGGTTAAGTATTTCTTATTAACTTAACCCTTCTCATTCATCATGTTGTAATTGGTTAAGTGTTTTCTATTAACTTAACCCTCTTCATTCATCATATTATGTCGGTTAAGTGTTTCCCATTAACTTAACCCCACTCAATCATTGGTTAAGTGTTAACTTAACCCTACCACTGGTCATGTTACATTGGTTGAGTGTTGCCCTCTTGTGTTACTTAACCCTATCACACATCATGTTATATTGGTTAAGTGTTGCTCTCTTGTGTTACTTAACCCTATCACACATCATGTTATATTGGTTAAGTGTTGCTCTCTTGTGTTACTTAACCCTATCACACATCATGTTATATTAGTTAAGTGTTGCTTCGATTAACTTAACCCTACCATTCTTAGCCTTCTGTTTCTTAGCTTTAATTTATTCATTAAAGCACCAACCTCTCACATTAGATCTACATTGTTGCGGTCGTTGGATGTGCCGGGCGGTTCCGGGAAGCCTTACACCACATGTAACACCCCACCTCCGCCAGGGTCACTCACAAAGGAATGCACTAGGTTTGGAGGGGCATTATTGGAAAGCATGCACAGAAATATTACAAGATGGAACATATAAAACAGCAGAAGTAACACAAATTTCATTACTTTATAAAACATCAAGGTCTAAAGCCATTTTACATCAGAGTACATAGAAACCTGTCTTGCAAATAGTAAAGAAGCATAAAACTTTTTCGTCAATTATTCCCCCAAAACAAACTGGTAAAGCAGCCATAGCCAAAAGAAGTCCAAGCTATATATGATGACCTTCAAGCAGAAGAGGTCCGAACTAAACAATAGTGTTTCCTCCCTGAAAACCCGGGGGTGGGGCGGGGGGAACGGAAGACAGAGAGACGAAAAAAAACGGGGTCAGTCATAAAGACTGGTAAGTCCTGTCGACTTCCAGTATAAAAACAAGTAAAGTTAACATGACATGCATAAACTGAAAGTAAATATAAGGATAACTACAAGATAGATAATCTAAACCAAGATAACAGGCCGAACTACTGTATCAAGATAGACTAAGGTATCATGATAAACTACGGTGTCAAGATAAGTCAAGGTATCACATCGTCAGGTTCTTATCAAGTATACCATCCCAGGGTATCTATCGTGTATAACATCCCGAGGTTACTATCAAGTATATTTCTCATGGTTCTAACATGTATATTTGCTCTACACCTCTCGTACTAGTATCTCAATCCGCGTCATGTATTAACTATGAATGTCCCTTGACCAATGTCATGTAATGGTCCATGTCAACCTAATATATAGCCTATGTAGATTTTCCCAACTCGTATGTTTCTTTCCATGTATAAGTTCAGTCCTTTGTCGTAGGCCGTACGGGCTTTCCCATGTAAATCTATACCACCTCAATGTAGTACCATTTTATCCTTGATATTGTTTTGGACTGCTACACTTGATCTGGTTATGTTTTCTTACCATGAAATATCGCGTGTTCACTTAGGATTTATGCCACCTAGGACCGCTAGGGATTATGCTACCTAATGAGCGTTTCCATGTCTCGGTTTGGGTTCAAGCCACCTAGGGCCACTAGGGATTATGCCACCCGTCAACCACGCCCTTTTATCCCATATATGTATCGTGAATCGTTTTCTATGTCTAGACGCACATGTATCACAATGTGCCATCCGAGTTTCGTGCCAGGGCAAATCAAGAAATACGGAACTCGGTCGGGAGCTTTAAGTCATCTGCCGATGCAGATATCAAGGCCTGTTTTTGTATTCGTGGCTATAGTCCCACGTGACCCCTCCCTCAACTACTGAAAGGCAATCCAAGAAAAACCATGTATGAGAACTACATCCCGGCCCCACTATAGCCCCACTTTCCTATTGGCCAACCTCACCCATAACTCGATAGCAAGTATATGGTCTGTTGGGAGTTCTCTGCCTTTCCGTACGTACCCGATTGACTAAAGATGGTAGGTAGTCGACGACGCGCTATCCAGGGCAAAAATCAAGTATCGTCGACTCCACGCTAATCCATCCCCGTCTTTAGGTTGCTCGCACAGCAACCAAGGCATACTCTTGGTTCTTTTACTGTAGACCTTAACCTCTATGAGCCCAGGTGGATCATCTGCAACCTCGCAAGGGGATACCAAGAGTATCCTCACTTCCCTTGAAGCTTCCGCTTCGTTACCCAGTTCGTTGGAGCCCTTATCTAAGTCAGATATTGCTCCGCCTCGTGTATTTGTTTAAGCGATGACCTATCGTATCAGGTTACTTATCCGTTCGTGAACTGGTCTAATTCCCTTGACTAAGAATTATTTCCTAGTTATCCTAAACTAAGGTTTATCGCTTAGTTTCCCTTCCCGTTATCCTTGTTAACTATGAGACTGCCACCTAGCCTCCTCAACTAGGGTTTTGCCTAATGGGTTAAGTGTTGTCATTTGAGTTCATGACTTAACCCGCCTACGAATCATGTCAAAATTGGCTAAGTATCTAAGTTTAGGACTTAGCCCACAAACCATGTGTCAAGTTGGTTAAGTATAGGTAAACTTAACCTCATCAAATTATCGAGTCGGATTGGTTAAGTGTGGGTTAACTTAACTCCATTCACTAGTCATGTTACACGGTCAAGTGTCATTAAGTAGCCACGTCTGGTTTCACTCAACCTACCCATTCCCGTTATATTGGTTTAGTGTCATTAGTCAAATTAACTTAACCTTATCATGTGGCATTAAGTAAATTAATGCACTCCCAACCTCTCACATTAGACGTTGTTGTGGTTACTGGTTACGCCGGACGGGTCCGGGCAAATTTACACCACAACCGCGTCTAACCTCGGGATTTTCAAGCGCGATGTGACCAACTACTCACATTGGGTCTTATTGTTTGTAGCCACTGGATTTGCCGGGCGGGTCCGAGCAGATTTATGCTACAAACTCAACCCAACCTCGAGTTGGCCACTCCCATGTTTTTCTACGTGTCATGTTCATATCAAATTCAGACCCCTTTTTAAGTCCATGTTTGCATGTAGCCCCATGTCAAGTTTTCGTGTCATATTCACGTTATTCATCATTTCATGTTACATATAATTTCACATCAAGATCATAGCCAATTTTCAAGTTTGCCTAAGCTACCCAAAGCGTGTCCCCAACTCATATGAAAGCGAAACATATTTGGGATAATATGACAAAGATGGGTACAAGATGACAAAGAAGAATCACAAGTTAAACATGGTAAAAATTGAGGCAAAGGTGTTCACATAACTAGCATATTGCATATTGGCCTCTAAACATGCACGATGTCATAAAGGGATTGGCCACAAACATGAATAGTATCATAAAGGATTTGGCCTCAAGCATGCAAAGTATCATAAGGGGGTTTTGGTCTCAAACATGCATAATATCATGAGGGGTTTGGGTTCATTTGTATGCATAAGCCCCAAGTCATGTTCATGCATATATTTCACAAGTCAAAGTGGTTCCAAGTGTTCATGCTAACATCCCACAAGTAAAGGTTCAATCTTGCATGGAAAACTAAGTCTAATGCAACATGAGTAACTTGATTTAGTCACTAAACATAGCCTAAAGTCATAGGTTCAAGCAAAAGAGACATGACAAGGTTCATATAGGCTAGCATACTTAGTTTAATCTCGTTTTATTCCATGCCATCATTAAGACTACCGTTTAGATCTAGAAGTAGCTAGAACTTACATAGCGTGGCTAAGGGATTAAGAGCATGAATCGTCTTGTCGTAGAACCCATGTTAAGATGATGATCAAAACTCTTGATTTGGTGTAGAAAGCTTGCTCCTTTGCCTTGAATCTAGTTTGCATGCATAAGCTTTTGAAGATGAAGGTGGAGGCCATGATCAAGAGAGATTTTGGCAGCACTTAGTTGCTAGAATGATTTTTAGTGATTTAGGTTAGCTCCTAGGGTGTTTTTATAGAGATTAGGAGTAGTTTAGGCCCTTAGATTAACCCTAGGATAGATCTGAACCCTCAAAACCCGTCACAGGCCAATAGACCAGACCCAAATGAGCAACCAGGTGCACCAGGTCGTCCAGACCCAAAATGGATTTTTGGGCCAGGTCGACACCCGTGTCGACTGGGCCGTCGACACGGGGGGGGGGGGGAGGGGGGTTGTCGACTGCACAGTCGACACCCCTGTCGACTTGACCTGGGCGGGAATTCTCCCGCCCTCCCCCCTGTGTGTTTGAATTTGAATTCTGCCCTAGTTTCTTTAAATTGTTTTGAACTTGGAATTTTCTGAAAACTTCGACGGGCCATAACTTGGTCATACGGACACCGATTTTCGAAAACTCGGACTCTATTTCGCGTATTTTTTCGAGACGAACGAAATGGTGTAATCCGTTTAACTTAATTCTTAGAATATAAATAGAATATCTTTTATTACCATAGTTCTTTAATTAACCCGCTCGCGTATCCCTATTTATAAATATATATAAATCTCCTATTTTCAAAGCTAAAAAAATGCGGGGCGTCACATTATCCCACCCTTAAAGAATTTCGTCCCCGAAATTCAATAAGAGTAGGATTTATGTCCCCTCAATACCACCCAAAATTGTTCAACCAATTGTTGCAACCATGTGCACATGTGCAAAGTGAATTACATTGTAGTAAAATATGTATGCCTAACTTGTGGTACCACCTATATGGATGCAATTTCCATGAAAATTTCTTTTCCAAAACATGATGCTCTCACCCTAAATATACTTGCAGTTCTAAATGAATGCAAAAATTTACGAAAACATTTTCATCCAAATTTTCCCACACCCTTATAGAATAAGAGTGAAGTTCATCCAATTGGCGGATCCAAGATCCTACCATCCATTTTTAATTTTAGAAAAATCTAATTTTCTAAATCTTACACAACGGAAAAATTTACCTTTTTCCCGTTTATTTACTTTCCCGTTTTTCTTCGTCTATATATATTACCATGCAATATTTTCAGGGTTATTTCAAGCACAATAGTTTTCATTAAGCAAACAACGTGCGGATTACATTAAGATAATTTTAGTACATGGTTACAACTAGATAACAATAAAAAACTACCCTACGGATACACTGATAGAGGTCAAGCCTAACGGAAGTAGCTACGAATGAGATCCTCTATGCTATCAAGCCTCTCTCCCTGTCGTCGACTCCGCTGCCTAACCTCTAACTGTAAGTCCTGAAGTCCGGCTCCTAACTGATCATAGGAGGTACCCATATCGTGTAGCATCTGCTGCTGAGTCTGAGCTAGGTCTACCTGTATTTGTAGCATCTCCTACTGTGTCCTCAGTATGTCATGGTGGCCCCTAACTATACGAGCTTGCTGCTCTGAAACATACCTCAACTCAAACCTCCAATCTGGATCCCTACTAACCCATGGGTCCCACCCGGACATATCTGCAGCCCCCTGTGCCGGGGTCTGGGAAGTCCAAGCTCCTTCCCAAGCCTGCTCTGCATGTGCTTGCCCAAACCCCTCTGTTGTCGTCTGCTGGGGTTCCTCGAAATATCCGAGCTGACTATCATGTGGCTCGTCCTCTTGTTCTTCCTCCTCGTCACCCTCATCCTCCCCATCATGTTCCATAGGCTGTGGCTCTTGCAGCTGTTGCAATTGTATACCCATCCTTGTCAGTGCAGCCACACTTATAATACTAGAGGGATGAGAAGAAAGTACTACAAAATCCTCGTCGTGTAGATCAACGTCACTCCGCATAAAAACCGTAGTCCATAAATTT
The DNA here is from genome assembly GCA_030737875.1 of Allium sativum. Classification (NCBI taxonomy): domain Eukaryota; kingdom Viridiplantae; phylum Streptophyta; class Magnoliopsida; order Asparagales; family Amaryllidaceae; genus Allium; species Allium sativum. The sequence continues at coordinate 348,921,833 of CM060918.1, forward strand.
CCAAAGCAAATATTGGAAATCCTTACTTCCCTAGTGGTATGGTACTGCTGTAAGATAGTTCGTGCCCAGTTCATCTGTATACCCCCAAATATAGCATAGGTAGCAATCTTAATGACGTGTGGAATTCTATCGAACCCAGCATTCTGCCCCTCAAGATTATACTGCAATATCCTAATAACAAATCTAGCTAGTGGGCGTAGGTGATCAAAATCCCACTGTCTTTCAAGCTCATTAAAGAAAATCCTACGCCATATAATATTATCATTCATCTCAAGATCCGCTGTATCCATTCCCGTACCGCGGATATTTAACATTTCACCAAACTGGACCTCATTAATATAAATATGAGTACCCTTAACCTTTGAACTATAGGTTACTAAACCCTCATCATCCTCACCAATTTCTAAAAATGCGTCAAAAAGCCTTACCAAACGCTTGAGGCCCCTTCTCTCGGCGGTGCGTGAGTCCAAGATAGAAATCAAACCCGCTTCCGCAAATAAAATTTCCACGGGGGTCCCCGCAAAATCAACAAATCTCACCAGACGGCCTAATAGTAACTTCATGTTGGCGCTCTTCACGTATTGCTCAACTATCTCCTGTCGCTCATCGCACCATTCTATCTCTTGTGGTGTTAATTGAGGGTAAAGCTCAAGAAGGTTAGGTGGGTTTTCCATGGCGATTTGAGCACAAATTGAGAGAGAAAAATTATAGATCTGGATAGAGGATGGCTTTAGCTTCGATTTGAGACCGGTTTTATAGAAAATAGCGGAGAAACGAAGCGGTAGGGGTGGAGGAAGTGAAGGGTTTTTGGGTTTCTTGGTGGCTGGAAAGGAGACGCACAAAATGTGCTTTGGAGCTAAAGGCCGTCGGCCTTCGTGCCTTTATATATTATTTTTTCTGCTACAGGGGGTTAGTGTCGACAGGGCAGTCGACTTGGGGGGGGGGGTGTCGACTGCGCAGTCGACACCCCTGTCGACTTGTCCCCTTCAGATTTTTTTTTTCTTTTTCTTGCACAGCGATCCTTTTTCTTACCATCCCTTCTTATAACACATGCACAGGCCTCTCGGGAACTACCTCCATCTTACAGAGAACACTTTCGTAGCTAGAAAAGACTAGTCGTAGTTAAAACCACTGCGACTACAGATGGAGGAAAGAAATGAAGAGAGATTCAACAAGGAAACAAGGATAGTGCTAATGGCCTTTGGGGAATAGCTTTTTAAAATAAAACTTTTCTTGAAAAATGCTTCTTTGTAAACGGTTTTCAAATAGTCTTTCAGAAGGCTTTAAAAACTTTTGCCCAGTCTGGTAACCTTCTGCTCTGATTCCAAATGTAACACCCCACCTCCGCCAGGGTCACTCACAAAGTTATGCACTAGGTTTGGAGGGGCATTAGTGGTAAGCATGCACAGAAATATTACAAGACGGAACATATAAAACAGCGGAAGTAACAAAAATTTCATTGCTTTATAAAACATCAAGGTCTAAAGCCATTTTACATCAGAATACATAGAAACCTTTCTTGCAAATAGTAAAGAAGCATAAAACCTTTTCATCAATTATTCCCCCAAAACAAACTGGTAAAGCAGCCATAGCCAAAAGGAGTCCAAGCTATATATGATGACCTTCAAGCAGAAGAGGTCCGAACTAAACAATAGCGTTTCCTCCCTGAAAACCTGGGGGGGGGGGGGAAATGGAAGACAGAGAGACGAAACAAAACGGGGTCAGTCATAAAGAATGGTAAGTCCTATCTACTTCCAGTATAAAAACAGGTAAAGTTAACATGACATGCATAAACTGAAAGTAAATATAAGGATAACTACAAGATAGATAATCTAAACCAAGATAACAGGCCGAACTACTGTATCAAGATAGGCTAAGGTATCATGATAAACTACGGTGTCAAGATAAGTCAAGGTATCACATCGTCAGGTTCTTATCAAGCATACTATCCCAGGGTATCTATCATGTATAACATCCCGAGGTTACTATCAAGTATATTCCTCATGGTTCTAACATGTATATTTGCTCTGCACCTCTCATACTAGTATCTCATCTCGCGTCATGTATTAACTATGAATGTCCCTTTACCAATGTCATGTAATGGTCCATGTCAACCTAATATATAGCCTATGTAGATTTTCCCAACTCGTATGTTTCTTTCCATGTATAAGTTCAGTCCTTTGCCGTAGGCCGTACGGGCTTTCCCATGTAAATCTATACCACCTCAACGTAGTACCATTTTATCCTTGATGTTGTATTGGACTGCTACCCTTGATCTGGTTATGTTTTCTTAGCATGAACTATTGCGTGTTCACTTAGGATTTATGCCACGTAGGACCGCTAGGTATTATGCTACCTAATGAGTGTTTCCGTGTCTCGGTTTGGGTTCAAGCCACCTAGGGCCACTAGGGATTATGCCACCCGTCAACCACGCCCTTTTATCCCACGTATGTATCGTGAATCGTTTTCTATGTCTAGATGCACATGTATCACAATGTGCCATCCGAGTTCCGTGCCAGGGCAAATCAAGAAATACGGAACTCGGTCGGGAGCTTTAAGTCATCTGCCGGTGCAGATATCAAGGCCTGTTTTTGTATTCGTGGCTATGGTCCCACGTGACCCCTCCCTCAACTACTGAAAGGCAATCCAAGAAAAACCATGTATGAGAACTACATCCCGGCCCCACTATAGCTCCACTTTCCTATTGGCCAACCTCACCCATAACTCAATAGCAAGTATTTGTCTGTTGGGAGTTCTCTGCCTTTCCGTACGTACCCGATTGACTAAAGATGGTAGGTAGTCGACGACGCGCTATCCAGGGCAAAAATCAAGTATCGTCGACTCCACGCTAATCCATCCTCGTCTTTAGGTTGCCCGCACAGCAACCAAGGCATACTCTTGGTTCTTCTACCGGAGACCTTAACCTCTGTGAGCCCAGGCGGATCATCTGCAACCTCGCAGGGGGATACCAAGAGTATCCTTACTTCCCTTGAAGCTTCCGCTTTGTTACCCAGTTCGTTGGAGCCCTTATCTAAGTCAGATATTGCTCCGCCTCGTGTATTTGTTTAAGCGATGACCTATCGTATCAGGTTACTTATCCGTTCGTGAACTGGTCTAATTCCCTTGACTAAAAATTATTTCTTAGTTATCCTAAACTAAGGTTTTTCACTTAGTTTCCCTTCCCGTTATCCTTGTTAACTACGAGTCTGCCACCTAGCCTCCTGAACTAGGGTTTTGCCTAATGGGTTAAGTGTTGTCATTCGAGTTCATGACTTAACCCGCCTACGAATCATGTCAAAATTGGCTAAGTATCTAAGTTCAGGACTTAGCCCACAAACCATGTGTCAAGTTGGTTAAGTATAGGTTAACTTAACCTCATCAAATTATCGAGTCGGATTGGCTAAGTGTGGGTTAACTTAACCCCATTCACTAGTCATGTTACACGGTCAAGTGTCATTAAGTAGCCACGTCCGGTTTCACTCAACCTACCCATTCCCATCATATTGGTTTAATGTCATTAGTCAAATTAACTTAACCTTATCATGTGGCATTAAGTAAATTAATGCACTCCCAACCTCTCACATTAGACGTCGTTGTGGTTACTGTTTACGCCGGGCGGGTCCGGGCAGATTTACACCACAACCGTGTCTAACCTCGGGTTTTTCAAGCGCGATGTGACTAACTACTCACATTGGGTCTTATTGTTTGTAGCCACTGGATTTTCCGGGTGGGTCCGGGCAGATTTATGCTACAAACTCAACCCAACCTCGAGTTGGCCACTCCTATGTTTTTCTACGTGTCATGTTCATATCAAATTCAGACCCCTTTTTAAGTCCATGTTTGCATGTAGCCCCATGTCAAGTTTTCGTGTCATATTCACGTTATTCATCATTTCATGTTACATATAATTTCACGTCAAGATCATAGCCAATTTTCAAGTTTGCCTAAGCTACCCAAAGCGTGTCCCCAACGCACATGAAAGCGAAACATATTTGGGACAACATGACAAAGATGGGTACAAGATGGCAAAGATGAATCACTCGTTAAACATGGTAAAAATTGAGGCAAAGGTGTTCACATAACTAGCATACTGCATATTGGCCTCTAAACATGCACGATGTCATAAAGGGATTGGCCACAAACGTGAATAATATCATAAAGGATTTGGCCTCAAGCATGCAAAGTATCATAAGGGGGTTTTGGTCTCAAACATGCATAATATCATGAGGGGTTTGGGTTCATTTGTATGCATAAGCCCCAAGTCATGTTTATGCACATATTTCACAAGTCAAAGTGGTTCCAAGTGTTCATGCTAACATCCCACAAGTAAAGGTTCAATCTTGCATGGCAAACTAAGTCCAATGCAACATGAGTAACTTGATTTAGTCACTAAACATAGCCTAAAGTCATAGGTTCAAGCAAAAGAGACATGACAAGGTTCATATAGGCTAGCATACTTAGTTTAATCTCGTTTTATTCCATGCCATCATTAAGACTACCGTTTAGATATACAAGTAGCTAGAACTTACATAGCGTGGCTAAGGGATTAAGAGCATTAATCGTCTTATCGTAGAACCCATGTTGAGATGATGATCAAAACTCTTGATTTGGTGTAGAAAGCTTGCTCCTTTTCTTTGAATCTAGTTTGCATGCATAAGCTTTTGAAGATGAAGGTGGAGGCCATGATCAAGAGAGATTTTGGCTGCACTTAGTTGCTAGAATGATTTTTAGTGATTTAGGTTAGGTCCTAGGGTGTTTTTATAGAGATTACGAGTAGTTTAGGCCCTTAGATTAACCCTAGGATAGATCTGAACCCTCAAAACCCATCATAGGCCAATACACCAGACCCAAATGAGCAACCAGGTGCACCAGGTCGTCCAGACCCAAAATGGGTTTTTGGGCCAGGTCGACACCCGTGTCGACTGGGCAGTCGACATGGGGGGGGGAGGGGGGTGTTGACTGCACAGTCGACACCCTTGTCGACTTGACCTGGGCGGGAATTCTCCCACCCTCCCCCCTGTGTGTTTGAATTTGAATTCTGCCCTAGTTTTTTTTAAACTGTTTTGAACTTGGAATTTTCTGAAAACTTCGACGGGCCATAACTTGGTCATACGGACTTCGATTTTCGAAAACTCGGACTCTATTTCGCGTATTTTTCCGAGACGAACGAAATGGTGAAATCCGTTTAACTTAATTCTTAGAATATAAACAGAATATCTTTTATTACCATAGTTCTTTAATTAACCCGCTCGCGTATCCTTATTTATAAATATATGTAAATCTCCTATTTTCAAAGCTAAAAAAAATGCGGGGCGTTACACCACAACTCAATATAACCTTGGGTTTTTGGGATTAAATGCCCTAACCTCTCATATTAGATTTATATTGTTGCTGTCGCTGGGTATGCCAGGCGGTTCTGGGCAGTCATACACCGCAACTCAATCTAACCTCGGGTTAGACATGTTCATCTTTAGCCAATTTACATATTTGTCATATGTGTCCAAATCTATGTGTCAAATTTTCCACAAGTCTAGCAAATACAAGTTTATGCCACATTCCCATGCTATGCCCAAAATTTACTTAATTAAGTTATACCTAATTTTCCCTGCGTTGTAATCGCACGTGCAACGAGATTCAATCTAAGTTCCGAATGAACTTGGTATTCACAAAAGAAAGTAAATAGGGAAAAATAGAGAAGGAGCACAGGAATTTACATAAGGAAAAATCTGCATGTGATGATGTACCAAATTCAGGAATCATGTTTCAATATTGTACATTAACAATATATGTAGACAAGCTAAGCAATTTACACCATGGGTATAAAGATTAGATAGAATTTGACTTAAGAGAATCACTAATTTTCATGTACAATACGATAAGCCCCATTATATAAATTAAAATAGTCTCATAGGCATAGGATGTACAGCATTATAGGTTCCATAATATAAATCACAATAGCCTCATAGGCATGATAAGTTCCATTATGTCAATCCAACAGTCTCATAGGCATGATAGGTTCTATTATGTCAGTCTAGCAGTCTCATAGGCATGATAGGTTTTATTGTGTCAGTCACAACAGTCCCATAGGCATGATAGAATCTATTACGTCAGTCCAATGGTCTCGTAGGCATGATAGGTGTCGTTACATCAATCTCAATAGTCACATAGGCATATGCAATTTAGATTTGACAAAAGGATAGATACGAATTAGAATTAGGCATCGTTCTAGATCTGATTATTACAGTCATGATTTCTATTAGATGTTTAAATTTAAATAATAACTAAACTTATAGAAAAAGGACGGATCTTGTATTCTGGGATCTAATTTCTGAACTTGAAAAGCTATCCTTTGATGTAGACGTTTGATTCTCTAGTTTGGATTTTGTTTGGAGCTTTCTAACTTGATTTCTAATTTGGAGAAGATGGAAGCTAGGCTAACTTAATCATGGACAGCATGATGGCTTCATTGTGTGGTCTAGGGTTGAGGTTTGGGGTGCTTATATAGAAGTCTAGGTTTAATTCTAACCTTTAGATTAGTCTAGGAGAAATCAGAGCCATCAAACTAAAGAGATGTGTCATCCAGCCAACCGTAGCATGACATATAAGCCCTAATACCTCAGAAATTAGCCATTGGCCAATCAGAGAAGGCCACATCAGCTCAATACTACAAAAATTCGTCATAGGAAGCAGATCTCAAAGGGGTCGACTCCCTACAGGGGGGTCGACACCTATGTCGACTCCCCTGTAGGGGTCGACACCTATGTCGACTCCCTCTGGAGGGGTCGACCCCCTGAGCGGGAAACTTCCCGCACAGTTTGTCCTGTCTGAGTTTTGAATTTTGAACTGGTTTTTTATTTTAATTATTATTTTCTATTTATTCTTGAAATCTTCTGAACTCCATAATTTCTTCATACAGAGTCCGATTCACACAAACTCAGACTCTATCTCAAGCAGAATTCCGAGACGAACGCAATGGCGTAACTCGTTTTAATTAATTCCCACATTTAAAATTAAGTGCTCTTAGATTTGTTAATTTTAATATTCACAGAAAATATGGGGTGTTACATTCTCCCCTCCTTAAAGGATTTTGTCCCCAAAATCTCTATGTTAAGAAGAATGTATCCTAACATCCAACATCCATCTACTCAACCATCAATCACAGGCATCCATTGCCCTTAAAAATATTTTCTAATGCTTTCATGATCATATGCATAGTGTGTGTATATGTCCTTATCTAATGCAAAATCAGACGGTCTACTCATTCAGATGACCTCCTTAATGCAATTCATGATAGTGCCATGCATCCATTATGTATGCAAAAGAACCCTATTGATACATATCACTTCTATATGAGTGCACAACCAAACATTCAAATGCAACATCCATATGATAACACATCATGTTTCAATCCAAACATAAATACATATATGCATATGCAATATGAAAGTGACTGAGCTGATCTAGTACCTAGTGTGTGTGTGTATATGCATCCACGAGCAACCGCTAGCAAACACTTACATCCACTTGCATCCACCAAACATAACATGTCTCGAACACATGTTTGCATCCATTGGCTTCTACCTAAGGATCGAGGACAGGACCGAGAGGATATACTTAAAAGATAAAGACTAGCATGCAAACAAACTTTATAGAAAAAGAGAGATCAAGGATATACCCTCAAAAGGGTATGATGCACATATCTAGTCTTCAGCGTTCTAAGTCGCATCTTCTTGAGCTTCACCCCATTGTGCTCTAACTATCTTAACTTCACGATTGCGTAGCTTCTTAATTTCTATTTCCAAAATATGAGTTGGAACCAATTGTACTGTCGCCACTCGTTCCACCTCTTCTCCTTCTAGTATACTCGGGACTACAACTTCTGCTGTGTCATGATAACATTTCCTCAAAGGGTCTTCAAAATTCACTGTAGGGTATTCCATGTGGAAGAACTATATCTTAAAAATAAACATATGCTAACCATGTTTCCAAGTGTAGTTATTAAGGTGATTAGAGGTCTCTTCTCTACTTAACTTATCTATTGCATCAACTATCTGAGAGTCTTTTTTTTGTGAAGTCCCTATTTGATCCAAAAGCGTAGGTCTTACTCCTAGCGATGCCGACTACTGACTTAACTGAAGGATTTAAAATCAAAGGTTGATGTGTATTCTGAACTTTTCCTTTTCACATAAAGAAGACTTGAAGTCAATCTTTTTCTTCTTAAGGCATCCGCTACGACCTTACACTTCCTTTTCACATCAAAATGTTGCCTAGTCCCGTGCTGCATGAATCCGTGTATACCGTAAAAGGTTTACTACCGTAAGGTAAAAATCAAAACTGGGGCCGTTGTAAGAGCCCTCTTCAATGGTTGGAAAGTGACATCACAATCAATATCCCGAGAAAAGGTTAGATTCTTCTTCGTTAATCCAGTAAGTGGGGCTAATACATTCGCAAAGTTCTTAATGGACTTCCTATATTAACCCACTAGTCCAAGAAAGCTTCTTACTCTTGTTGCATTCCTTGGGACCTTTCAGTCTTGCACCGCGACTACTTTTACAGGATCTACTGCTATCCCTTCTTTGGACAGCACATGTCCTAGAAACCTTACTTCTTCTCTCAAAAAATGACATCTTGGAGAACTTCGCCTTAAGTTGATGTGCTCGAAGTGTATCCATGACTTCTCTTAAAAGCAAAGCATGTTCTCCCTCGTTCTTTGAGAAAATCAAGATATCGCCCACAAAGACTACTACAAACTTATTAAGGAACTCCCTAAACACCCTACTCATCAAGTCAACAAAATAAGCGGGTGCATTCGTCAAACCGAAATGCATAACGAGCTACCCAAAGAAACCGTCAGGGGTCCTAAAAGTAGTCTTGTCTATAATGTCCTCAGCTTCTCTTGGCTGATGAAAACCTGTAGCCAAATCTAGTTGGGAGAAAACAGACGCACCTACAAGCTTGTCAAACAAATCGTCTATTTTTGGAAGTGGGTGCCTATTTTTCTTAGTCAGCTTGTTTAATTCTCTAAAATCCACGCATAAGCGAAGTGAACCATTCGCTTTGGTTGCAAATACCACTGGAGCACCCCATTCAGAAATACTTTGCCTAATAAACCCCTTCTCAAGCAACTCTTTAACTTTGCTTACTGAGCTCCTTCCTCTCCCTAGGAGCCATGTGTTTTACGGATAATGCAACTGGGTTAGCATTATCTATCAAGTATATGCGGAAATCTATTTCAAACCTTTCACTTCGTCAAAGACATCAGGATACTCATGGACTACTTGAACATATTGCAAATTATCAACATATGTATCAAGAGACTCTAGGTAACTAAGCATGATAGAAACCTTAGGGTTACACGAGATTTCGAGGGTATTACCGAGGCGAGTCAAAAGTCTAACTACCCTCCTTTCACAATTGAGAATGGCACCATTACTGGATAACCAATCTATCCCTAGAATCAACACATAACCCATGAAAACAAAAACGTAAGCATTACATCTAAACCAATGCTTAGTATAGATATTCCCAAATCCAAACAAATCATAGATAAATTAGCCGAACAACCAATTGGATTTGAGACAATAATGGGATCTTCTACTATACAAGTGCTAAGGTGTAGAGACTCAACTATGGAAGCATATATAAAAGAATGTGAAGCGCCAGAATCGAACAAAGTTCTAACAGGATGATTGAAAAGAAAAACTAAACTTTCAACAAAAACGTTCCTACCTCTCTTAGGTACACTAGCAGTGAGAGCATGCAATTGCTTGCTAGAAGATTTTGTCCTTTGCCCTTGTCCTTGTCCTACGACAATCCTTGATAAAATGCCCTGCTCCACCATAATAAAAGCAACACCCTGCCTTCTTCTTCCTATAATTAAATGACCCACTATACCATAGAAAAGACACTCCCTCTTGTCGTGGGATCTACTATTTATTCCATTATTCTTGTATTCTAATCCCGTGTTTGTGATTCTTCCACTTTGGCCTCTTTCTTTTCACCTTTCTCCTTCTACGTGGATTAAGCTATATCAACAAGCTTCTTATCCTTGGGCTTATGCTCCTTAGCACAAACCCCCTTATTCTTATTATCTTTGTGTAGCTTGTCGACAAGTTCCTCGAAACTACCTCCATCGCACGGCAACCTATAAGGCTTGAAAGAAAATTAGCCGCAGGTGAAACTACTGCGGCTACAGATGGAGGTTGGGCACTACTTCGCCCTTGACATGTGTCGTATGCCTATGAAACTAGGCAAAAAGAAAGGAAGAAGAGATTCAAATAGAGAATCAAATGGTATTGCATATGGCTTTGGGGAATATACCTTTTAAAAACAATACTTTTCTCTTGAAAAACGCTTCTTTAAAACATGTTTTAGAAAATACTTCTTTATAAAAATGCTTTTGAAAACGGGTTTCAAAATCGTTTTATCTGTTCTGGTAACCTTCATCTCTGATACCACGTGTAACACCCCACCTCCGTTAAGGTCACTCACAAAGGGAAAGCATTAACTTCAGTGGAGCATCATAAGTGTATAGAACAGATAAATTACAAAACAGACAAAAATTTAAACAATAGAAAATAAATAAAACTTTACTTCATTGATAAAACAGCTTGTACAAAGATTGTTTTCCAACACCAAAACACCCTTACCCATTACAACAAAGCATCTGTCTTATTTAACAAAATAAAGAAGCATATAATGACAATGATATTCCCCAATAAAGCATGAGCCAGTCATAGCAGTGGAAAAGAGAGTCCAAGGCAATACATCGACTATCTTCGAGCTTGGAAAGAAAACTGAGCTAAGTGGTGATATTCCCTCCCTGTGAACCAGGGGGAACGGAAGAAAAGAAGGCGAAAGAAACGGGTCAGACATAAGTCTACTAAGTCCAGTGATTATTCAACATGTTAACAGGTAAAAGGATCATGACATGAATAAACTGAATACCAGATATAACCATGATAATAAGCATAGAAAGACAACAAATGATAAACGTTAGATATGCCACGGTAAGATACACTAAATGTGCTTCGGTTCTTTCTCTGATTTCCCATTTTCTCTACACCACCCAACTAGCATCCTAACAAGTGTCTTTTATAGAATGATTCCTATTCCCTACCAGTGTCCCAACTAGTATCCTATGAAAAAGGATTTGTATCCCTACTAGTGTCCCAACTAGTATCCTGTGTTATAAAACAAGGTGATCCCAACCCCGCAATTGTGGTATCATTCAGGTGTACATCTAGTATGAGGATCTTACCTCAATCAGCCTAGTTGCCATGAAGATGTTAGATGTACCCTTACTACCCTATCGATCGGCTCCCTACTTGTATTACCTTTCCTTGTGTCTGTGTCAATCGGCCCTCTCTTACGTGTAGATACCCTGTGTTGGTCCTACCGTAAGATGTATCAATCCCTATGATAGCAACCCGACACAAATTCTAGATGCATAGTGTATACTACTGATGCCCAGTGCCTGCTTTTCCACTCCGGAGCACATGCACGACCAAACTACATCGGAACTACACTGCTGCACCCCCTGCCGCTATTTTGAACGCTTATAATCAGCCCAGTAATCGTGCCCCGCCCTTCCTAGCTCAGGGTACCGTGATACATCCATGTGGGTTACTACTGAAATGGGTCCCCATTACTATGGTTTCCCAGGGTCTATTCGTATATCCCCCAAATTGGCTTAGTGTTACCCATCCATTCAGGTTAACTTAACTCATCCAAACGTCATGTCATGTTGGTTAACTGTTTCTTATTAACTTAACCCTTCTCATTTATCATGTTGTAATTGGTTAAGTGTTTTCTATTAACTTAACCCTGTTCATTCATCATATTATATTGGTTAAGTGTTTCGCATTAACTTAACCCCATTCGTTCATTGGTTAAGTGTTAACTTAACCCTACCATGGTCATGTTACATTGGTTAAGTGTTGTCGTCTTGTGTTACTTAACCCTATCACACATCATGTTATATTGGTTAAGTGGTGCTCTCTTGTGTTACTTAACCCTATCACACATCATGTTATATTGGTTAAGTGTTGCTCTGTTGTGTTACTTAACCCTATCACACATCATGTTATATTGGTTAAGTGTTGCTTTGATTAACTTAACCCTACCATTCTTAGTCTGTCTGTTTCTTAGCTTTAATTTATTCATTAAAGCACCAACCTCTCATTTTAGATCTATATTGTTGCGGTCGTTGGATGTGCCGGGCAGTTCCGGGTAGCATTACACCGTAACTCAATCTAACCTCGGGTTTTTGGGATTAAATGCGCTTACCCCTCACATTAGATCTATATTGTTGTGGTCGCTAGATGTGTCGGGCGGTTCCGGGCAGTCTTACAACGCAACTCAATCTAACCTCGGGTTAGGCATGTTCATCATTAGCCAATTTATATATTTGTCATATATGTCCAAATCTATGTGTCAAATTTTCCACAAGTCTAGCCAATACAAGTTTATGCCACATTCCCATGCTATGCTCAAAATTTACTCAATTAGATTATACCCAATTTTCCCCGCGTTATAATCGCACGTACAGCGAGATTCAATCTAAGTTCCGAATGAACTTAGTATTCACAAAAGCAAGTAAAAAGGGAAAAATAAGGAAGCAACATAGGAATTTACATAAGGAAAAATAGGCATTCGAAGATGTACCAAATTCAAGAATCATGTTTCAATGTAGTACATTAACAATATGTGTAGACAAGCTAAGCAATTTACACTATAGGTATAAAGATTAGATAGAATTTGACTTAAGATAATCACTAATTTTCATGTACAACATGATAGGTCCCATTATATAAATCAAAATAGTCTCATAGGCATAAAATGTACAACATGATAGGTTCCATCATATAAATCACAATAGCCTCATAGGCACGATAGGTTCCATTATGTCAATCCAACAGTCTCGTGGGCATGATACGTTCTATTATGTCAGTCCAATAGTCTCATAGGCATGATAGGTTTTATTGTATCAATCACAACAGTCTCATAGGCATGGTAGGTTCTATTATGTCAGTCCAATAGTCTCATAGGCATGATAGGTATCATTACATCAATCTCAATAGTCACATAGGCATAAGCAATTTACATTTGACAAAAGGATAGGCACGAATCAGAATTAGGCATCGTTCTAGATCCGATTATTACAGTCATGATTTCTCTTTGATGTTTAGATCTAAAAAATAACTAAAATTACAGAAAAAGGACAGATCTTGTATTCTAGGATCTAATTTCTGAACTTTAAAAGTTATCCTTTGATGAAGACGTTTGATTCTCTAGTTAGGATTTTGTTTAGAGCTTTCTAACTTGATTTCTAATTTGGAGAAGATGGAAGCCAGGCTAACTTAGGCATGGACAGCATGACGGCTTCATTGTGTGGTCTAGTGTTGAGTTTTGGGGTGCTTATATTGAAGTCTAGGTTTAGTTCTAGCCTTTAGATTAGTATAGGAGAAATCAGAGCAATCAAACTAAAGAGATGTGTCATCCAGCCAACCATAGCACGACATATAAGCCCTAATACCTCATAAATTAGCCATTGGCCATAAAGAGAAGGCCACATCAGCTCAGGACTATAGAAATTCGTCACAGGAAGCAGATCTCAAAGGGGTCGACTCCCTACAGGGGGGTCGACACCTATGTCGACTCCCCTATAGGGGGGTCGACACCTATGTCGACTCCCCTTGGGGGGTCGACACCCTGAGCGGGAAATTTCCCGCTCAACCTATTCTGTCTGAATTTTGAATTTTGAACTGGTTTTTGATTTTAATTATTATTTTCTGTTTATTCTTGAAATCTTCTGAACTCCATAACTTCTTCATACAGAGTCTGATTCATGCAAACTCGGACTCCATCTCAAGCAGAATTCCGAGACGAATGCAAAGGTGCAACCATTTTACTTAATTCCTACATTTAAAATTAAGTGTTCTTAGATTTGTTAATTTTAATATTCATAGAAAATACGGGGTGTTACAGGGATGTTACCTTTACGTTTAAGCTCATGACCTCTTTGCTTGTTTTGGGTTCCTCCATATCCTTTATGGCTTGGATTTGATCAGGAGTAGCCTCAATACCATGTTTTTGACCACATACCCTAGGAATTTTCTGTACTAAACATGAAAAGAACACTTTTGAGGGTTTTGCTTCATTTGATAATCTCTTAAGATATTGAACATTTCCTCTAAGTCTTTCAGATGGCTTTCTAATTGGTAGATTTCACCAGCATATAATCCATATATACCTCCATATTTTGCCCTATTTGTTCTGTTAACCAACCTCTGATACGCTGCTCCAGCGTTCTTTAATCCAAAGGGCATTACTTTGTAACAAAATATTCCTCAGTTGATAATGAAGCTCGTATGCTCTTTGTCGGGTTTTTGCATGGGGATTTAATTGTATCCTGAACAGTCATCCATGAGGTATAGTAACTTGTGTCCGCTTGTTGCATCAATCGAATAATTTATTCGAGGAAGTGAATAACAATCCTTTGGGAAAGCTATGTTTAGGTCCTTGTAATCAACACAAGTTCTCCAATTCCCATTGGACTTTTTCACCAACACTGGGTTGGCTAGCCACTTAGGATAAAAGACTTCTCTGATAAATCCACTTGTTAATAATTTCATGACTTCCTCTTTCAAGGCTTCTGATCGGTCCCTGTTATACTTCCTTTTCTTTTACCAAACAGGGATCATGGAGGGGTTGATATTCATAGCATGACTTATGACAGAGGGGTTAATTCCTACCATGTCTGAATAAGCCCAAGCGAATACATCCTTATTAAGTTGTATGAACTAAACCATATCACTTCTCAAGGGTTCTTCCAACGTCTTCCATACTTCGATAGTTTTATCTTTATCTTCATGATCAATGCTTATTTTTTCCAAGTCTTCTATTTGTTTGATCCTTTTGGTATCCCCTTGGGAGTCCAATTCTGTTACAATTTCTTCCACCTCCACCAAATTTATTTAATCAACCCTCTTTCTCATTCTTCTCAAAGAGGTGCACCCCAATCACTTGTTTGTGAGTTTTATTGATTCTTATTTTTGCTTCGAATGATGGATGTGAGAATCCATCATCCAAAGATTGGAAAAAAGTGGAAGAATCAAAGTAAGCGGAATATTACCTTTTGTGTTAGTCCGCTTTTGCAAAATACAACCCACGAGAACTGAACCGTTCCCCTCTGATGGTTACCCATCCTTGCTTTGTTAAGAACTTCACCATAAGATATTCATACGAGACAAAAGAATCCATTTCTTCTAAAGTGGGTTAACCAATGAAAGCTTTATAGTAGGAGGGCTGGTCGTCGACAACAAGGAGAGTCCCGAAGGTCATGTGGATTGGAGACAATACCACTTGAACCAGAAGCTTGATCTGCGCAACTAGAGCTAGTCATTTGTTGTTGAATCCAAAGATAGGCTCAATGCTTGGTTCTATCTTTTCCTCAGAGATTCTGATTTGGACAAAAGCATGTTTAAAGATCACATTAACCATAATCCCGGTATAGATAAGAATTTTGGCAACCATAGGAAGCCCAATCTGAGTTGTTATCATGGGAGGATCATTGTATGGGTGACGAAGTCCCTTCTTCATCTCATCTAGAGAAATCACTAGACTGTGCAACTTGATGTTGTAGCAAGTATTCTTTAATGATTGGTCCTCTTGAATGGATAATATTCCCTTGTGGAGCTCCCTCAGGTATCGGTTCCAAGCCGTTGAGCAGTTTCCAGCAGGATGTGGCCACCATGCATCACATTAATTTGATTAATTGGAGGGCCAAATTACAGGTGACCCTCCTTAGTTGAAGCTTCGACTACATTGGCTGAAAAATTTTTGTGCCCATTAACATGCTAGGTTGATGGTTGCTTGTTCGGAATGAACTTTTTCAGATTCCCTTCGCGAATAAGCTTTTGAATGATTCCTTCCAATACCTTGCATTTGTCAGTATGGTGTCCATTCGTCTTGTGATATTCGCAGTACTTTCCTCCACCATAGGGTTTAGGGAAATTCTTGGCTTTAAACAAGATAGGGAAGTTATTGACCTTTCCATTAGCCACAATGTAAACAAAGGAGATGGGTTTTCTTATGACTACTGAATTGGAATTGGAGTCCTCCCATCTTGGCCTTTTCCAATTTTCATCTAGACCAAACCTTCCACTTTGGGGATTTTGACCAAAGCCCGACTTTCGTTCTTCCCCTCGAGGCTAAAATTTCTTCTTTGTGTAGTATAATTCGTCCATACAGATGAATTTGTCAACTTGGAAGTGGAAGTCTTTTAGGTCTTTACACCTATGAATATATAGTTCCTTCTAGAAAGAGGTGTTCTCGATTGACCCCGAGTGGACAGAGATAAGTTTGTCATGATCGTTCATATCCTTTGCCTTCCAAGATTCTACGTTGAATCTTTTCAAGTAATCTCCAAGATACTCCCTTTGCCTTTGCTTAATGTTAGCGTAATCATGTAATCCACCATCAGATCTTTATAGATGCAAAACTATGAGGAAAATTCATGAGAAAATTGTTTCCACGAGTATATGGTATTCTGCCTATATTGACGATACCACTTGGATGCGGCCCCCTGGAGGGTCACTGGGAAAATAAGACATCAGACAGCCCCCGAAGTTTGTTATAGAGATCCATTTGACCGTCGAAAGCCGTTAGGTGGTCATCAGGGTCAGTGGTTCCAAGATACTTTACGGTTGGAACCTTTACTCAAGATGGTATCATAGTGTTTATGATCTCGTCAATGAAAGGGGCCACACTTTCATTGTCGTTGACCCTTTCATCTAGGTTCCTCTTTCTCTTGCTCCCCAACAAACCTTTAACAGTATTCCTTATTATGTCTTTGACGTAGGCTTTTGTGTTATCATAATCCGCCCCCTTACGATATTATCCCTTTGAAGTAGAGCTCCCATACTGCTCTTGGCCGCATTGATTTCCTTGATGATCTATTCTTGTTAAATGGGACCTTTTCTTCTTAGATGATGATGCTTTGACTCTCTCCTTTCCTTAAGAATGTTGGATAGGAGCCTTTTTTTTAGAGATTCAACTTCTTCCCTTTGGCTTGACTTGGTGATCTTTGAGGACCTTTATGCTTAAGCGGCAACAAATTGAGTTTGCATTTGTTTCTCTAGAGCTGTTGGTTTGGTGGCATTTTCTATTGCGGCATTTGGATTGGTAGTTGCACCAGATAATAGAAGTTGCTCTTATTTTAGTGTTGTTCAGATTGAGTGTTGGACTCACTTTCTCTTCAATAATAGTATTAGGAGCTGGTTCTTTATTTAGCGCCTCCAACCTTTTTGACTTCATCTTTTCCAGCCATGAAGTAATAGGTTTACCAAATTAATCAATAATAAAATAACACGAGCGGAGGTTTAAGCTTTCCTTCTAGCGCCAAAATGTTAACGATAAAAATCATCAATACTCGGATTAGGCTTGACAATGCATATGTATTGAAATTAAATGGATTATTAATCTAGAGGATGTTGAAATGCAATTTAGTCTCAACAAGCTTAACTTGCTTCGTAGTTTCCTAGGCATCAAGACCCCAAATCTGAAGATTAGTTACTCTTCCTTCAAAGAGGTGAGTATCACACTTATGAGACTACAAGGTCAATAGTTACCTTAGGATAAGGGCGTTATGGGTTACAGAAGGTTGAGTTCCTTACTGCAATAGTCATCCTCAGATTCAGGATAGAATAATATACACTATGTTGAAAGCAAACGGGCTAATGCTTCACAACAATAAGGTTATCAACATGTTATAACAAATAATGGCTTAAGTGATACTTCCACATCAAACCAGTCTAGAAAAGGCTTTGGTTGTGTTAGTTATCAAGTCGCAAGCTTACATTATGTTCCCTTCATATGTTATGTTTCATTAGGCTTATTATGAAAGAGTTTAGTCACATATAAGGGATCGAAAGTATATATTCCTTGGTTTGACCCCAAGTCTTTCCTCTTTCGAAGCGGTTGTGATTTACCCTCTCATGAAGAAGGTTAACAATAACTCCTTTTTT
The DNA here is from genome assembly GCA_030737875.1 of Allium sativum. NCBI lineage: Eukaryota > Viridiplantae > Streptophyta > Magnoliopsida > Asparagales > Amaryllidaceae > Allium > Allium sativum. The sequence goes on from CM060918.1 coordinate 348,939,862, forward strand.
GGTCAAGTTAAACACAATATGACTATTGAATCGAGAAATATTTAAGTCCGGACTTCTCCTTTTTATTTATTTTGAATATATTACAGGAATTGTATAAATCCCCAATTTGATATAGAAATTAGAGTTTTCTCTAAGAGAAAAGAGTACAAAGTTGTGAAATGAGAATTTGACCCATAAATGTGACCTCCGGGGTCTTATTTATAAAAAAATTGGGCCTCTTTTGTTATCAACTCGGTAGTAATCCCATTCGACCATGGTAGTAGAGTGTCAGCCGCTTTTATATCTTTTGGCTCGTGATTTCGACCGTCTTTCCTCCTCTTTTGAGCATTGTTATCGGGTCTGATCCTGCTTTCGGAGCATCGGTCTTGGCTATGTGCTTTTGGTTTTGGTTGTAAGTCTTCACGACGTTGCCCTTATGCTTTCAATTCTTATAAATTCGGAACCTTCATCCCTTTCGGTATCGACACTAAGCAAGTTAGTGTAGATAGCCCTTCTTCTTATTAGCTTTAATTTACTTTCAGTGTCCTTTATTATCGGCTTACGGATTTCATATCCCTTGATTCTAGTACCATTTCTCCTTCGCTCCTTCTTTACCTTGCCCTCTTTATTTCGAAAATGAATGCCTGGTGTTGGCATATGTTTTAAGGATAAATAAAAGGCACACTTATTTACCATACCCTAGATAAACCTTGTGACGGTAGCAAGGATCCCTTGCATCAAAGATTTGAATGCAGAACTACCGTCATTTAAGTAATATGGGAAAATTCCAATGAGTAGCAGTGACAATAACCCTTCATTCAATATCCGTAGTTCTTCTTTCTTTCATCTCCTTTGCTTTGAAAGTTAAATGATTCGAATTCGTTTCGAATAGGATTCAATCAAATCTTATCTCGATCTCCTCGAATCAATCATTGAGAAATACTATTTAAGCGGTTTTGAGTGTTCAACATTTCTTGACAAAATATGTTTTAAGGATTCATATCCTTCAAATATTATTTGGGTATATATATATGGATTCGTTAAACCTCGTTCGTTCATTATGTCTTCTTAGATGATAAGTTAACTTTAGTATGTTATATCCAAAAAAATCATACTTATTTTACTCGGTGTCAATTTCTATGTTCAGTCTCTACTATTCACAAATAATTGTATAAGCATTATTTAAATTCTCATAGATAGCAAGGATCCCTCCTTGGAATTTGATGCTAAATACAATAAATTCATCTCCAGGTAGTATGATTGATTTGACTTAAGAATAAATATTGTTATATACTTAACTCATTTCTGACATTTCAACTGTATTTGTCCATGGTTTAGCAAAAGGGCCAAGGGAATCAAAGCACTGGTTTCTCCTTAACATCTTTTTAGTTAAACACCCACTAAATCTCATGGATTGATAAATCAGGCATATCTGTCAGTTTACTAGAGCCAAGATTAAATCAATTGCTTACTATAGTTTTTTGATTAAGTTCAATCATTAAACACTTTTGGATAAGTTTTATAATTTCTGAATCATCTCCAAGTTACTTCATTTATCATTTGGAAGCATTACTAAAAGATTCGAAGAATATTTTTTTAGTTTCAACTCAAATTTCATTTGTTATTGAGAAGTGTTGGAAAAGTAATATTTTGCACGGTTGGTTAAAATGACTAGTCTATTGTAGGAAAACTCATATATTCAACTCAAGTTACTTTTAAAATTACTTAGATTATTTACAAAATTTATCTTATATTTTAACAGAATAGAAATCATAATTTCAAATAATTGCATTTTCTAAATTTCGAACTACAAACCATCTTGTTTTTCAAACCTATTTTGGCCATCTTTCAAAATATACCAAATGAGACCTTGACCTTTTCAATATATTGGAAAATTATAGTCATAGGAGTTTAAAAAAAATTTCAAAGAATTTGGATTAATATTTTATCGTATAAAAAAGTTTAACTTTTTAAGATGCCAATTAACGAACTACTATTACACGACGTGCCGGAATTTGTTTAGACTTCGTATACTTTCCAAACTTAGTATTTACACACAGACATGTTTATACTTCATTTATAAAATGCTTAACATCATTTTTATGAGGTTTATTTATTCCATTATACAATCTCATTCATGAAAAAGGTGATTTCCTTTGTGTTTATCGATATGTATTTAACATGGCATGTTATATAATCAATTCAAACAATATACCTTCAAGCAAACTTGGTAAACAATCATCATTTATAAGCATTTTATTACATTGAATTCCTTTTGTCTATTTTTGCTTACTATTTTTCTAATCTCTCCTACTTTAACTAAAAAGTTCACTTACTTACATGCATATGTTATCATTGGCATATACATATGTTTATGTGTGTATGTGTGAGTGTGCGTGTGTGTATATATATATAGACCCAGATTTTTCGATCATTTGAATTTGAATATTTAAATCGGTTTTACAAATTATATAGGACATATTAATGGATTTTAATATTGAATTTGTTTATAAAATGAAGTTTGAATGCTAAATTTATATTTAATTTAAAACGAGCTCGAAATGGCGCGGTAGTTCGTGATATTGAGTATTGAACTTTAATTGAATATACAGGATCCGATATAAGTTGGATTTCTGTAAAACAAGGAATGATTCAATCTAGTTGATTATAATTTGCTAATAAAAGAGAAAAATAAAGATTTCGTGTTACAGATAGTTAGTTATTTCCGATTCATATTTTCAAATAGTTGCTATGGAAATCATTTATAAACGGTAACGTTTATTTAATAAAATAATAAGGATTTTAATATAATTTGAATACCGTTTAAAATAAAAATTGATGATGTTGAGCTATAAATCCATAGTGTTTATATTTGAAGTTGTATATATTATTCCATTTGGATATTTGCAATAATAATAATTTTTATTATTTAATTGGATTGTTTTGAAATTTAATTAATATTTTAATTAAATTTTACAAGCCTTGAGAATAGCCATTTTGCAAACAGTCTCGGTTTTCGTTGAAATTATTTTCGTTAGAACTGTAATGTTAAATTATTGTATGGAATCAAATTTCATTGTAAACCAATGTCGTATGTGACTTCGTAGCCGAAAAACGCTTAGATCTTAATTTAATTGTTTCATCGATTTAATTTTGTATTTAAGAATAACTAAGTATCTAACGAACTCCATTTTCAGCGAAATTAATTTTTATAATTCCGTATTGATTTATTATGTTAGTATTTCAATTTTCAAGTCGGTTGGATTTATTTTGTAATCGTACACAATTTAAATATGTGTCAATTGACGTATGTGACTTTATAAAGGAATTTTCATAGATGATCTTGGAATTTGACAACACCTGTTCCATCGTGTCTGGAATGTTGTTTTATGCTCGGATGCAAAAGTTTATCTCAACTAGAGGTCGTTTGACGGTGATTTTGTACGTCACTTCATGTGTAAGTTCTTTAATTATTTTTATAATAAAATGTGGTTATAAATAGGGCACCCTTAACCCTAATTTCGTTAGTCAACTAAACTACCTATGGTTAATATCGAGGGCGCCACCTTCTGTAAATGAACGAACATAATTACCCCAATTTTTTATGTAACACCCCGGAATTTTAACGACACTAAAGATGATGAATTAAAGAAAATTAGTGTGAAATACACTATTAACAATTAATTAAGGAAAATTCAATTTAATACTCAGAATTAAGTAAACGGACTACGCAATTGCGACCGTCTCGAAATGCTGGTCAAAATAGACAACTGGTTTGCGTAAATCGGACACCGTATGAAGAAGTTACTAAAGTTTGAAGTTTGTATACGCACAGGAGAAATATATATATATATATATATATAATTGGTTTAGAAATTCAAAAATTGGTCTAGAAATTCGAAATTCGATTCAAAACTCGAAATTTAGGAAGGTGGCAGATTTCCCGCCCAGGTGGTTCTACCCACTCAAAGGGGGGTCGACACATAGGCCAAGCTACTTAAAGGGGGGTCGACCCAATCAAAGGGGGGTCGACCCACCCCTGACAGATCTGGGCGAAATACTTCGTTTTGTGTCTGGATACCTTTTTGAGCAAGATTCATTGAACCCTAGGCCATACAAAGGACCCTAGACCTAGGTTTTATTTGTCTAAAAATAATGCTAACGGCGAAGCTCTGCTGCAACAAAAATTAAAATGGCCTTTCTTCTTCTAAATTAATTCAAAGAAGATTATATATATTCAAAGATTGCTACAACAAATTCAGCGGTGGCTACAATAACTTATTTAACATGTTCTTCGCAGTAATTTGGATCCATTTCCTTAGATTTATTCACTATGAGTTCATGTTTTTTTGGATCTGAATACTTAAATAGTAATCTTGATATGTATATAAAAACTAGCTCTTGAATCAGTGCCTAATCACTCCTATTATGACATAATTATCATATTTTCTTTTATATGTTCATATCGCCACCATGTTAAATCTTGTCATAATATGCCTATTCAGTTTATGCCTATTTCTATCAGTTTATTATTGATTCGTTATTATGCCTATTCTTGATTCTCTTCTCTCCCTCTTTTTCCCTTTTTATTTTTATATATCCAGGCTACCTTTGAGCCTAGGCCTAATGCTGAAAAATGCAAACATGTGAAATTGGGAACGATTGGGAAAGACATAATTTGGGGCATAATTGGTATTGGAGATTATGAATCTAAATTTGGGCATAAAATTTGGAAATATACAAATGAATTTGGGGGCATATATTGTGTAGGATAATACGAATATGAATTTAGGCATACGTGGAAAATATATTTTGAGCATAAATTTGGACAAGTGTAAGTACTGATTTGGAACATAAATTGGGACGTATGTGAATATGAATTTTAGGCATACATTGGAAAATATGCGAATATGGATTAGGGTATAACCTGTATTGAAATGGGCGAACATGGACTAGGGACATAAATTGGAAAATATGAAGATTTGGGTTTGAGCGTAATATATATATATATATATATATATATATATATATATATATATATGTATATGCCTTGACTTACAACTTGGGGAAAAGAGCATATGGTGCATAATTAAAAGGTGAATTGAAAAAGGGTGTACATGTCTATGATATGAATAGTGAATTGAGCATATAATTAAATATGGGGAAAAAGAGAAATAATCACCTTTAATGACATAGGTAGATTTGGATAAAAATGGAATGTCTAGTAATTACAATTAGGCATTGTAATTGCACTTATGACATGAGGTAAGGTTGCATTAGTGGTGGAAGTCTGCCCGGACCCGACCGGCATATCCAACAGCCATTGATGTTGAACCTAATGTGAGACGTCTAAGTGTGAAAATACGAATCGGTCTAAGACACGTGGTTAGACCCAACTAGGGAATAAGACTGCCCGGACCCGACCGGCATATCAAGCATCTATACGTTGTAGGCCTAATGTGGGAGGTCTAGCCCATCATAAACCATAAATAAACATGGTAGTGAATTGGACTGCTTAACCTAATTTAATCCATAGGGATTGTATGAATATGAACTAAAGTTAGGTTAAACTGATTGGACAGTGGGTGGGCTAAGAAAATCTGAGGGGGCGGGTAATATTTACATTTAGGCCTATAAACCTAACCTAATAAGATTGTGTAATTAAAGACACCTAGTGGTATACATAACCGGTGGAAAATATAATAAAGTTATGTAATTAAAGACACCTTGTAGGGTAAGCATATCTTGTAGAAATGATAGAATTAAATATGCATAATAATCTTCTAAGTAAACAACGATAAGTTGTTGTGACGGTGTAAATTGAATTTATGATTAAATTAAAAAGAATGAGGAAAACTTGTAAAATAAATAAGTTATTTTAATGGTAAGTGACATTAATTAGGAAACATGTGAATTGATATATACTTAATAACGTATTAAGGAGAACATGTTATTGTGATGATGTAACCAAGCAAGAATGTAAAATAGATTGTGGATTACAAACCTTGGGCTACAATCTAGAGAATAATATGTTATGGGCTTATTAATAAACTTAAATGGATTAAGTTATATGATTGAAATTAATAAGCAAGAGAAACTTGGTAAATTGGAATAAGAACTCAATATGAACGGGAATAACCAAGTTAAATTGGAACCTGGAGAGGTAAGGAAAGCGCGTAAAAGAATGTTTAGACATAGCATCTAACCACATATTAAAGAAAGGCGCTTGGACCAGTCCGTACGTTTGAGGGTGAATAACCCAAAGGGGTATATCATTGAGGCGTTATAGGACACGAGGGGAGCGCACATTCATCTGATTGTTATGACAGGTCCAAAGAACTTGAAGGGGAAGCACGCGGCTTCCTGAAGTACGTAAGATGCTCCTAGTAGTCCTCTGCGTGGTGATAGATGTCTTAGGCTGTACTCGAGAGGTTTGGTCTGCGCGTAACTACTGGGTGGGTGGGCCTTGACTGTAGACGTAGCTATGTAGTCAGAATGCTGTGACGAGGTGACACTAGGGTAGTTCGGCGGTTGCCTCGCGTAGAGGCGGAGGGTCACGACCAACAAGAATAGTAGAGCGTCGGATATCCATCATCGGCAGCCAGCGGGATGCGAAAAGACTAGAGCTAAACTCAAGACACCATTTCACCTTTCAGTATCGAGGCACGGGGTTGAGGGTAGACGCCACATGGATGTTTAGATTGGTTGTTATTAGGGGCGATCGCTTAGCTCTTGTAGTCTTTACAAGATGAGGGATGGGCCGAGGTAGGGCCATATCCACTATGGAAAACAAACCCTAGGAATATCTGCATTTAGAGGCTCTTAAAGGCAGGCCTGTACAGGTATGGAAAAGCTCACGGCCGAGTTCCATGTTTCTTATTTAGCCCTGCAATGGAACTCAGTGCACATTAGAGGACGTGCGATTGAGGCATCGAGCTACACTTACAGTACATACGTGGGATAGTTTAGATACATGCATATCTTCTCTGAGTGGCGTATCGTAGACTAGAGGGCATTATTCCGATAAGGAATCTGATTCGATCGATGGTGGCAGTCCGTACGCTTACGTAGCATAGTAATGACAGATACATGCAGAACATAACACTGTTATATAGAGATCCGTACGTCACTCCGGCGTAGGATGAGGGACTGCATTCACTACGGTGGAGACCGTGCGAGTGGGTTACCATGGGGTGCATCTCAATATTGAGAGATAACTACATATGTTGTATTAGGTGGATCCATGGGAAAGTAAGTGGGTACGATGCACATATAAGTCTTGAGCGATATTAACCCAACTAACCTAATAATCAAGATAATGTAATGGAATGGTACCAGTGGGGATCATTCTATTTCTGATAAACTAGTATCTGCGCAGTGCAGAGAAATGTATTTAAGAAGCGCAATATATCATGTTCATCTTATCTTGCTCAGTTCAAACTTGTTATTGTTGCTGTTATCTTGTTCTTCCAGTTTTATATATCTGTCATGATACTTTTATTTATTTATATTTAAAAGTAATTAAACTCGCTGGACTTTATGTCTGACCCTTTTTGTTTCCTCTTCTCTCTCTTCTGTTCCCCCCCCCCCAAACGATTCTCAGGGTGGAAGTGCTTAGAGTTGATTTGGATTCTTTTGTCTTAGCTTGGATTTTGGATATAGATATACTGCTTTGACTTCTTGTCAACTCTCTTATGGCTTTGCAAGGGAAATATGGTTTTATGCTTTTGTACTCTGATATTTTTGGCAAGACATATTATTAATTTAATTTATTACTTATGATGTAAACTCAGTATTTGGGACCATGATGTTTTGATTTAAATAAAGTTTTTAATTCCGCTGCTATTTTACATGTCTATCTTGTGCTATTATGTTCTTATTTACCTATAACACTTCACAAAACTTAATGCATTCCCTTAGTGAGTGACATTAACGGACGTGGGGTGTCACATTTGGTATCAGAGCGTATGGTTATAAGATCAGATAAAAATATTTTGAAAATGGTTTTCAAAAAAGGTCTCAAAAACAAAATATTTTAAAATAAAAAGTCTGTTTTTGAAAAGCACATTTCCCAAAGCCATAAATATCTTCTCGATTCTCCTCTTAATTCCTTTTCCTTTTTGTTCAGGGAAATGTTTCTTCCTGGAAGGGTATCTATATTTCGGCATGGTTTCATAGGCATGTTAAAACCACGGTACATGTCGAATGGCAAAGAAGTGCCCAACCTCCATCTTTAGCCGCAGTGGTTTCACCTGCGTCTTATTTTCTCTCATGCTTTGTAAGGATTTCCGTGCGATGGTGGCAGCTTTCAAGAGACTTGTTAACACGAACATAAGGATGGTTAAAAGGGGAATAAGCGAGTAGGGGCTAAGGAGTATAGCCCAAAGATGAAAGAAAATGGTGGCTTAAGAAGGAAATACCATAATTTCTGAATGGTGGGTCATCTGGAAAAAGAATGCAGAAAGAGAAAAGGCGTTTGTTACCACTTTGTTAAGGCAAGACACCCCATTAAGGAGTGCCCGAAGAGACAAAGACAAGGCCAAAGGGAAGGAACTTCTAGGTGGCAAGCTAATGTTCTCATAGCTGGTAGACATGATATGGGTAGGAAAGTTTCCATCGAAGGATTGATTTCTATTTCTGATCATCCTATTAGGATTCTTTTCCTAAAGTTTCGCATTCTTTTATATTTGATCCTTTAGTTGAGTCTCAGCACCTAGATACTAGTATGGTTTTGGATCCCGTTATTTCCTCAAACCCCAGTGGAGGTACAAATCATTTATCGATGATTTATCGAGATTTAAGAATCTCTTTGTTAGGTGTTGAGTTTGAGTGTGACGCATATGTTCTTGATTTCATAAGATACAGTTTAATTCTAGGATGGATGGGTTAACCATATATGGAGCCATTCTAGATTGTGAGAGGAGGGACGTTAGACTTCTAACTTTCCATAGAAAGACTCTCGAGATTTCTTATGGCCCCAAAGGGGTCTGTCATTATTAGTCTCCTAGAACCTCTTGATATATCTATCGATGATTTGCGACATGTGACTCCTAAAAGAAAAGATGGAACTTGATAAGCAAGTAGGGGAGCTACTCAAGAAGAGGTTTGATAGGTGAGTCGTATCGGGATGGGAAACCTATTGAAGACAGTCCTTGAGGAAGCCCATTATTCTAAGATGACTATTCGTCCAAGCGGCGATAAAATGTATAGAGATCGAGGTAGTGGAGCAAGACTTGCGAGAGGAAATGAAAGTAGAGAGGGAGGCAATAATAGGACGAGTTATGACTTGCATACTTGGATCGGAGATTAAGAGATTATGCAACAAAGAAGTGGAGCTGGTAAGAGTTCAATGGGGAAAGGACAGCGGGAACGCTACTTGGGAGGCTGAAGACAAGATTTGCGCTTTAAATCCTTTCATTTTCGAGAATATGTCCTTAGCTTCTTTTTCCAAGCTTCGAATTAATACTTGTATCTATCATTTGAATATCTCCTATCAATCGAGTCTTTAGGTAAGAAACTAATGAATGTAAACATGTGTTTGAGACATGTTAAGTTTGATGGATGCAAGTGGTTGCTAGTGATCACTCGTGGATGCATATACACACACAATAGGAACTAGATCGGCTTAATCACTGACATATTACATATTGATGTGTGTATTTTTTTAAATTTTTATGGACTATCGTTACAATGATATTGCATTTGGATGGATGATTGTGCGCACATATAAAACTTACATGGATTAGGATAATTTGCATACATTTTGGTTGCATGGCACAAATACACATTGCATTAAGGAGGTCAACTGAATCAGTAGACCACCTGATCTTCCGCATTAGTTTACGGACATATACACACACTATTGCATATGTTCATAAAAGCATTAGAAATTCCTTAAGGATAATGGATGCCTGTGATTGCTAGATGGATATATGATTCTTGGATGTTAGGATATACGTTCTTCTTAACTTAGAGATTCCGAGGACGAAATCCTTTGAGTAGGGGAGAACGTAACACCCCAAAATTTTAACGACACTAAAGATGAGGAATTAAAGAATAATTAATGTGAAATACACTATTAACAATGAACTAAGTAAAACTCCATTTAATATTCAGAATTAAGTAAAACGAAATTCTGGTCGAAATAGACACCTGGTTTGCGTAAATCGGACATGGTATGAAGAAGGTATTAAGGTTTGAAGTTTGTATATGCACAAGAGAAATATATATAGGTTCAGAAATTCAAAAATGGGTACAGAATTTCGAAATTCGGTTCAAAATTCGAAATTTGGGAAGGTGGCAGATTTCCCGTCCAGGTGGGTCTACCCAGGGTCGACCCATAGGTCGTCCCACTCAAAGTGGGGTCGACCCAACCATGATAGATCTGGGCAAAATACTTCATTTTGTATCTGGACACCTTTCTGAGTAAGATTTATTGAACCCTACGCTATATAACGGACCCTAGACCTAGGTTTTATTTTTCTAAAAATAATGCTGACGGCGAAGCTCTACTGCAATGAAAATTAAAATGGCCTTTCTTCTTCTAAATTAATTCAAAGAAGATTATACACATTCAAAGATTGCTACAACAAATTCATCAATGGCCACAACAACTTATTCAACATGTTCTTTACAATAACTTGGATCCATTTCCTTATATCTATTCACTGTGAATTCATTTTATTTTTAGATCTGAATATTTAAACAGTAATCTTGATATGTATATAAAAACTGGATCTTGAATCGGTGCCTAATCAGTCCTGTCATGACATAATTATCAGATCTGCTTTTATAGGTTCATATCGCCACCATGTTAAATCTTGTCATAATATGCCTATTCAGTTTATGCCTATTTCTATCAGTTTATTATTGATTCGTTATTATGCCTATTCTTGATTCTCTTCTCTCCCTCTTTTTCCCTTTTTATTTTTATATTGCCAGGCTACCTTCTAGCCTAGGACTAACGTTGAAAAATGTGAACATGCAAAATTGGAAACAATTGGGAAAGACATAATTTGGGGCATAATTGGTATTGGAAAATGTCAATCTAAATTTAGGAATAAGATTTGGAAATATACGAATATGAATTGGGGGCATATATTATGTTGGATAATGAGAATATGAATTTACGCATACGTTGGAAAATTTAATTTCAGCATAAATTGGGACATGTGTAAGTACTGATTTGGAACATAAATTGGGACGTATGTGAATATGAATTTTAGGCATACATTGGAAAATATGCGAATATTGATTTGGTATAACCTATATTGAAATGGGTGAATATGGACTAGGGACATAAATTGGAAAGTATGTAGATTTGGGTCTGTGCATAACATACATACATACATACATACATATATATATATATATATATATATATATATGTATATGTATGTATGTATGTATGTATGTATGTATGTATATGCCTTGACTTATAACTTGGGAAAAAGAGCATATGGTGCTTAATTAAAAGGTGAATTGATAAGGGGTGTAAAAGTCTATGATTTGAATAGTGAATTGGGCATATAATTAAATATAGGGAAAAAGAGAAATAATCACCGATAATGACATAGGTAGATTTGGACAAAAATGGAATGTTAGTAATTACAATTTGGAATTGTAATTGCACTTATGACACTAGGTTAGGTCGCATTAGTGGTGGAAGTCTTCCCAGACCCGACCGGCATATCTAGCAGCCACTAATGTTGAACCTAATGTGAGAGGTCTAAGTGTGCAAATACGAATTGGGCTAAGACACGAGGTTAGACCCAATTGTGGAATAAGACTGCCTGGACCCGACCGGCATATCCAGCATCCACACGTTGTAGGCCTAATGTAGGAGGTCTAGCCCATCATAAACCATAAATAAACATGGTAGTGAATTGGACTGCTTAACCTAATTTAATCCATAGGGATTTTATGAATATGAACTAAAGTTGGGGTTGAATTGATTGGACAGTGAGTGGGCCAAGCAAATCTGAGGGGGCGGTAATATTTACATTTGGGCCTGTAAACTTAACCCAATAAGGTTATGTACTTAAAGACACCTAGTGGTATACATAACCAGTGGAAAATATAATAAAGTTACGTAATTAAAGACACCTTGTAGGGTAAGCATAACTTGTAGAAATGATAGAATTAGATATGCATAATATTCTGCTAAGTAAACAACGATAAGTTGTAGTGATGGTGTAAATTGAATTTATGATTAAATGAGAAAGAATGAGGAAAACTTGTAAAATAAATAAGTTATATTTAATGGTAAGTGACATGTTAATTAGGAAACATGTGAATTGAGATACACTTAATAACATATTAAGGAGAAAATGTTATTGTAATGATGTAACCAAGCAAGAATATAAAATAGATTGTGGATTGTAAACCTTGGGCCACAATCTAGAGAATAACATGTTGTGGGCTTATTAATAAACTTAAATGGATTAAGTTATATGATTGAAATTAATAAGCAAGAGAAACTTGGTGAACTGGAATAAGCATTCAATATGAACGGGAATAACCAAGTTAAATTGGAACCTGGGGAGGTAAGGCAAGCGCGTAAAAGAATGTTTAGACATAGGGTCTAACAACATATTAAAGAAAGGCGTTTGGACCAATCCGTACATTTGAGGGTGAATAACCCAACGGGGTAGATCATCGAGTTGTTATAAGACACGAGGGGAGCACACATTCATTATATTGTTATGACGGCTCCAAATAACTTGAAGGGGAAGCGCGCGGCTTCCTGAAGTACGTAAGGTGCTCCTAGTAGTCTTCTGTGCGGTGATAGGTGTCTTAGGTTGTATTCGTAGAGGTTGGGTTTGCGCGTAACTACTGGGTGGGTGGGCCTTGAATGCAGTTGTAGCTATGCAGTCAGAATGCTGTGACAAGGTGACACTAGGGTAGTTCGGCGGTTCCTTCACGAGGAGGTAGAGGGTCATGACCAACAAGGATAGTAGACCATCAGATATCCGTCATCGGCAGCAAGCGGGATGCGAAAAGACTAGAGCTAAACCCAAGATACCATTTCACCTTTCACTATCGAGGTACAGGGTTGAGGGTACACGCCACATGGATGTTTAGATTGGTTGTTATTAGGGGCGGTCGCTTAGTCTGTAGTCTTTATTAGTTGAGGGAGGGGCCGAGGTGGGGCCATATCCACCATGGAAAACAGACCCTAATATCTGTATTTGGAGGCTCTTCAAGGCAGGCCTGTACAGGCATGTAAAAGTTCCCAGCCGAGTTCTGTGTTTCTTGTTTAGCCCAGCCACAAAACTCGGTGCACATTAGAGGACGTGCGATTGAGGCATCGTGCTACACTTACAGTACATACGTGGGAGAGTCTAGATACATTCATATCTGCTCTGAGTGGTGTAGCATATACTAAAGCGCATTATTTCGGTAAGGAATCCGATTCGATCAATGGTGGAAGTCCGTACAATTGCGTAGCATAGTAATGACAGTTATATGCAGAACATAACATTGTTATATAGAGATCTGTACGTCACTGCGGGGTAGGATGAGGGACTTCTTTCACTACGGTAGAGACCATGCAAGTAGGTTACCATGGGGTGTATCTCAATATTGAGAGACAACTACATATTTTGTACTAGGTGGATCCATGGGAAAGTAAACGAGTACGATGCTCGTATAAGTCTTGAATGTTATTAAACCAAGTAACCTAATAATCAAGAAAATGTAATGGAACAGTATTAGTAGGGATCATTCTATTTCTGATATACTAGTATCTGCGCGGTGCAGAGAAATGTATTTAAGAAGCGCAATATAACATGTTCATCTTATCTTGCTCAGTTCACGCTTGTTATTGTTACTATTATCTTGTTCTTCCAGTTTTATATACCTGCCATGATACGTTTATATATTTATATTTAAAAGTAACTGGACTAGCCCGAATTTATGTCTAACCCTTTTTGTTTCCTCTTCTCTCTCTTCCGTTCACCCCCCCCCCCCCAGGTTCTTAGGTTGGAAGTGCTTAGAGTTGATTTGGATTCTTTCATCTTAGCTTGGATTTAGGATATAGACGTACTGCTTTGACTACTTGTCAACTCTCTTATGGCTTTGCAAGGGAAATATGGTTTTATGCTTTTGTACTCTGGTATTTTTGGCAAGATAGATTATTAGTGTAATTAGTTACTTATGATGTAAATTCAATATCTGGGACTATGATGTTTTGATTTAAATAAATTTTTTAATTCCGTTGCAATTTTACATGTCTGTCTTGTGCTATTATGTTCTTATTTACCTATAACGCTTCACAAAACTTAATGCATTCCCTTAGTGAGTGACATTAACGGACGTGAGGTGTCACATTTTCCCCTTGATTCTTCAAATCCATGCATTTTTTCCGACAAATTCAACTAAAATTATCTTTAGGGCGATGAGATCCTCATTCTGGTCGGTTATGATGTGGGTTGGCAAGCTATAGTGGTCGGATTTGGGTCAAAAGCAGTCGGAGATCATGGAGCATTTGGAGGCCGATGGTACTATCGAGTTGCACAGAACTCAACACAAACGGAGGCGAGGCTAGAGCGCTTCGTGTAATGGCCTTCGATCAACTGTCAGATCGTTGTAAGTGTGTGTGGCGGTGAGGGTTTCCACGTGGTGATGAAGCGTGTTCCATATGGAACGAAGCAGCAGGCTTGCGTGAGTAAGGAAAGTTAATCGAGACCAATTCTTTTGTAATTAAGATATTATATTAATTAAGATTATTAATTAAGTTATATTAACTTTAAATAGAAATTTGTTGAATAAAACCCTGATTAGAAATTTAATAGATCTTAAAACGTAATTAGTTTTCCTATATACCTATGTCGACGCTTGTTTTCCATTTCACATTTACTGGACTGCTAAGTTTAATAAAAACTGTTTAGTTTATTTTTGAACTTAATTAAGGAAAACAAATTGGATAAACCAAGCCAGGCTAGTATTGAATTCACATAGGATCGGCCATATATAATGTAAAATATAATTAGTTTTATGATAATTAATTAGGAGTTAATTTCATAAATTGTTAATTATATAATTAGGAAGTTGAATTATAATTAAAATAATTAGTAATTTATTTAAATTAAATCGAATACTTATAATAGTTATAACCTTTGCATATCTTTGTTTAGAGTTTATTCCTTATAGGCAATCCATTTGATGTGATTAATAACACTGTTGAGGTTATTATTATTTTATTTGGAATAAGAATATTCTGTTATGTTATATTTATGGCGTAATATAAATATTAACGTAACAGAAATCCTTTGAATAATAATACGAAATTATATAGTTCGAGTAAGACTTGAACTTGAGATTATATAATATATTGAGTACTATAATTCTTAAATGTCCCTAGTCGAGTTTTATTGTTTATATATAGGACAACAATAAAGCGTTGAGACTAGTATGTTGATTGACTGATGATCATATCTCATTGATCATTAATATAAATGATATTAAAGTCAAGACATAAATACATATTAGAGAATATCGTATTGGGCTGACCCACCGTGAGATAAATACATGGAATATAATTAACAGTATTATAAGTTGTTCTCATAGTGATAGTGATGTAAAGGTCTTCAAACCTAAAATCATTATAATTTTATTTGAGGATATTTGCATTTTGATATCATCTAAAGTTATTCATAACAGAGTAATGGTAACTGTGAATATTGGATACATCTCAAATTGAATGAAAATTATGAATGATCTAGATGGAATTTAACATTACAATATATTTGTGGTGATATCCTGGGCCTCTTGATTGAGTTAGACTGTAAAATACATGGTCGTGCCCAAATATTGATTTTTTTAAATAGTCTACTCATCGATCAAGAAAAACGAGTTAAATTATAAAGAGGGTGTTACGACCATATCTCATGTTTAATCCTGGATATATTGGTTAAAAGGATTATATTACTTTGATAACTAGTCATGAAAGGTTGTATCGAATCGTTGATCTTATTATAACTTGGGTAGCAACGATGTATTGCTAGATGCCAATCACTGTTTATGATTTTAAATACGAATTTAAATCATTGCCAACATTATAATAAGGGTCACACACTTAGATCATTGTAAGGGGAAGAATGGTTTTTGTTTGGGAGAAAAATAAAATATCAACTGTTGATATTTGGTTTGAATGTGTATAAGGAATGGTTGCTTATTATATGGTACACATGTATGTGTTAAAAGGGGTTTTTACTTCTTTTATAAAACATGGGTACACTCATATATTCATTTATTTTATTCGATCATTCCAAAAACCCTAGAATTAGAAAATCAGAAATGGTGACTAGCACGGCTATCTTCCTCTCCCCTTCGATTCGCGTGACAATTGATGAAACATGTTTGTGTGGACACTTATAGAGGCAAGGTACTTTGTCTTGCTCATGATCCAACGCTTCCCTGAATTCCAATGTTCAAATCAGACCAGATTTATCCTAGTTTGTGTTCGTGAACTCCTGGATCTTTGAAACAATATGATTTGATTCTCGATTTACAAATTTTAAATTATAGATCCTGTTTATTTGGTTGCCATTTCTATCATAAAGTCTAAAATCGAACCAAAAGAACCTTCAATGGTATCGAAGCGAGTTCGTGTAATTTGTAGGTTAAGTAAATTAGGGTTTTTCTTGATTGATAATTTCAAATCAGAACCCAATTAGTATTAAGAATACTGCTGTAAAATTACTGCAACAAAATTTCTTGATTTGATGAAACCATTTCATCGTATTAGATCTGACGAATTTGAACATTTTAATACCCAAACTGTCTTGCTTTAACACAAATTTCTGAAATGAATCTGTTTTGTTTAAACACATATTAATATTAAATATTAATCTTGTTTATGCAATGCTAGATTTTATCTATTTAAATAAGTTACAATGCATAATTCGTAATCAAAATTTTGTTTGATTCATGAATATTGAAATCTGTGAAATCGCAGTTTTGTATATAGATAATCGTAATTATCAAAAACCATGGATTCAGATAATAATAATAAGTTCGATTCAGAAGTTGAAATTGTTTCACCCTAAGTCAAAGCTGTATTTGATACAAGCTATAAAAACACTTTAATGAAAACGAAGTTTTATATTTGATGTAAATTTTTGAAGAGGATTTGTTATTGGTTAAATCTCAGTTTAGCTAAATTTTAAACCGGGGTTACCATGCTAGTTAACCCTAGATATTAATCAAAACCAGTTTTGATTATTAAAATGGAAGCTATATTTTTTATGTGTGGATACTAATTTCCTAGAATATTGTATTGCTGGATTAGAATAAATTGTGAATTATTTTTGAAACAATTGTTGTTAAAAAGGCAATCAAAATTTTAAACTGGATCCTATTATGTAACCTGAGTCATTATGTGGATCATTTATTTACTCAAGTTTATGTTGGTAAACTAGATATATTGCCAATATTATGCAAATATTTACATGTTAATATGTAAAAATTTCTGATTAATATGAGAGTACTAACAGATTTGACAAATTCTATTGAATATCCATGAGTTTAATTATAAATGATAATTAATTTGTCATTTCATTTCGATGATGTTTATATAAAGGGTTGATTCATAGCTCATTACAAAATATCTCATATATCAAACCTGTGAATGTTATACATTTGAGATAATTTTGATTTTGCTTCAGATTTTGTAATGGATCAGTATTATGTATTCTGTTAAAAACTATCCATTAAGCTAAGTTAAATCTGTTTCATAACTTACTGTATAATCCTATCTTTACAACAACATTCTATCGTATATATGATGCTACAACAGATTTGATCTGTTAACTGCAAGTTGTTATATGACCTGACAAGTAAAACAATATTTTTCTGATATACTGATTGGTTAGTTTAATTTTGCATTCATTTTGCTACAAGTAATCCGATACACACACACACACACACACACACACATATATATATATATATATATATATATATATATATATGAGTCTGTGTAATGAGTAGCCCACTAATACTATGTGCTAGACTAATAGATGGGGCCTGATTTGTTTGTAAGGTTATGATTTTATGAATTTTGATATATGATTGATGCAAATATGATTTGCAACTATAATGATCATGTAATACATAATTGATTATATATATATACACATAATGTTGTATTTAGTTAATGGTTTTATATATACTAGTTATATGATCAAATTACATTATAAACTGGTATATGTAATTTTATATGTCCTTATTTATTGAAAAACATTAGTATGACTGATTCTGCATATACATTCTGTTTAAAATCATAAGTTACAAACATAGGTGTGTTTCTATTTTCCCTAGTAAGTGCAAGGCATTAACCTTTAATGGATACTTAGAAATAGCATAAGATACTTTATATTTTAAAGTAATGCATATGAGGTTTGATAAATTAAAACTGGGAACATTTACGATTTGTTATAATTTCGAATTGTCAATATTTATATGATAAATTTGGCATTAATCATATTTTGAAACATTACTTGATGACTTCTTCTTGGACTTTAGTTATGGGTTATTGATTTTATTGTCATGGACTTATAATTTGTATGTGTATATAAATGAAAGCTCCATGCCATGCTGTATGTACCTTATAAAACTTAGTTTGACTACTGTTTTGACCTTGTAATTTAGGCCAAAGTGTTCTCACACTTTGTACTGCAAATATCCTTTAGCATGGGTAGTAATTGGTAACAAATCAATTAGAAATATGCCATCATTGTTTAAACCCATTTTGATAAGTTAAAAATGCAAATATGTTTTACAGTAAATAGTTTGCACAGCTTGTATGCATTAGGGTATCATTTACCCTTACACTCTGTTTCGTGCATATAAATACACAATGCTAACATATGTAGACATTACATGACGTTCTATGAATACATGCATGTAACAGATAACCAAAAATGATCACCCGTTTGATTATGGTATCAAGACTCTGTATGATGATTATATATATGATATAACTCATAGAGTGATTGATTTAAAATGTTTCATTAGTATATACATATATACATGCAGTAATGAACTTTTATTACTATGCTTTTTCTAATGCATCTACATGAAGTTCATAAGAGTGATGACTTGTGCACATAATAGTTGTGTGTACAATTTATAATTTATGAAATAAATCCGAAATATCAACTGGATAGAAACACTTAGTGATATCAAATTTTTTTTGATTCCAATGTGTTTAAATTAATACATTTAATGCAAATTAGATTTGCAACAAATGGATTGCTAGAGTGTTAGCCTGCTTTGTGACCAGGCTACCCAAAGCAAAGGATTTGAATATGAACATGAATTGATCAACAATCGCTCGGTTGAAATGGTGGAATAGCATCACTCTCCGGCATTGAACGCATCATTAGAAGACATAGTGCGGTTTGGTCAAAATCGCAACATCAGTATAAACTGGCCCGAACTCCTATCAAACTACCTCATTTGGATCTAAACAAATCAAATACTTGTAGCCCTCTGAATTAGCTTCAAGTAGAAGTTTGTTTGGCCCAATCGGCCTTACGGTTTGAAAGTTACGACCGTTTGCGTGAATGGGTGTAATCTGGCAATCATTTGGATGAAGTGACGAAGCATCACCTCCTGGACCGGCTCGCCCCTCATCGGATCGCCCCCCTCGGCTTGCCCTTATCACGGTCCGTTCGTGACACACCCATGATCCACCATCCGACTCATGGAGCCCCTCATGACCACGACCCAATCCGTGGTGCACAAAATGGTCACGAACCGCCTGGACCGAACCTGCTTCTATGCATGAATTTTGACCTATTCTTGAGGCTATGACCGCTCCTACTTTCCCGGATTGATTGCCACGTGTCCTTCCACGACCTGATTACCATATGGGCTTTCCTACAACTATAAATACACCTCCAGGGAGCATTTTCAAGGGACTTTTTGCATCTCAACATCCATGGATGCCATGGCTAACACTTCCCCATGAATAACCACCACCTTCCTCAATAAAATCAATGAATTCAAAGAGAATTATTCATTGAATTCGAATGATTGAGAGACAATCTTTATTGTAATTGAAATCTGTGAATGAAATGAGAAAATATGAAGTGGATGTAGGCTCGTAAACGCCGGACCACTATAAAAATCCTGTTGTCTTGCTTTTTCTCTTATTTTTCAGTTATTCCTTCATATCCTATGCTCGAAATACGATGATTTAGGTGTTAGGACCATTTTTTGGCCTAACATTTTGGTGCTTTCAGTGAGATTTGAATTCTCAGCCTATCAGATTGCTATTCTACTATTTGGATTCAAATGTCCGAAGAAAACAGTCTGCGTTTCTACCATTTTGAAGATTTTAGTGATTTTGGTAAAATCAGAACTTCACGGCTCGTAAAAGAAGTAAGAAATCGCAAGCTTCCCGAGCGAATGGGGAGCGAACAGATGGTTTGCAGGAGCAGGTCGAAGGGTTCGTGAACAGGGCTCCTGATGAAGGGCCATTGAATTGGTTCGTGATGATGGCTCGTGGCTCATGATGATGGCTCGTGGAACGTACAAACAGATGTAACCAGATCGTGAAAAGTCCATTCAATCTGCTCGTGAGGGCATATTCAACTGGCTCATGGAGGCATATCCGACTCGACCCTTCAGTGAGGATCACGAACCGATCTGGAACTGGAAGGTTGGAGGATCCCGATCGTCAAGCTAGACCACGACCTGATGATGTTCAGCGAACCGCGAACCGGAGGACAATGGCGAACCATGACCCGAAAAAGTGATGACGAACAAGGGTCACGATCCGACCCGAAAAAGTGGCAGTTTTGGAGAAAAATGCAATTTTCAGATCATTTCAGAAAAGGCTCCATATTCCGAAATCGAAAAAATGGTGCGGTGCCCACATTTTTGACCTAACTGGCTAAGTCGATCGCCGCTGTGACTGTGGGGCCCCAGACCCCCACCGGCGCTGCGCCCGGACCCGCTGACAGCCTCGCCTTCGGCTCGGAGCCCAGCTCGCCTTCGGGTCGGAGTACGTTTTGTCCTGCAATAATCATTAAGGCTTGTCAATCGAGATTCAGTAGATAGTCCGAGGAAATCAACAGCAAATTGGCAATGACGGAAATTCTCCCTAGAGCCATAACACCTGTTTACCGATGTTATTCAATACGAGGAGCTACTGAGAAGATTGGGCATTCCGGCTATAACAGTATACGAGATAATGATTACCTCTTGGCAACCTCCTCTTCCAGAGCTCCGATGGTGTAAAGATTTCCCCAATGCAACTGATGATGCTCCTGAACAAGTAGTGATCACCTAGTTTACGTGACTTAAACCTGTCCAACAGGCGGAATCCCAGATGGCATTGACATAGAACAATCCAAACACTATTCTGAAGATGACTCAGAAGATCCCAATGACCATGATTCTCAATAATGGGATACCCAGCATCAAGTAAGGATCCTAGCACTACAAAGTTACCCTTCGCATGAATGGCATGGTGAAAAACATATGTCCCGTGGTTTGCTCCCTGAATAGCTCAGCTAACCTTTGTAGTGCCTGTTTGATTTCAACCGTATCGAGAGAGATTGATTGCCATCGAATATGGCTTAGATCAACACACTTTGGTACCCAGAGTCAGATACCAGTTGAACCACTACAAGCCATGATTGGACTTAGGGATCTATGCCCGGACGATAGCAACCCTGACTGCTCACAAGCCACCATATGACCTTGGTCAAGTGACGAGAGCTCGTAATCAAAGCAACTTATCTGATCAAGGTCCAGATAGACCAGCTCCAACAGAATTCAGAGCCTGCATTAGACCCTAGTGCCTATTGCTAAATATCCCAACCGAAGATGGAGTAGAAGTGATCTATGGTGACCAAGTTATTGGAGAAGGCGACTATTTGGCCGGATGGACTATGCTACGCAACAGAGATGGCGTGAAACCCAAAGACACTTCCCCTCCAGATGAAATGGAGTGTGAAGGAGGTGTTCAATATTGCGAATAAATGGAGCATCACAAAAGGAATTGCCTGATGATCTGCCCGAAGACATAGTTCCCAGAGAGGATGGTGATTCGGGATGCAGCAGGGTGACATCTAGTGACGCAACTACACATGTTTCAATTGGTGACACCGACCTGACTATGGTCTTGAAATCGGATCTCATTTAGACCTCTTTCGAACAAGGGAACTGACATGCTTTCTACAGGCGAGACTTGATGTGTTCGCTTGGACCCTTGCTAATATTTGCAGGATTCTACCATAAATTATGAGTCATTTGTCAAGTATAAACCTGAAGTGTACTCTTGCCAAGCAAGCAAGACGGTTGCTTGATCCAGGGAGAGCATCTTCCTTGAAAGAAGAAGTCGGAAGGCTGAGAGGCAATGGTTTATATGATAAGCCACACATCCCGCTTGGGTATCAAATCCCGTCCTCGTCAAAGAACACTAATAGAAAATGGAGCCTCGAAATGAAAGATAAAATCAAGCACCTAGAAACTATATACAGACGGTGCAAGAAATGATCGGCAATCCAACGTCGGAGTTATGCAGATAACCGCCGAAGCACGGGTCGAAAGGAATTCCAGTCGAAGAAACCACAACTCGCAGCTTACCTAGAACCAGTAGAAGAGCTGTTGGATGGATTGGAATGTCACAACATAACTCATATTCCGCACATAGAAGATCAGAAGGCGAATAATCTGACCAAGTTAGAAGGTTTCAACAATCCAGAAAAGATGGAGATGATCCCCATCGAGACACTATAAAATCCAACCATTGATCAGATGGAAGTTGATCCAGCGTTGGAGACCAAACCCGGGAGAAAGTCATGGATAACTCCATGATACGCTTCCTGCAGCACAGAATGCAACTAGCAAGGTGAAATGAAAGGTGCGCCATCATTCTTTATGCCTCGAGATATGACATGCAAGTCGATACTGCTTATTTTCCCTGGAAGGTTGTCCCAAGACAGACACCAACAAGCCCCATTGCTGAATTCACCACCCTGAATGATTCGAAAAAATCACTAATTAACTTCCCGCTTTAAGGTAGACATATATATATATATATATGTATGTATGTATGTATGTATGTATGTATGTATGTATATATGAATGAAACCTCTAATGAACGATGTTTTGGAATCAGAAAGCGAAGATTCACACTTCCACTCCTATCATCAATTATCTGCCAAGTGACTCATTCCTCAGGCGCTGGGGGGCAACCAGAGATTTGAGCATGAATCGATCAAGATTACATCGTCTAATTCAAAGCTGATACATCAAGAGTTTGCATGGCCGATTGCCTTAGTCTCACCTGAAGTAGCGAATTGAAGGTTTAGAACACTTATGCCTGAATGCTGATTGATTGTTTGCACATCAACCCTTTTCCTCAATATGGGATCGAAGGCGCATCAGCAAATTTATGAGACATTACTATTTCCTAGCATAGAAAGTGCAAAAGTTTCTATAAGCATGAATCCATTGTCCTCATGACAATTACCATCCTAGCAACAATGTGATGGTGTGCTATTATTAGCGGTACAAACATGATTCCCCGACACTCTATCCTTACCCTCAGCATAGGGGCAAAAAGTCGATTTGAAGGAGATGCGACCTCATCACTTGCTTATGATACTTACCTAACCATCTTTGCCATCACAAGACCCCGGTCCAGATCTATTCATTCTTGGGACTGACACTCTACGATAGTTTGAAAAGGCATTCGTCATCAGCTTGAGGTCTTGGCAGCCATCCCCTGGCAGGGACGTGACGATG
Organism: Allium sativum; assembly: GCA_030737875.1. NCBI lineage: Eukaryota > Viridiplantae > Streptophyta > Magnoliopsida > Asparagales > Amaryllidaceae > Allium > Allium sativum. Next base: position 348,963,610 of record CM060918.1, read on the forward strand.
CAAAATGGACCTGCAAAGAACAAGCAATGCCATTTTTGCTTCGAATGATATTCATTCCTTTAACATGATTACTCTTTAACCATGACTATTATATTTGCATGCCTTATGATTTATTTATGTAATTAACTCAGATGAATTAATATATGGATGGTATAGGTACTCCAGATTTGATATCGATCAGATTTCTAACATCTGCATACGGAGTTATGGAACAGAACCATTACGAGCTCGGCTGAACTACTCGCCTACAAAGCCATGCCCCTTATTTAAAGAAAGTTGTATAACTCAATGTGGATCTGAGATGATCACCCAATTCTTGGCTCACGAAGACTACAAGACCATTTTACATAAATCATTGAATTGCATGGCCGGGGTTTTACTTTAGTTTGACGCGGTGTGACCGTCTATATGGCTCGATCCTATTCTCGTTGCCACCAGATTACATGAACCCTGATAGGGGGCGGCAATGCACATCGATTTGCAATCATGAAATTTAGTTTTTACATGCTTCTTGATTTATTGACATGACTAATTCGTGCGATATGAATGATGCAGGTACCCGAAGTTCGGTGCTAATCCTTTCGGACCAAAACCTCAAAGCTTTGGCAGACGTCTTTCGACTATTTGCCTGACTGACTCTAATCCTCAGAGCATGGATAGAAGCGTAAATCTAGGACGAGTGTGATGGGTTCACCATGATTAAAAATCACTCGATCTGTGACTCCAACTCTCATGACTTGAGAAAAAAGTATAAATGATGATATCACGACGTCCGATCAAACTCCATCCCCCAAGTCGACGGGATGAGAGAGACTTGATTATTGCAAACGGCCGCCTCTACTCATGAAATAGAGATTATGAGGTAGCACCTCAGCGAGTGTGATCCATCCGCTTTCCCGAAAAGCTCCATGCGCCAAAGTGAAGCATGGAGTATGGACTAGAACCAAGTTCGAGAACGACACTCGAGACGGCTGAATCCCACTCTTTGAATTAGAGTGCAAAAGGAATGTCGGGGCAAGCAGTATCACCATTCGCCTGAACCACTCTAACTCTCCAGATGCGAGAGAGAGTATAAAGGACGAGAAATGACGTCCACCACTCTAACTCTCCAGATGCGAGAGAGAGTATAAAGGACGCGAAAATGACGTCCGCAAGGCGTGAAGGTGCAATATGATAAAAACCGCCTTGACAACTGTAACACCCCACGTCCATTAATGTCACTCACAAAGGGAATGCATTAACTTCCATGGAGGTTATAAGTGAATATAGAACAGAAAAATTACAACAAGACAGATAATAAATAGTACCTGGAAATCTAAAACTTCATTTTATTGCAGTGGAAATTAAACACGTTTGTTACATCATAAAACCATAGATCATAACCAAGTACAATATCCATCTTCATAAAAACAAAATACATAATCCCATTACATAAATAGCCATTAAAAAGATAACAAGCTGGACTTTACTTCAACGGTCCAAGCTTTCCAAAGAGAGATGAAGCAATTCAATCAAACTCCACTAGAGCTGGGCCCAACCTGAGGACCTGGAGGGGGAAAAGGATAGAAATAGAGGGGGTCAGACATAAAGTCTGGCGAGTATGACAATTCTAACAATACTATTATCAAATTAACTAGACTAAGGCATAAGATGGAAGACAAGTAAATGTCTATGAACTCTTAGGAAGACAAAGATAGCGTTTAAGATAACGTTAAAGATAACGGTAAAGGCGCACCTAATTACTAACGAATGATTACTACACTGCACTGCACATTACTACACTGCACCACACCAGTCACCCTATTGTTTGATCCCACTTGCTTCACACAGAAACTTTATAAATAGCCTTACGTACCCCTAGCTGACTACATAGGTGTCGTCTGCCCCTATCTCCACTAGGTGTACCCCACTACCCACTTTCGATCAGCTCCCTACTCGTAGATACCCGTGCTGGCCCCACAGTGGGGTGTATCACTCCCCTAAAGTGGCAACCCGATACAACTTGAGAATGCACGGCTTATACCTACACGATGCAACAACGTCTTACCTACCAGCCCGGGTCCACACACGCATATGAAGCCCGCTGGGATACTGGTCGAAATGGGCCCCCACAAGCTACCCACCTAAGCTTGTCACTAGTATATCCCACTTAGCCCTCTTAGTCATGTTCATTTACATGTGTGTTTGGTTAAGTCTTACTAATCGTATTTCACATGCCACTAAGGGCACCCCCTAGATTCCTCATGCCACCCAAGGCACCTACTTAACCCCCATGTCCCACCTTACATGTTTATCTGGTTAAGTATTTCTTAATTCATTCAGGCCATAACCTCATAAAGACCTCTCACATTAGACTGGCATTTATGGCAGCTGGATTTGCTGGGCGGGTCTGGGCAATCTTACACCATAAAAGAGTCTAACCTCGTGTCTTTACAACTGTTATGCTTTAGTTTAGGCCTAGGACCTCTCACATTGGGCTGACATTTGTGACCACTGGATTTGCCGGGCGGGTCCGTGCAGGTTTACGTCACAAACGAGTCCAACCTCGTGTCCTAAGCATTGATTAACACTTAAAGTCTTTTACCCCAGTTTTAATAATTCCCTATTCAAATTATTAATTAAGTCAACTTTTAATGATGTCCATAATTGACTCAATTATGGCCATGCACTTATGGCATGCAAAATCATATCAATTGCACCCCAACTTTTTAATATTAAATCCTTAATATTACCCCTACCCCACGTTTATACGTTCGCTTATTCAACGCATAATATAGGCTAGACTTGTATAGTCTAACACCTAGAAAAAGGATAAATTATCACAACATATAGACAATTAAAATAAATCTAATCATAATAGGGGTGAAACTTGCATAAACTACACATGTTAAGGATCAAAAGGTGTCAACTTGTTAAATGTCTCAATTTATATGATATGATCATAGCCCAAATCTATACATAAACTTGCATATGGGGTTTTTAGGCAACATAATGATGGTGTGAACTAGCATAGGATATCACATATGTCATAGCATAATTCTAGATGTCATAATAGATGTCTTGGTATATGTTCATAACTTTTCTAACCAATCTAACTTGCATATGTGACTTGTCATATAGATCAACATAACCCAAACATGATGATTTAATTAATATGAACTAACTAGCATAGATGGTAACATCATGGGCTTTTTAACATGTATGATTGATCACAACTTAGCATAGAAACTTTCAACATACATAACATCATCATAGCATGATTTACAACATATAAGATATCATCATCACATAACATTGGATTTACAATATGCATGATAGCAAAAGGGGTTTACAACAACATATATGATAATTCACATCATCTACTCATAATCCATTCATAACTCAACCTAATTAAAATGATAATAATCTTGTTAAGATCATGATACTCACAATTTAGAGAAGAAAAGAGAGAGTTTTGCTTTGCTTTAGGGTTGAGAGAATTAGAATTGAATTTGCTTTTCTTCTTTCTTAGTTGGCGGCGGCTCCATTGATTTCCATGGCGATGGTATGACGGTAACTATTCTATTTTAATTAGGTTTAGGGTTAGCATTAGGATGTATTTATAGGTGTAGGAAGTTATTTAGGACCATTAGATTAACCCTGAACCATGAGAACCAATCAAATGCAAGATCTGCATTTGAGCGAATCAGCCCACGGGTTGACAGCCAAACACCCTGGATTAACCCCTGTCGACCCAGCGAGGCTAGGGTCGACCTCAAAAATGGGCCGGTTCGGTTATTCCCCCTCCCAATTCGCTGTTTTGAACTTTTTCGCATATTTATTTATTTATTTTTTAATTTAAATATATATATATATTTCTCTGCGCAACCCATTTCACTTAATTCTTTTCTAAAAATTAAGTATACTTTAATTTGTGAATTTTAATGTTATAAAATTACGGGGTGTTACAACAACACTCCACCCCGCTGAAGGATCGGGAGAGTATAAAGGCGCTAGAGACTTAGCGCCCCCAGAATTCCTGCCCCGCTGAAGGATCGGTGAGCAGATTAAGAACCGAGCTCGAACTCTAACCCGCTGAAGGATCGGGGGAGTGTAAAGGTGCTAGAGACTTAGCGCCACAAGAACTCTTACCCCGCTGAAGGATCGGGAGAATATAGAGGCATAGTGACGCATGCGCCAAAAGGGCTCCAATCCCGTCACACGACTGGAAACAGGAATGAAAAGTGGAGCCCGAACCCCTCATTCCCGGGAATGGGGCGCAACACATATTTGACTCTAATCAATCCTCAATAGGCCTTGGCTAGGCATCATATTAATGATTGATTGGGGGCATGCTCATATACACATTTATGTATGATGCAGAAACTTTTAATTTTCATCGCACATGGTTGTAACTTAGTTATGATTCAAATTTTCGTGACTAAGAATGATAAACTTGCAGGTACGCAATGATGCAAAAGAAACAGAATTTCATTTACCAAGTGCAGATTCACAAGACAAAGCTAAACGAAAGTGAGGGACTTTCTCGCAACAACAACAACAACAACATGCAGTGGAAAACAAACAAAGGGCCAAGCCTGAAAGGATGACGTGGGTGTATGACTCTAAATTGCATGTGAGACTCAAGGCGACAACAGCGAGGAGACCTTAGGAGTGGATTGTTCACTGACATGTCACGCGACTCAATACTCGTAGCTGGAAGGACCCGGCGAAGTCCAAGAATCCTTGGATTTCTACCTTACCTTAATATGATCCAATGCGATCATGACATTCTGGATTCCTACGGACTATGAATTTCTTGAATTGTCCGAAAAATGTTTTCCCTCATATTTGAAAAATTGTATCAATTAAGTCCTGAAAGCAATGACTCCTTTTCATGCACATGTGTCTGAATTTGAAAGGGAAGCAATCCGACCACCTGCCTTATGCCATTACCTCTGGACTGGGGGCATAACAATTGAAAATATTTACAAATGACATAGCTTATGTGCATGTGTTTAACTTGTGTTGTGATTTTTATAGGCCCCTTGAGGACCAGGAAACAAATGCAAAGCGAACGTTCATTTGGTGGTCTTAACCTACTTCCAGACTCGAAAGCTCAGATGAGGAGGCAAGTGGCAACACTCCAGACGATTGAAGTCTGACCTTTTTCCATCTGATGCCGATCCTCGGAACCTGGATAAGAGACAAGAGTGGCAGGGGCTGCGTACCAACAAATCGATTTTCACCTAACCCTGACTAATGATGCGAAGAGGGAGTATGAAATATATGGATTCGAAGTCTACTACCTAGAACAAACCCCGGAGGATGGTGGCACGGAATATGAGCCTTAAGCAACATAGTTCAACCACCTGATTCCTATATTCAGAATTGAATGATAGAAGCCTGATTGGCGGCTACTGCTCATGTGGAACCAAGAAGCCTGAGGTCGACCTTCACCTATTTCGAGACTTCATGCTGGGGGCACCGACGCTGAATTAGAAGGTCGAGCAACAAACGTCAATTCGCTGGAAATGATAAAATTGAAGTTCAAGCAGTGACTAACTTGGCTCAGTCAAATAGCAACCATCAGCTCTGGTTGAACACGAACTAATCAACAGCTATGCATCATGCGACTTCGATTCAGAACGTCTTGGATGGAAACATGGACAATGGAACAACCACCTGCAACATCCTAGATGAAAATGAAAAAATGGTAGCAAACTTAGGTCAAGCACGACCAGCTTTAGCTCCAACCCGAATGGATACTCGAGCGACATTACACACTCAGCTCCAAGCAGAAATGCAACAATTCGAAGAACAGGAACCCGGTCAGGTTGAATGACTCGAACCACGACTCGGGGGCAATGTCGACATGGAAACAAGAAATCAATAAAGACCCCCATTTGTAATCTCAGATTCGATGCTGGGGGCACCAGCCATGATCTTAACAATGTGCATCAATTCTTTGATGGCAACCTGCTCGCTAGTTTGATTCGGCACCTCTCGAGAAGCGGTATTTCTCACGATGATGTGGGTAACGACCATCATAGTCTTTTCACACAGGACATCAGAATATCCTGGTATTCCCATAGATTTCGATTTTTCACCACAACGAGACTTTCATAGAGACTTTGATGAATTCAACCTTGAGGTGGATAGACTTTCATGACAAAAAGGTGTTAACATCGAGAAGAATGATCAAGATGCTTTTCCGACTGAAGAATGGAGCACCTTCCAATTCCTGAAACGATAAGGACAAAGGAGAAGCCCTGGAAAACAGTGATAAGAATGTGCAATTCCAAAGAGAATCTATACCACTAATCGAGCTTATGATCATGTTTGTCGAGCTCAATTGAACCGAGCATGAGAAAGAGACTCAACAAGACTGTTACGACCACTTCAGACTATGCTGATGCATTTAGCAAGCTTACTTAACTTCACAACTGATCCAATGGGAGTAACCGAATTCGCTGACGTCTGATGAGGCAATCCTCACTATCTGACTAAAGAGTAGAGACGATATCAAAGAAAATATAATATGAAAATTTGTGTATACAACACCAACTCTTGCTGAATCGAGAGAGAGAGCATAGAATGTCTTGGGTCGACTAAGATTGTTGAACCTGTAACTCTTATCCGATGCAATGACTGGAAGTATGCCTGATTGACTTACTTTAACCCCCATCGATGTTGGGGGCATAAGCCCTGACTTTGCTTGTCCTCCGATGGCACTGAGATCACAAGTGTCGATTTGTAGACTAACTCTAAAGACAATCCTGGCATGGAATGAGATTCAAAACATGTACGTTATGCCTCCAGAGTATGACCTGATTCATCTTTCCAGACTAAGCGAGCTAATTTGCAGATCAAATGTGAACTTAAAGAGTCAAACTACACCGGATGGAAGGTGTGACAAACCTATCTACTACCTTGCGATGATGACGATCCTATAGGCACTGGTCCACATGATTTTAACAACATCCCTTACTGACTATTTCATTTGTGAATATGGGATTAAGAAATGATCCATAACAATTGTGGATTCCGTCGACTATGTTCTAGAGTGATCATGGCTCCCGGATTCCTTACTGTTACGATTCAATGCGATTTTAAGATCCTGGATTAATATCAGGATAATCCAAACTTGAGTACAAATGACAAATTCATACGTTGATTCTGATATGCTTCGTCCCAACAGTCCAGTTGTTAGCTCGGAGCCCAAAGATTCTTACATTGGCACATGATTTGGGTGGCTACTTCATACATTGCTCATATGAAAAAGAAAGTCCAACTCTACCACGCGCTTGGCTTGCATAGAATGATGATGTTGTTTGGCAACGACCTGTGCATGTAGAATCACGCTCGGGAGCCGAGGATTTAGAATGACTTCTGATGGATGAATTAGATCTTTTGATTTGACAAGGTTTAGAAAATTTCTTGATCGTCTCAAATACTCTTTCCATGGAACTTGGCCTGACTAGCTCCCACGGAAGCAATGCAACAGTTGGATAAAGCCTTCTCAAGGATAAATGACGTTCCAGAGAGATTTAGCTCAACATATTCAAAGCACATCTCACCTGCGATAAGATGTACTTTGGGGGGTAAAATGTTAGCCTGCTTTGTGACCAGGCTACCCAAAACAAAGGATTTGAATATGAACATGAATTGATCAGCAATCGCTCGGTTGAAATGGTGGAATAGCATCATTCTCCGGCATTGAATGCATCATTAAAAGATACATGGCAGTTTGGTCCAAATCGTAACATCAGTATAAAATGGCCCGAAACTCCTATCAAACTATCTCCTTTGGATCTAGCCCACTGAATTAGCTTCAAGTAGAGCTTTTGTTTGGCCCAATCCGCCTTACGGTTTGAAAGTTACGCCTGTTTCCGTGAATGGGTGTAATCTGGCAATCATCTGGATGAAATGACAAAGCATCACCTCCTGGACCGGCTCGCCCCTCATCGGATCACCCCCCTCGGCTCGCCCTCATCACGATCCGTTCGTGATACACCCATGATCCACGATCCGACTCGTGGAGCCCCCCATGACCACGACCCAATCCGTGGTGCACAACATGGTCACGAACTGCCTGGACCGAACATGTTTCTATGGATGAATGTTGACCTATTCTTGAGGCTATGACCACTCCTACTTTCTCGGATTGGGTGCCGCGTGTCCTACCAAGACCCGATCACCATGTGGGCTTTCCTACAGATATAAATACACCTCCAGGGAGCATTTTCAATGGACTTTTTGCATCTCTACATCAATGAATGCCATGGCTAACACTTCTCCATGAATTACCACCACCTTCCTCAATAAAATCAATGAATTCAAAGAGAATTATTCATTGAATTCGAATGATTGAGAGACAATATTTATTGTAATTGTAATCTATGAATGAAATGAGAAAATATGAAGTGGACGTAAGCTCGTTAATGCCGAACCACTATAAAAATCATGTTGTCTTGCTTTTTCTCTTATTTTTTAGTTACTCCTTCATATCATATGCCCGAAATATGATGATTTGGGTGTTAGGACCATTTTTTGGTCCAACATAGAGTATGTAGCAGCGAAGACACAAAAAGAAGCAAGTTCGACTTATTTTGAATGATGTAAAATTTGTAAGAGTATATAAATATATGAGATGCTGTAATGAAAAGCTAGGTAGAATAAATGTATAATTTGTTATACATGCATGTAATGTTTAATAGCATATGCGATATGTATATTAAAGGATAAATGTCTTTTACAATATTGTATTCTTAATGTATACAAAAGGGTATGATCTCATTTCTGAAATTTCTTTTTCCTGTTTGATAACTGGTGTGAGAAAGAATAAAATTTTGATTCCATCTTGGATTTTAACTTATTCTGCCTTTTTCCTAAATGATATAATCAAGTTTTATGTTGATAAACCTTATTATAGTGTTTATATATATATATATATGTATATACATAAGCCGTGAATTCTATAAACCATTGGGATCCAAATTTTGGTCTACAAAGGAATCAGTTTCTTTAATAATAGGGTGTTTTTTGTATTCACACGTACTCATTTTAAATGTTAACTCTATTATTATACCCACATCAAGCAGAATAGCTATATCTATTCAATATATGCAACATATAAGTGATATGTTATTTTGAATTGTACAATATGATATATATATATATACGTGTATATATAATATTCAAATTATATTATGAACGTAAATACATGTATTTTGATTTATGTAAATAACTCTGATATTGTTCACCACTATGAATTATAAATTCTCTTTAAAGCAAATTTTGTTATATTAAGTCATGGTGAAGTCTTCCACTAGTACACCCATCAATGACCAATCACATTGGATCTAACTCACGACAAAGCGTTGTGCACCTTCTATTTTGGTTATATGCGGCAAGAGTAATTGTGGTGCTTCAACTATATTATTGGGTCTGATTTAACTAGGGCTGCATAATAGTATTTATGGCCTTAGAGACAATAGCATGAATTATTCAATATAATGAGAAATGAATAATAACGAACAAAATGTTCATCATGCAATCCAAGAGTTAAATACACGATATAACTGACATAAGATGTCTACCTAAAAGGTTGTGTTTTGGGATTAGCCAAAGCTACGTCAAGGCATGACTAGATACGGATCTTGGAACACTGTTATATATGTATACCGATTTGTATATATAAACAGTGCGATGTTAATTTGAGTGGGAGCGGGATGTTAATTTGAGTGGAAGTGTATTTTAGTTTAAATTATATATTTATGTTAATATAAACTTTAATTGTCAAAATTTTGAATTTATATTAAATGAATATTATAGAATCAATTATTATTTATTATTTACCATAGATATTAAATAATAAATATCTCTAATAATTTAAATTAATCCTTAAGAAGGATAAATTGTAGATCAAATTTCTTGACTAACATTGAAATTTGAGGATTGTCCTCAAACAAATTAAACGTAATTGTTTTAGAAATAAAGAGAGGATCAAAAAACGAGTTAAAGTATGACTTTAACCAATTAAGATATAAATGTTATAAAATCTACTTATATACATTTCTAATATTAGATACTAGATATAAATCACATAAATATGTTGATTTATAGAAATTACAAAATAAGTAGAAATTAGATAAAAGGACAAGTGGACTTACGACTGGAAATGAAGCAAATGTTGTTGGATTATCCAAAGGAAGTAGATTCTTGTTCAGAATACTGGCTTAATTAAATAATATAATTATTATTATAAAATTCCATATAAAATAAAAGTTATTATAAATCTTGTGCAGACAAGTTTAAATTTTATTTGTAATAAAAAGAATAATTGTTATTCATTTTATTTAAATGAAATATCTATGGAATTTCACAAATAGTTAATGAACTTTATAAATCATTAACTATAATGTACTTGACATAAATAATTAATGAGTTAAATTTAGTGATTTAAATCCAACATACCTTTAGAATTAGCAGTTAGCGCGTATAAATAAGAGAGTATATCAAAACTCCATAATGATGGAATTTTGAGACCATTTGATTTTGAATCATATGCGAATATTGTTCACTAGGCAAAAATAACTAAATCATCGTTCACTTGACACGGTGAATGAGCAATATGTATTGGGTCTCATACATAATGATGTATATGGAGCAATGAATACATAAACTAGAGGTAGGTTTTATTTCTTCATTGCATTTATTGATGATATCAGTAGATATAAATACATGTATCTTATGAAACACAAATCAGAATACTTTGAAAAGTTCAAAGAGTTCAAAAGTGAAGTTCAAAGCCAATTTTAATAGAGAAATAAGTTCTCTTCAAACATATCGAAAGAACATTTAAGCCAATTTTATCATGATGAGTTTGAAATTGTTTCACAACTCACTCCATCTAGAACACTATTTTGAAATGGTGTTTCTAAAAGGAGAAATTGCACCTTATAAGATATAATACGATTAATGATAAGTCATATAGATCATCTAATGAATTAAATTTAGAACAATTGCATTTAATCCTACTAAAATGATTTTAAAGACGCCATATAGGATATGGACTAGGAAATGCCCTAGTGTGTCTAGTGCACATATTTGGATGCAAGGCATTTATTAAACGTCCTTCCTCTGATAAGTCAGACCCAAATAAGATAACTATTTTGTGTAATATCCACAAGATATAAGTGGATATTATTTCTATAAATTCTCCGAGAATAAAATGTTTATTGCTCAAGTTGGTATCCTTTATAAAGGAGGGTCGGTCTCTAAGATACTGATAGGAATTAAATAGAAGTTGAAATGTCTTGAAACCACAAAATGTCATTGAATCTTGTATAGACAAGAAATTGAGTGGGAGTGACACAATAATTCTAATGTTATATTTTGATAACACATTGATTATTGTGAATAGTGTTAGTTTTAAAATAAGAAATAAATACTGATTCTAAGATAGGAAATGTTTGGATTAAGAAGTTCAAAATTGAACTTAATTAATTGTTGATCCAATGATTTGCATTAGGATAACAACATGGCTATTGCTCAAGAACAAAACGTTTAACTCATTATCGATCAAACATATAAAACATATATTTGACAAATATAATTCTTATGTGAAGTTGTTCACACGGGAAATGAACATATCTACAAAGCTGCAAAAGTTGTAAAGTTGCAGACCTACTGAATTAAACACTATCGCAACAGAAGTTTAATAGTCACACTAGTTTCATGAATATGCGATATGTGAATGATTAACTCTAATGAAAGTGGGAGATTGTTAGAGTTCATTCCCTAGAGGTAATCCATTTGATGTAATTAATGACACTGTTGATGTTAATATTATTTTATTTTGAATAAGAATACTCTGTTATGTTATATTTACTGCGTAATATAAATATTAACATAATAGAAGTCCATAGAATAACAATACAGAATTGTATAGTTCAAGTAAGACTTGAACTTGATATTATATATATACTGAATATTATACTTCATAAATATCCCTAGTCGAGTTTTATTGTTTATGTATAGGACAACAATATAGCGTTGAGACTAGTATGTTGATCACATCTCATTGATCATTAATATACGTGATATTAAAGTCAATATGTAAATACATATTAGAGAATATCGTATTGGGCTGACCCACCGTGAGATAACTACATGGAATATAATTAACAGTACCATAAGTTGTTCTCATAGTGATTGTGATGTAATGGTCCTCAGACCTGAAATCATTATAATTTTATTCCAGGATATTTTTGTTTTGATATCATCTAAAGTTATTCGTAATAGAGTAATGATAACTGTGATTATTGGATACATCTCAAATCGAATGAAAATTATGAATGATCTAGATGGAATTTAATCCTACAATATATTTGTGGTGATATCCATGGGCCTCTTGATTGTGAGACTGTGAAATGCATGGTTGTGCTCAAATATTGATTTTTTTTTAAGTAGTCTACTCATCAATCAAGAAAAACAAATTAAATTATAAAGAGGGTGATACGATCTATGTCTCGAGTTTAATCCTTGATATATTGGTTAAAAGGATTATATTACATCGATACACTAGTCACGGAAGGTTGTATCGAATCATTGATCTTATTATAACTTGGGTAGCAGCGACGTATTGCTAGATGTCAATCACTGTTTATGATTTTAAATACTATTTAAAATCATTGCCAACGTTATAATAACCTATAGGGTTACACACTTAGAACATTGTAAGGGGAAGACTGGTTTTTGTTTTGGAGTAAAATAAAATGTCAACCGTTAATATTTGGTTTGAATGGGTTTAAGGAATGGTTCCTCATTATATGGTACACGTGTATGTGTTAAAAGGGTTTTTTACTTCTTTTATAAAACACGGGTACACTCATATATTCATTTATTTTAATCGATCATTCCAAAAAACCTAGAATTAGGAAATCAGAAATGGCGGCTAGCACAACTATCTTCCTCTCCCCTTCGATTCGTGTGATAATAAATGAAACAAGTTCATGTGGACACTTATAGAGGCAAGGTACTTTGTCTTGCTCACGATTCAACGCTTCCTCGAATTCAAGTGTTCAAATCGGACCAAGTCAATCCTAGTTCGTGTTCGTGAACTCCTGGAGCTTGGAAACAGTATGATTTGATTCTCGATTTACAAATTTTAAAGTATAGATCATGTTTATTTGGTTGCAATTTCTATCACAAAATCTGAAATTGAACTAAAAGAACCGTCAGTCTTAACATAATTGAAAAAAATCGTATACCGTTGGAATGTCTTGATGACTACGACGTCCTGGAACAGAATTAGACGAATTGGAATCAACTGGATATTTCAGTTAAATTAAACACTTGCTTAATTTAATTGGAATAAGCCGTTTGAATGACGAATCAAATCAAGGTGGGTTAAACTCACTCAGTTCTTCCCGTTTGTATTTTATATAAGTCGAGTTTTATAATTGTGTGTTGGTTGCTAATGGTTGATTGTTTGTTAAATATATGTGTGTGTATAGATTGAACCGATGAAATTAAAAGTTGGTTAATTTTAGTGAAAAAATAAATTGTTATTTTAATGATTGGAACCAATTGAGGTAACTTACCTTGTTGGTCACTTTTATAAAATAAACTTGTTAAATTAAATAAATTGTTTGAATTGTTTTGTTGTGTTAAATTATTATAATTGATCATTGTAGAAATTATTAGTTTAAATTGGATAATTGTTATTGAATGATTTATTATGAGGTAACACATTTGGATGTAGGGAATAACAGGTTGGACATATCCAACTAGATTCCTCACCAGTAGTTGCTAATTTTTATAATATTAGTATATATTTTAAGATAATCAATTTGTGATGCAGGGATTGATAGGTCGGAGGAATCCAATAGGATTCCTCACTAACATTGATAATGTTTATCAATATGATTTTTTTGTTCATTTGGATGTGAAATTAGTTAATATTTCACGGTTTGGTACTTCAGCAGATATTTACCTCTTTAGTATAATTGATTAAATAAAAGATTTTTTGAAATCGATATTACATCGATTTTGATTGTTTTCAAAGTTATATTTATGTATTTGAAATACGATGTTTATATTAGAAATAAACGTCGAAGATTTATTTATGTTTTCTTTAAACTATTTAAATTATAATAAATGGGAATTCCAAGATATAAATAAATAAATGGTTAAACGGCTGATATTAAATAGGAAGGTTAATGGTTTCGAAGAAGGGTTTAAGTGATATAAATGGAATGTTTACAGAACTTAATTGTCGAAATGGACTGACAGAATAGGAAATGTACTATAATTGATTTCAAGGAATTGAATAGTGACTTTTCGTAAAATGTTAACATTTCTGCAAATGTTGTTTATAAATGCATGAAATATGATAAAAATGGTTTTTTGTGAATGAGATTAGCGAATAAATAGGATTAGAATGGGATTTTAATTTGGAACATAACTCGATTTAGGAAAAATAATTAAGTTTCCGAGTAAAGATTTGTCGAAAGGGAATTATAAATGGGAACAAGTATATATATATATATATATATATATATATATATATGTAAAGAATTGTGAAATGGATTTACAATATAAAGGAATTTGTTGAATTAGAACTTAATATTGATGAATGGTTTAAAAGGATACCTTGAGTAAAGAATACAAGCCATTTGCAAAAAAATTGCAAATGAGATTATTTAAATTAATTATATTAATTAAAATGTAAAGATAAGTGGGGTTGATTAACGAATTAATCATGTTTAGAGTGGATCAATTCAACTAATTAACTGAATTTGATAATTAAATTAGTTGTTAATTTAATGGAAATACTTAATAGTGAAGTATACCATTTTCGTTTTAATAAAGGTTGAAAGTTGATTATTATTTATTTTATAATGATCGAAGTGGTAATCTTGGGATAGTAGGTATAAATGGTGATATATGAACTATAAGGCCTATTTATAGTTAAACAATATTTTTAAGCAAATTATATTAATTATAATATAAGTTAAGTTTTAAATTGAAATTTTAAAGTGAATTCTTATTGAAATTATGTTGAATTGAATTTATAAAATCCAAGATTCGACGAAGTGTTTTAAAAAACAAGTTTATGGATTGTGTTGCAAATGATTTCAATTTTTAAACAAGTTAATAAAGTTATAAACATCGAAATGGCTTATGAAATGAATGAAAGGTTATAAGTGTGAAATGTGAGATAGAAATCGAAATAGAAACCCAAATTGAATTAAAGATGGGTAGGCAAGCAAAGTTATAAGAATCTGATCTAAAGTCGCATGTCTAAAGAAGAGATGAAGGTTTTAGTAACATGAAACTAGAATACATTTGAAATAAGTTGGTACTAAGTTTTATAAAGGATTTTATGTATTTTAGAATCAAGATTATATATAATGTTTTAAAAAGATATACTAAATGCATTAAGGAATATGATGCAGTTTTTAAGATATTGAAACTTGTCATACATTGGTTGAGTTAAGTAATTTTCGAGATGTAATTTGATGTTGGTTTTGGCCTTCGGGGTTGATACTAAGAGATTTATTCACTTACCAATTTACATTGAGGAGCCAATGAGTAGAGGTAATATGATAATGGAATTTTCTTATATCTGATAAGAAAAGGAAATGTTTTCTGAATTAGAAGTTCAATATTTACTTAACGACTGGTTAATTAAAGAGGCTAAATAATTCTGAGTACCGAATCGGTAAATATATTTTATTTTTATGGATGAATGGTTGTTTGTTTGATAGTTAAATAACTGACTATAAAATCTGGCCTACACGATTGTTGGTACGGAAACACCCGGATCGACTTTATATTCGAAAACCATTATGTACCAGTAAATACATGGAAGATGCTGAATGAAGATGGAGCAATTGAAGACCATTGATCTTCATGAGCGGAAGAGCTACTTGTTGAATTTCCTTGGTGGTCGCTAGAGATATTATGACTTATGACTCTATCATAAGTGAAATATTCGGATTGTAAGGACTACTTGCTACTGATCCATAGGGTGATACCAAGGATGTAATAGGATGGTGCCTTCGGTTCATCATGTTCGTGGATGACTTGTATGGACGAATGTTTAACAGAGTATTTCCAAAGGATTACGTACATTGATTTATATAAACGTATTTCTGATGGTGGTGGAGGAATTTGTTTCTCTTAGCTTAAACACCAAGAATAATTTTTTCGACATCAATTAGTGATTTGACGGATTTAACGATGTGTCATTCAAAGTGAATGGTGGCCAGACGTTCAGGAAAGTCAATTATAACCCCAAGCCTCATCAACCGGGAAATGGTATAAAATTGGGTAGGTCACATGGCTATGTGGGTCGCTCCCATTAGGGTATGTTGTCACCATCTAGAGAATATTCATATTTGTTCTTCTTTTCGCTTATGTATCTCCTAGGAATAGTCACGTTGCTAGCAACCATATGTGACAATATATTCGAAACATTCAAGCGAAGTGAATGGCTAGTCACGTTTAGCCTGGGTTGCAAGATGTTCTTATTGAATCCTGGTGTATTCCTCTCTAGAGATGCACTGTCGGAAGGTGGTCCCATACCTTTCCAGTTGGAATCCAATCTCTAATAAGAGCCCGCGGTTTTGATTGTATACTATGTATATAGAGCGTGAGATGCAAATGTTCTGCTAGATTATTATTTATTTATATTTAGACATTATCATAATATCAAAAATGCTTGCTTATTGTGTGCTTTGTACACATGATAGGGGGTTCTCGCTTCGTGTTAGGTGGTGAACAAGAGACTCTTACCCATACATATCCCGAAAATGTTAGTTGGTCGAGTCGCATGGCTGACCGTAAAAGCAATCCTGACATATCATTGTAAGCCTTGCTGCGAGAGTATCCGAGTGACCGATGGTTGAAAAGCCTAGGGTCATTACATCGGTATCAGAGCATAAGGTTTATTAATAACCTTGGCTCTGTGGCGTAACTCGATAGAGATGTGGTTAGTAATACCCTAAATTGAGTTTAAGTGTATATATATGAGAGCGTGTTTGTAGATTTCATATGCAAATGTTTTGTATTGTGTTATTTGATCGGTTCAATCTTGAATTGACAATGGATACAATATTGTTTTGTAAAAATGGTAATTGAAATAATTGTACCTGAATTATATTTTTGTATAAGAAATAATTTTGTCAAATTATTGAGATATTGGTGTGTTTGATGTGTTTGGTTGATTTGAATAAAATTCAGATTGAATAATGAATTGGAATGGTTTAATAGTGTAACGACCCGGAAAAATGGCGACCTTGGTTATTCGATATACAACACATATCGAGCATCCAAGGGTCGAAAATACCGGATGATTAATGAAATAAATTAGAGGGTAAGGAAAGATAAGATAGAAACTTAGAATAGAAGAAGAAGAAGAAGAATACAACATCAGAGTAACACGAATCTCATAATGGAACGAATAACATATAATATATGTAACATAACTTTGAAATATAAATCTGTACTTGAATATAAATCATTATCAAAGTACAACACTTACAACACAGCGGAAATAAACAATAGCTATATGATCCTGAAGCCTCCTGCTCCAGCTCTTCAAGTATCTGTAAATCCCGACTACTTGACTGCCTGTACAAAATTGGGCACCCAAGAGTTTACGAAAAATAAACAAAATAAACTCCGGGTCAGTCATGGGACTGGTATGAGTAAAACAGTTTAAAACAGTTTGAGCCATTAAACGATATCTCATAAGACCACGCCGTATAACGGAACGGGTTTTTCACTTATGAGAATCCAAAATATCTTTATATAAAAAACCTTTGATATTATAATAATGTCTATCAACCACAATATAATAATCATCTAGCGGAAACGCTTTCATCTCACGTTCTACATACATAGTATACAATCAAAACTGCAAGCATGTATTGGGTAATGGATTTGCAACTATGACAAGGTATGGAACCACCTTTCGCTAGTGTACCTCTAGAAAGGAATACATTGGGTTCAACAAGAACATCTTGCAACCCGACCATACATGACCGACCACTCATTTCGCTTGAGTGTATCGTATGTATATCACCAACGGTTGGGATCAGCAACCGTTTCCCGAATGGGACAACATCAACAATAGATTTTTAGAAGTAAATGAAACTCTAGATCATGTGATTATACACCCTACTTCGGAGCGACCGACTTAGCCATGTTGCCTGCCCGATTTCTGTCATTTACCGGATGTGAGGCTAGAAGCTACGCTTTATCATCACACCAGATTCACTTCGAATGCCACATCGTCAAATACATTAAATCACCGATTGACGTCCTCAACAATACATTATGTGTTAGCTAAAAGAAGTTTTCTTCTCCGCTTCCACTCTTGGTACAGTTGGAGAAATCAATATACGTGATCGTATGGAAATACTCTGTCAGATATCCGTCCATACAAGTCATCCAGGAACAAGATGAACCGAAGGTACTATTCAGTATATCCATCTTAGGCACTGTTATCTAAGACTTATACAATAGCCCTTGCACTTTACTTCGTCTTCAATTTTCTTTGGCATATATGATTCGCAACGCTTATGCCAATACAGAGTGGTTCTTTGGATAATAATCCAACCGGTCTCTCCATATTAACAACGTTAAAATGGTCAAAAATTCGATAGTCTGTGATTTAACCATCAAAGAAAACAGGTGTGCAAACCACGATATTATTTCCAAATGGAAATTATATCGATCAATCATCATTTAACATTTATCTCTTTAGTTCATTTTTCATCTCTTGTTTCCCTATATTCAACATTTCTTATTTTCTAAATTTAGAAAATATATGTTATTACCCTTGGAAAACATTTCCATTCCTTGTTTTCTATATCAGAAAACATTTCTGGTTCTTATTTGGAAAACATTTCCAAAACTCCTTCATTGGGCTTAAACAGATGTTTAAACAAACCATCGCAATGCCAATTCAAACCATTACGCTTATTAACTAAATTCCTTTAACCAACCATCACTATCGAACCTTAACCATTTCTAAATTAAAAACGAAGTCAATCAAGTTGGGGTATAATTACCCCTCAGACCTTAACTGAATAACATTTCAAATCTCGAAATAGGGTAAGTTCATCTTTTAACCCTTTAATACTTCCTTGTGAACCCTCGGGTTCTATTTACGAACCACCTTCTTTTAGAAGTTTACGTGATTATAACAATGGTGTTATAATCTCCTGCATCTGAATTATATTATCTTTACTATGACTTTTATTTCCTAACTCGAATAATATGACGACAACTAATTTATTTACTCCTATTCGGTTAATTCTAATCTATAACTCTTATTTGGAATAACTCCAACATAATAACTCTTACTGGATTAACTCTTATTTGAATAACTTATTCGAATAATTTATATTCGATTTGCTTACTTACGAATACTTATATTCGATAATCTCTTTCTTCGAATAAACTATATTTGATTTAACTCCCGTCGAGTAACTAGATTCAATCAACTCACTTCGAATATTTCTGATTCGATTATCTCATTTCGAATATCTTTGATTCGATTATCTCACTTCGAATATCTACTATTCGACTATCTCACTTCGAATATTTACTATTTGATTATCTCACTTCAAATATCTACTATTTGATTATCTCACTTCGAATATTTCTGATTCGATTCACTTCTTCGAATAATTAAATTCGATTAACTCATTTCAACTCTATTCAAATAAAATAAATTTGATAATCTCCATTTGAATAACTCTAGTTCGATTTAACTCTATTTAATAACTCTAGTTCGATTTAACTCTATCGATTAACTCTAACTGATTAACTCTAACTGTTTAACTCTTACTGGTTAACTCTAACTGTTTAATTCTAACTATTCAACCCTAACTGTTTAACTCTTTGTCCTTATTCAGTTTCAACATCGATGTTGAAATCGATTCTTACTTCTTTATATAAGTCCTGACTTATATATTCTATTTATCCAAATGATAAATATTTAACTTAATTTATAAATATCATTTATAAATCAATCTGCTCCTTTTATCTGTTTACTTCTTCATATATAAGTTCAGACTTATATATATCTATTTATCCAAAGATAATATTTCTTTTATAATCTATTCGATTTATTCTACAAATAAATATTTCCTTTTATTCTATTCTATTTATTCTACAAATAAATATTTCCTTTTATTCTATTCTATTTATTCTACAAATAAATATTTCCTTTTATTCTAACTTATCCTTCGATTTTATAATTATTTTATTTTACAAAAATCCTTTTCCCTTTCTATATAAAATCCATCGATTTTATATAAATAATTCATTTTCAAAATACACTTTGAAAATCCCCTTTCCCACATCCAGTATTTCTTATGGTATTTAACATACCATATGACAACGATAAATATCGTCCAAACACACATAATCAACAACAGATTATATATCACATCATATATCATAATATATGAATCACAGTAAAATTAATGTTGTGGAATACAGTTGGATTCCTCCAACCTGTTTCCCTGCATCACGGATGTTAAACAATATTGATAACATCACTTTCAGTTCCATATGATATATTCTATTAAACTGTATCAATATAGAAATTCAACTAACTGACTAGCAGTTCAATCAAACAGTCAACACACAACAATCAACAGATGATTAACAGTTCTAAAAATACGTTATAAAAATATAACTGTTCAGAGTTAGTGAGATTTACTCACTTTGGCAGTTCATCGTTAAAGAACGATAAACTGTTTTGTTTGATTTGAATCAAACAATTTATTTCGCCATAAATTCATATGAGCCCCAATCTACTTCCAGTCAGTTCCATTGTGAAGCTCTCGTCCATATGGTCCCAATGCAACTTAGGGTTCGTCAATCTGATATCGTATGACCGAGATATAAAGGTTACAAGTTTGAACTTATTTAAACATTAAATTATAAATATTATATGGGCCTTTACCCTTTGCAAACACCCTTGGCCCATCTTCCTTTTGTTAAAGCCCATACCCGCGTTTAACTCATCTTCATCCTCCAGACTAAATGACGCAGCCTCCTCCTTTCTCAAGCCATTACAACGACTTTAGCCACCTCATTCACCATCATCAAACAACGAAACCCCAAACCGAGCATACCATTCAACTGCTCTTCAAAATCACTTCATCCCCAACACCTCGAGGTCAAACTCGATCTTGCCTGGGCATTTCCGACTTCGATCTCAAAAGGCTCGGCTACAGGTACCCCGCGACACAAGAAGTCGTCGAACACCACCATAAAGATGGAGTAGCTGCTATTCTCCATCACAAACTTGAATCCATCGTTCGTTCCTCCCCTCGACGCCTCAATCTCCGACAATTGTGAACCCTAGGTCACGGTTTATAAAACCGACGAGCCAATACTGACGTCGAACCAAAAACAAAGTATACAGAAATGGAGAGAATGATTCCAGCAACTCAAATATGTACTCATATTGATTTATAGAATTTTATCTTATTTGATTTTGATTTTTCTTTTCATTTGTTGAAGAACAATACAAAGAATTGACGGTGGAAAAATGTGGTTGACTGAGGAAGTAGTGAATTAGGTTTAGAATTTTAGTTGGGGTATTTATAGAAAGTTTTAGATATTTTATCTTCGAATATTATATTAAATTATAATCATATGTTGTTTTTATTTGTCCTTCAAAATTCCTGTGACCACATACGATACCCAAAAATCACGAAAATTGACATGCAGCTACAGCTCGACATTACGGTCCCAAAGAAACTGGTTTCATCGAATTCTGAGGTCGTTTGCAAAACTGGCTATTTTTAAAGCTCTGAATGACCCATTTAAATATATAAATATATTTAAATATAATTACATTAAATATTTATAAATAAATATTAGCGTCTATATTCACAGTGGAATGCCATACAGCTCTAGAATATTCCTCTATGAATTTCTAACTTGATATTCACTTCTAGGTCAACCCGATATTCTATTTATATTGAAATTCCTTTTAAAAAATATAAATAATTCCTTTATAAATTATAAAGGAATTCCACGACGACTTTTCTAAAATTTGATTTAGACATAAATATAAATCTACACGACGAATTTCCGATTTTTCTCTTCCACTAGAAAGATATACTCCACCAGCTCCACACGTTTCTTGTTTCACAGAAATCCGGCTTAAAATGAATCCTGTACATTCAGTTGAAGTTCGAATCGCCAATTTACAAACTGCAGCGCCATTTCAAAATTGATTTTAATTATAATATAATTATACGTTCAAACTGTCGTTCAAATAATATATTCGTTATTCAAATTATAAACTGAATTTAATATCACAGGTGACCCAGTTCACACTATATAGGCATTTCATCCAATTCTGGTTATTTCAGAATTTAATTTATTATTTTAAATTAAATATTCACCATTATTAAATTCCACGACCATAAAATTCTCTAAACCACCATTTAATTCACTATATCACTATTTATATAATTAAATAAATTAATTATAATACCTCTGCAAATGTGCGTCATTACAAATAGAACCAAAAGAATTTCACATATAGAATTTTTGAATAAGAAATTCAATATGAGATTGAACGAATCACAGTTTAACTTGAAAATAAATTAAATAAAAGTAGCAGGAAAATTGGATGATTTTTTATATGAATTCAGAAAATGGAAGTAAACTAATTTGGAAAATATACTAGTTAATTGGATTTGGGATTGGAACTTAACTTGGTTAAGTGTAATTAAATTAAGAATGATACTGAAACTAAATAAACTAATTCGGTATTTGGAAATTAAATGAATAGGATTAAATAGAAATCAATCGAATATTAACCAATTGATGTTCATACTTGTTAAATCAAAGTAAATATTAATATTGAATGTAAATTCGATTGATTTAATTGTGTTGGTTGTGCATTGGTTGTTAATTGATTATTGATTATTTGTTAGATAGATTGAGTATAATTCATCAATGGTTTAATATAGGGTCGAATGAATTAAAACTAAATTCCAACATAATAAATTTAAACCGGAATGGAATGGCATATGAATGGAAACTAATGATTTATACCTGTATATGCAAATGAATTTATGCTTCATGTCTGATTTTGGCTTTGGTATAGTTATACTTGTTGATTAATGAAATATTATTTAAATTTCACGTAATTTTAACTTATAAGTTAAACCGAGTTAAGTACAAGTGCCAAAAGGCTATGAGGATAGATCAGGTTGCGTATATTGCATAAAAGTCGGTCAAGTATGCTCAATATCACTCGTAAAAGGTACGCCTACACGAAAATATAATTTTTTGTTTTTGAAAATTTATTTTCTGACCGTGTAGGTCAACGTATATATATTATTTGTTCCTGCGATATCGTAGAAGTCCCTCCGTATAGGGGAGGTTCTACCGAATTTTTCCGAGAATTTAAGTGTTAGAATTTTTTTGACATTTTTGAATTTTTTTTTACCGATATTGAATTTGTTTTCAATTTGAAATAAATTGAATTTTAAAGTTAATGCGTTTATGACATTTTTCTTACCATAGTAGTTTCAAGGATGGAATTCTTTTAAGGGCCGAAGACTGCAACGACCTAGATTTTTCAATCATTTGAATTTGAATATTTAAATCGGTTTTAAATATTATATTGGATATATTATTGTATTTTAATATTGAATTTGTTTTTAAAATGAAGTTTGAACATGAAATTTATATTTAATTTATAACGAGCTCGAAATGGCGTTGTAGTTTGTAATATTGAATTTTGATCTTTAATTGAATATACAGGATCCGATATAAGTCACATTTATGTGAAAAAAGAAACGTTTGGATCTACTTGATTATAATTTTCTAATAAAAAAGAAAAATCAAGATTTTGTTTTATATATTGTTAGTTATGTTCAGTTCAAATTTTAAAATAGTCGCTATAGAAATCATTTATAAACTGTAACGTTTATTTAATAAAATAATAAGGATTTCAATATAATTGAATAATGTTTTAACTTGAAATTGATGATATTGAGTTATAAATCCATATTGTTTATATTAGAAGTTGTATATATTATTCCATTTGGATATTTAAGATAATAATAATTTACTATTATTCAATTAGATTGTTGTGGAAATTAATTAATATTTTAATTATACTATATAAGCCTTAAGAATAGTCATTTTGCAAACAGTCTCAGTTTTCGATGAAATTAGTTTCACTGGAACCGTAACGTTAATTTATTGTACGGAATCAAATTTCGTTGTAAACTGATGTCGTATGTGACCTCAGTAGACAAAAGCGCTTAAATCTTAATTTAATTGTTTTTTCGATTTAATTTGGTATTTAAGAATAACTGAGTATCTAACAAACTTTGTTTTCAGCGAAATAAATTTTAATAAATCTATGATGATTTATTATGTTAGTATTTCAATTTTCAAGTTGGTTGGATTTATTTTGTTATCATGCGCAATTTAAATGTGTGTCGATTCACGTATGTGAATTTATAAAGGAATTTTCACAGACGATATCGGAATTCGACGAAACCTGTTTCATCATGTCTGGAATGTTGTTTTATGCCAGGATGCAAAATTTTATCCCGATTAGAGGTTGTTTGAGGGTGATTTTGTACGTTACTTCGTGTGTAAGTTTTTAAATTAATATTATAGTAAGATGTGGCTATGAATAGGGCATCCTTAACCCAAATTTCATTGGTCACTTAAATAACCCATAGTCAATATTCAGGCCGCCGCCTCCTGTAAATGAGTGAACGTAATTACCCCCAACTTTTTCCCCTAGATTCTTCAAATCAACACATTTTTTTCTGACACTTTCAACTAAAATCATTTCGACGGCGATCGGAACCTCGTTCTGGTCGGCTGCAATGTGGATTGGAAAGCTGTAGTTGTCCGATTTGGGTCGAAAGCGAAAGCGATTGAAGTTCATGGAGCTTTTGCAGGCCGTTGGTGCTGTCAAGTTGCACAGAACTCAACACAAAGGAAGGCGAGGCTTTGATGCTTCATGGAATGGTTTTTGATCAACTATCAGATCGCTATGGGTGTGTGCGGCGGTGAGGGTTTCCTCTTGATGATGAAGCATATTCCTTATGGAATGAAGTATCAGGCTTGCGTGAGGAAGGAAAGTTCATCGAGGTTGATTCCTTCTGAAGTAACTAACTAGATGTAATTAATGTATATAGTTATATGTAAAATTAGTTACTAAAACTCATATTAACGTAGAATGTTAATTTTGTGCAGGCCAGGGTAGTTGTGCAGAAAGGAAGTGGGAAGATAAAAGGATCGACAAGATTTTATTGCAAACGTAATTAAGATATTATATTAATTAAGTTATATTAACTTTAAATAGAAATTTGTTGACTTAAAACCCTAGTTAAGAACAAAACAAATCTGAAAATGTAATCAGTTTTTCTATATACCTACGTCGGTCCTTGTTTTCCATTTCAAATTTACTGGACTGCTAAGTTTAATAAAAATGGTTAGTTTATTTTTAAACTTAATTAAGGAAAACAAATTGTATAAAGCAAGCCAGGCTTGTACTTAATTCAAATAGGATCGGCGGTCTATAATGTAAAATGCAAATATTTTTATGATAATTAATTAGGAGATAATATCATAAGGTATTAATTAGATAACTAGGAAGTTGAATTATAATTAAAATAATTAGTAATTTATTTAAATTAAATCGAATAATTATAATAATTAAAACTTTTTCATATCGTAACAGAATTGGAAAAAAACCATATACTGTTGGAATCGTCTTGATGAGTACGACGTCATGGAACAGAACTAGACGAATTGGAATCAACCGGATTTTTCAGTTAAATTAAAAACTTGTTTAATTTAACTAGAACAAGCCGTTTAAATGACGAATCAAATCAAGGTGAGTTAAACTCACTCAGTTTGTCCCACTTATATTATATATAAGTCAGGTTTTATAATTGTATGTTATGGTTGCTAATGGCTGACTGCTTGTTAAATATATATATATATATATATATATATACGCATATATTGATTGAACCGATGAAACTAAACGTTGTTTAATTTTAGTGAAAAACCAAATCGTTATTTTAACGATTGTAACCAATTGAGGTAACTTACCTTGTTGGTCACGTTTATAAAATAAACTTGTTAAATTAAATAAATTGTTTGAATTGTTTTGTTGTGTTAAATTATTATTATTGATCATTATAGAAATTATTAGTTTAAATTAAATAATTATTATTGAATGATTTATTTTGTGGTAACGTACTTGGATGCACAGAATAACAGGTTGGAGGGATCCAACTAGATTCCTCACCAATAATTGTTAATTTTTATTATATTATTATATATGTTAAGATAATCAATTTGTGATGCAGGGATTGACAGGTTGGAGGAATCCAACAGGATTCTTCACTAATATTGATAATGTTTATCAATATGATTTGTTGTGTTCATTTGGATGTGAAATTAGTTAATAATTTTTGATTTGGTACTTCAGCAGATATTTACCTTTTTATTATCACTGATTAAATAAAAGATTTTTTGAAATTGATATTACATCGATTGTGAATGTTTTCAAAGTTAAATATATATTTGAAATACAATGTTTATTTTAAAAATAAACGTAGAAGATTTGTTTACATTTTTTAAAGACTATTTAAATTATAGTAAATAGGAATTCCAAGATATAAATAAATGGTTAACTAGTTAAAATTAAATGGGAAGTATAAAACGGTTTCAAAGAAGGGTTAAAGTGGCGTAAACGGAATGTTTAAAGAATTCAAATGTTGAAATGGACCAACGGAATTGGAAAAGTACTATAATTGATTTAAAGGAACTGAATAGTGATTTTCGTAAACAAATGAATGTTTTTGCAAACGCTGTTTATAAATATATGAAATGTGATAAAAATGGTTTTTCATGAATGAGATTAGAAAACGATTAGAATTGGGAATGGGATATTGATTTGGAATGTGACTGGATTTAGGACAAATAATTAATAATTAAGTTTTCAAGTCAAGATTTGCCGAAAGGGAATTATTAATGGAAATAGGTATAAACTATATATATGTGGGAAGAATTGTGAAATGGATTTATAAAATAAAGAAATTCATATAATTAGAACTTAATATTGATGAATGGTTTAAATGGATACGCCAAGTAAGAATACAAGTCATTTGCAATTTTTTTGCTAACGATATTATTTAAATTAATTATATTAATTTAAATGAAAAGACTATGTAGAGTTGATTAACGAATTAATCATGTTTAGCGTGGATTAAGTTAGCTATTTAACTGAATTTGATTATTAAATTATTTGTTAATTTAATGGAAATATTTAACGGTGAAGTAAACCATTTGTGTTTTAATAAATGTTGAAAGTTTATTATTATTTATCTTATAAAAATCAAAGTGGTAAATCTTGGGATGAAAAAGGTATAAATGGAGATTTATGAACTAAAGGGATATTCATAGTTGAATGATATTTTTAAGAAAATTATATTAATTATAATATAAGTTAAGTTTTGAATTGTAATTTTAAAGCGAATTATTATTGGAACTCTATTGAATTGGACTTATAAAATCCAAGATTCGATGAATTATTAAAAAAAACAAGTTTATGGAATGTGTTGCAAATGATTTCTATTTTTGAAACAAGTTAATAAAGTTATAAACATTGAAATGGCTTATGAAATGAATGAAAGGTTAGAAGTGTGAAATGTGAAATGGAAATCGAAACAGAAACCCAAATTGAATTAAAGATGGTTAGGCAAGCAAAGTTATAAGAAGTCGATCTAAAGTTGCATATCTAGAAGAGATGAAGTTTTTAGTAAGATGAAACTAAAATAGATTTGAAATAGGTTGGTACTAAATTTTATAAAGGATTTTATGTATATTAGAATCAAGATTATATATAATGTTTTAAAAAGATATACTAAGTACGTTAAGGAATATGATGCAGTTTTTAAGATATTGGAACTTGTTGTACGTTGGTTGAGTTGAGTAATTTTCGAGATGTCAATCTGATGTTGGTTTCGGCCTTTGAGGTTGATACTGAGTGATTTATCCACTTACCAATTTACAACAAGGAGCCAATGGGTAGGAATGAGATGATAATTGAATTTTCTTATATCTAATAGGAAAGGGAAATGTTTTCCGAATTAAAAGTTCAATATTTTATTAATGACTGGTTAACTAAAGAGGCTAAATAATGTTGGGTAACAAATCAGTAAATACATTTTATTTTTATGGATGAATGATTATTTTTTTGATAGTTAAATAACTGACTATCAAATCTGGCCTATAGGAAGACCGGGATCAAATTTATATTCAAAAACCATTCTGAACCAATAAATATGTGGAAGATGCTGTGTAACGACCCGCAAATCCGTGCTATCTGAGTTGACTAAATACAACACACGTCCAACCCAAATAACACAGAAATACGAACCATTAATAGAAAGAAGATAGAGGGTGAGAATAGATAAGATAGAAATATCAGAATAGAAGAAAAACGAAGATCACAAACTCACAGCGGAACGAATAAAATATATTATATAACATAACCTTTGAAATACAAATCAGTAACTTTATATACATACCATCATCAGAGCACAACAGTCATTTGATTCAGCGGAAGTAACTCTAAATAACTAACGTTGAAGCCTCCAGCTTCAAGCTCCTCCAAGTGTATCTGTAAAAGCCTGAAACACTTGACTGCCCGTACAAATTTGGGCACCCAAGAGTTTAGGAAAAACAAAAACAAAACAGACTCTGGGTCATTCATGGGACTGGTGTGAGTAAACTCCAACCACTTGTTTAACTTTTAGAAATCCTTTCGAAAGAAAAGATAATAGTAAGACCAGCTCACACATAAACATGGACGGTTTTTACCTTACTATAACCCAAAACACTTTGATATCAAATCCAGTGATATTATAGTAATGTCTACATCAAATAAATAACCAAATAGCAGAACGCTTGCATCTCACGCTCCACATACATAGTATAAAATCAAAAACCGCATGGCGCTTATTGGAGATTGGATTTCCAACATGACAAGGTATGGAACCACCTTCCGATGATGTATCTCTAGAGGCGAATACACCTGGGTTCAACAAGAACGTCTTGCAACCCGGCCCACACATGACCGACCACTCATTTCACTTGAGTGTATCGAATGTATATCACCAACGGTTGGACTCAAACCACTGTTTCCCGAATGGGCAGAATCGATAGATTTAGAACAAAAGGAATTTCTCTAGATAGGTGATTATACACCCTAATGGGTGCGACCCACATAGCCATGCTGCCTGCCCGATTTTTGTCCTTCCCCGGTTGTTGAGGCCTGAGGCTACGCATACTTACCATTCATTGATAGCACAATCACTTTGAATGCCACATTGTCAGATCCGTTAATCACTAGTTAAGTTTGCACAAATATTCTGGATATTATGCTAAGGGATAAATCCGTTGCAACCATATATATTCATACAGACCAACCCATTTGATCATTGGAAATACTCTGTCAGACATTCGTCCATTTACATTCGTTCTGGGATTGAACGAAACCGAAGGCACTATTTCTATAAATAGAAAAAGCCCTTGCACTTTACTCCGTCTTCAATATATTCAGCATACTTGGTTCGCAACGCTTATGCCGATACGGAGTGGTTCTTCGGATAATAATCCAACCGGTCTCTCCATATTGACAACGATGGTCAAAAACTTCGATAGTCTGTGATTTAACTATCGAATAAAAACAAGTGTTCATCCAAACATATCAAACTAATCACTGGGCTCTTTAATTAATATTTCATTAATTAAATCTCTTCTCTATTTTCTCTATCAATATTTGTTACCCAAATATTTTCAATAATCATCTTGGCCTCTTATGCCATTTGGAAAACGTTTCCAATTGTCAACTTCTTTTATTTTCTATATATTAGAAAAATCTCTAATTGGAAACAATTCCAATCACTTTTCTCTATCCCTTTTTGTTTACAACATTCGATTTTTATATTCACTTTACTATCGAATTCAACACGTCGATACAATGATTTCAAATTATCAAAATATCTTAAAAATATTCTAACTCCTTAAATTCCCGGAAAATTTCGCCATAACCTCCCCTGTATCGGGAGCATCGGGAAATTTCAAATAGCTTCCCGGTATCTTCCTCAGTCAAAAAGAAAAAGGAAAAGCCAAGCGGCTTGCCGATACGGCGCATAAATCTCATATATGAATTAAACATGTACCTTTTTGTCGAGCACATAAATTTAAATCTTCATATGCTTCATAACAAACCTGCTTACACATGTTCACCTGTTTTCAATTCAATTCAACTCAATCCATTCGTTCGAATTCAATTTTGAATCGTTTGAATTCAGTTTCGCTCAATTATTCTTTAATTAGCCCTTCTTGCATATTTCACTTCTTTGTTGAACATAACACGTTCAAATAAAGTGTTTAACTTGCTCACAACCAAATTGAATTTCAATTTCAATTCCAGTTTCCTTTTTTCTATTTCGAATATAAATTCTCAAATCGAATTCACTTATTTAAGGCTCAATATTCATTCGAAATCTCATTAACTAATTTCTATTCGAATTAGTTAACTCTATTCAATAAATCAAAAATCTGATTTCTATTTCAGAAATCAACTCATTACTCCACTGGAGTTCACATATATTTTATAACTCACATCTGGATTTTTCTAAATAGAAATTTCGATTTTTATTTGCTTAAAATCCTTTAATTTAATTAAATAAACCGTTATGGTTTTATAATGGTTCTGTCGCTGTTTTTCTGAAAATTTGATTTTGACATAACTCAAAATCTACACGACGAAATTCAGATTTTTCTCTTTCATTAGAAAACTATTATCAAACTGGTCCTGACGTTTCTTGTTTCGAAGAATTTCGACTTCAATTGCGTTCTGTATACTCAATTGAAGTTCGAATCGCTATTTTACGAACTGCAGCGCTGCGGCGAGTTCGTTTTAATTATATTTATATATAAAAAACCCTTTAAACTTCTTTAAAATGAATTCAACTCTATCTAATATATATATATTCATATATATTTCAAATTCCATTTGAATCTTTACATTTCGAATTCCATAGTTTTAAATCCTGTATTCAAATCCCATTTGAAATTCTTTATTCGAATTCCATTTCAAATTCTTTATTCGAATTCCATTTCAAATCCTCTATTCGAATTCCCACCTTAATTCAACTCTTTTTTTTTTTTTGAATTTCTATATTTGAAATTCATACCTGAATTTAAATATCCAAACTCCATTTAAATTTCTATTTGAAATTTTAAATGTTTCAAATTCCATTTGAACTTCTATATTCCAATTTCTATATTTGAATTCTATTGGAATTCCAATATTCAAACTTCTTTTTTTTTTTAATTCTTTATTCAAATTCCATAGTTTAAAACCCATTTGAATTTCATCTTCAAACCCCATAGATCAATTCCTATTTGAATTCAATTTGAATTTCTTATATTCAAATTCCATTTTCCATTTCCGACCCCATTTGAATTTCTAATATTCAAATTCATTTTCAACACCATTTGAATTTCTGATATTCAAATTCATTTTTAACACCATTTGAATTTCTAATATTCAAATTCATTTTCAACACCATTTGAATTTCTTCACTCAAATCCATTTGAATTCCCTTGAATTCAAATTCCATTTCAAAACCATTTGGATTTTCTATTTTGAAATCCTATTTGAAATTCTATTTCCAATTCTACTTTGAAATCCTATTTTCAAAGTTTATTTCAAATTCTATTTTGAAATCTCATATTCAAATTTCTACTTGAATTTCCGTATTCAATTCCAAGTTCAAATTCAACACTTGAATTTCTATTCCAAATCTCAATTAAAATTTCATATTTAAATTCCATTCAAATCTCTATTCAAATTTCACATTTGAATTCCTCTTTGAAATACTATATTTCAAATTCTATTCAATTCTTCTTTGAAATTCTATATTTCAAATTCTATTTTGAAATTCTTCTTTGAAATTCTATATTTCAAATTCTATTTTGAAATTCTTCTTTGAAATTCTATATTTCAAATTCTATTTTGAAATTCTACATTCAAATCTCTATTCAAATTCTATTTGAACTTCTATTTGAATTTCTAATATTCAATCTCTTCTTAAAATTCAAATATTTAAACCCCTTTTTAAAATCCAAATGTTATACTCAAATTTCATTTGAGTTATACATTTAAAAATTTCATTTCACGTCCTATTTTGAAATTTTATTTCAAATTCCAATTTCACGCTTGCATTTCTATTTCCGAATTATCAAATGATAATTCTTTTCACTTCGTTTATAACTTCGTTATAAAAGAACTATTTATAAACTTCGTTTATAAAGAAACTACTTGTTTTATTTTTCAAAACAAGTTTATATTTTTATTCCATTTAAAATTCAAATTCTATTTAAAAATAGAATTTTACCCTTTCTAAATCTCAATATCCTTTCACGATATTTTTATAAATCAATATTCAAGCCCAGTGATAATTTAAACAACCAAATCAATCAATTTCCAATTATTTGATTTTAACACATCATATATGCATATATATGAAATCAAACAAACAGCAAATAGATAATATATTTTTGAGGAATCCAGTTGGATTCCTCCAACCTGATTTCCTGCATCCACAGATGTTAGCACATAAATAATACCCATTCTGCTTCGTGGCAGAATATCGCGGTATGAAGGTCATCCACTAATCATAGCGTGGGGCGTATAGGGTAATCATCCGCTATGAAACCGCGGGCATCCGCTAATGAGACTGCGGGAATCCAACCAACCAATCAACCCAATATATATATATAGCCTAAATAACTAATATATGTAAAGCAAGCAGAAAAATCCAAACGAGCAACAACCATTATTTTTAATGAAATAAAAATAATTATAAATAAAAGGTGAGTGAGATTTACTCACCAGGATTTAATTCGTCGAGTACCCCATTTAAGCTTATCGTATAGATTTCACGATTCCTTTGTACCTCTATTTTCAATGTAAACAATATAAATATATTTCAGTTTTTGAACTTCACTAATTTAATTTAAATTAATTACTCATATGTAAATTAAATTCCAATTTAATCCTTAACTACTTAGTTTACAGATTTTATCCTTTACTAACTAATCTATATATTAAATCTATTTCCAATTAAATAAACTAATTTACTTTAAATAAATTTCCAAATTAATAGTAAACACCATTTCCTTTTCTCTCAACAATGTACGAATTCAGTTCTAACTAATATGCTAATTCCTACAAGTTATTCAAATTGATTAAATCAACTACCAATTTAAATTAAGAAAAATATACCTTAAATTCTCTAATTAAATTCCCCTTTTTCTTTCTTCAGTCCCTGTTTCCCTTCCTGAACCCATCGATGACCCCTCTTCTCCATAACTGTAATCGAAATGGCTCATCATCCAATCGCACCTTCCCAGTTCACAGATGTTCCACTTCGCAGACCTCACCAGATTTCATCGTCGTGCCTTATTCGAGTAACCGCACCTCGACTTCTTCAATAGACAGCTCCATCTTCTCCTGTAAACACGAGCGCCCCCTTCCATTTGAAAGCTTCATCTTCGCGACCCCCTTTCTCACTAAATCCTTAGGTCGAACTCGAGTCTGACGTTGCGGGGTACTCCAGATCCAAGAAAGAGTGGATCGCAACCCCCCCTCGCCATTAGCACAAATCGCGGCTTCCCCCTAGGTTGCGTCGAGCTCCAGGAATTCACGGATTGAATCTCGATTTTGATTTCAAAGTCCTTTTTTTTTTTTTTTTTTTTTTTTAGAAGAGGATCGATTTACAGATTTTAAATGAAAAAGAAAATAAAAGGGGTAGTCGCGATTTTTATAGAAGGAGGAGGGAGACAGGAGGTACACAGGCCATTAATTTGATGTTTTCCTTCGTGCTGAAGTAAGGGGACAGAAGCTTGTGCTCGAGAAGAAAATAGCTGCGTGATTTTTACAAGTTAGGGTGGCGTTCGGAGTAGGTCGGCTCATAATCTACCGATGTGAATTTTTATTTTGATTTTTACTTTAATTAAATCGTCTGGCGGTCCTTTAATTTAAAACCCTGGACCTCTATTTTTAACGTGACAACCGACATCTCCAATATTACAACATTACTTTGAACTCTGTGATTTGATATTGAAATTTAAATTCGAATGTAAATATAAACGGCCATATTAAATTGAAAATTCAATAAAAATATCATTTATATTATCAACTAAATATTTAAAATAATATTAAATATTTAAAATAAATTATTCAAAAATCTGGGTCGTTACATTCTTCCCCCCTTAAAATAATTTCGTCCTCGAAATTGCTAAGGTAGGAAAAAAAGGTACAAATCTATTTCTTTTCAACATCTCACTTATGTTGAAACTCAACTCCTCCTATTTCTATGACTTTATTTTCAACCAAAACTTTTGGTCTTCTTCCTTTCATATGCCTTCACATTCAATTCATATTTATTCCAATTTATTTCAATAAACCTATTTAAATTGATTCTAATCAATTCATTCACTTCGACCCATCTAACTTGTTTAAATTTAAATTCCAGAATTCAAATCCCTGGATTTTTCTTTTCAAATTCTTTTGAAATCCCATAAATATATACATATATTTATTTTCATTTCAAATTCAAAACATTTGAATATTCAAACCAATTTGGTTTCTTTCAAACAAATTTCCATCAAAACTTTCTAAGGTAGCAATTCATCACTTAGAAACTCGGAAATGAACACTGATGATGTTGCAATCATCATCAGAATTATTTCTCAGCCACTGAAGTGAGTTCAGTGCTTTATTTTTTTCAAAATCCATGATTTCTTTCAAATCCTTTAAAACAAATCTATATCATTTTAATTTACTTTGAAAAATATTTTTCAACTTCCCAGGATTTGAATTCTTAATTCTGGTTTGAATTTAATTCTAATTCATCTCATTTGTATATTTAATTCCTATACAAATCCTATTTGGTTATAAATAACCATTCCAATTTTATAATCTCATTTGATTATAATCTTAACAATCAACACATCCATATAATAATTTCAGAAAATTATTAGTTATATATCAGAATAGAATTTTGGGTAAAATTGTTTCATCTACCCATTTTAAAACTATATCGTGTTCAATCTTCTGTTCAAGTATTTAGAAACTCCTATCGATGTCGTGGCGTCCCACGATTCGACCAGAATTCATAAACCACTCAACAGACTAGCCAACACAATATAAAACAACTTTTATATCAACTAACAAATACGCTCTCTCGTATCTATACACTCAACTCATTCTAGGGTACTACTGACCCTATCTCTAATGAGCACATGCCACACAAGCCTAGGTATTCGCTCAACCTAAGCTCTGATACCACTGTAACGACCCGCAAATCCGTGCTATCTGAGTTGACTAAATACAACACACGTCCAACCCAAATAACACAGAAATACGAACCATTAATAGAAAGAAGATAGAGGGTGAGAATAGATAAGATAGAAATATCAGAATAGAAGAAAAACGAAGATCACAAACTCACAGCGGAACGAATAAAATATATTATATAACATAACCTTTGAAATACAAATCAGTAACTTTATATACATACCATCATCAGAGCACAACAGTCATTTGATTCAGCGGAAGTAACTCTAAATAACTAACGTTGAAGCCTCCAGCTTCAAGCTCCTCCAAGTGTATCTGTAAAAGCCTGAAACACTTGACTGCCCGTACAAATTTGGGCACCCAAGAGTTTAGGAAAAACAAAAACAAAACAGACTCTGGGTCAGTCATGGGACTGGTGTGAGTAAACTCCAACCACTTGTTTAACTTTTAGAAATCCTTTCGAAAGAAAAGATAATAGTAAGACCAGCTCACACATAAACATGGATGGTTTTTACCTTACTATAACCCAAAACACTTTGATATCAAATCCAGTGATATTATAGTAATGTCTACATCAAATAAATAACCAAATAGCAGAACGCTTGCATCTCACGCTCCACATACATAGTATAAAATCAAAAACCGCATGGCGCTTATTGGAGATTGGATTTCCAACATGACAAGGTATGGAACCACCTTCCGATGATGTATCTCTAGAGGCGAATACACCTGGGTTCAACAAGAACGTCTTGCAACCCGGCCCACACATGATCGACCACTCATTTCACTTGAGTGTATCGAATGTATATCACCAACGGTTGGACTCAAACCACCGTTTCCCGAATGGGCAGAATCGATAGATTTAGAACAAAAGGAATTTCTCTAGATAGGTGATTATACACCCTAATGGGTGCGACCCACATAGCCATGCTGCCTGCCCGATTTTTGTCCTTCCCCGGTTGTTGAGGCCTGAGGCTACGCATACTTACCATTCATTGATAGCACAATCACTTTGAATGCCACATTGTCAGATCCGTTAATCACTAGTTAAGTTTGCACAAATATTCTGGATATTATGCTAAGGGATAAATCCGTTGCAACCATATATATTCATACAGACCAACCCATTTGATCATTGGAAATACTCTGTCAGACATTCGTCCATTTACATTCGTTCTGGGATTGAACGAAACCGAAGGCACTATTTCTATAAATAGAAAAAGCCCTTGCACTTTACTCCGTCTTCAATATATTCAGCATACTTGGTTCGCAACGCTTATGCCGATACGGAGTGGTTCTTCGGATAATAATCCAACCGGTCTCTCCATATTGACAACGATGGTCAAAAACTTCGATAGTCTGTGATTTAACTATCGAATAAAAACAAGTGTTCATCCAAACATATCAAACTAATCACTGGGCTCTTTAATTAATATTTCATTAATTAAATCTCTTCTCTATTTTCTCTATCAATATTTGTTACCCAAATATTTTCAATAATCATCTTGGCCTCTTATGCCATTTGGAAGACATTTCCAATTGTCAACTTCTTTTATTTTCTATATATTAGAAAAATCTCTAATTGGAAACAATTCCAATCACTTATCTCTATCCCTTTTTGTTTACAACATTCGATTTTTATATTCACTTTACTATCGAATTCAACACGTCGATACAATGATTTCAAATTATCAAAATATCTTAAAAATATTCTAACTCCTTAAATTCCCGGAAAATTTCGCCATAACCTCCCCTGTATCGGGAGCATCGGGAAATTTCAAATAGCTTCCCGGTATCTTCCTCAATCAAAAAGAAAAAGGAAAAGCCAAGCGGCTTGCCGATACGGCGCATAAATCTCATATATGAATTAAACATGTACCTTTTTGTCGAGCACATAAATTTAAATCTTCATATGCTTCATAACAAACCTGCTTACACATGTTCACCTGTTTTCAATTCAATTCAACTCAATCCATTCGTTCGAATTCAATTTTGAATCGTTTGAATTCAGTTTCGCTCAATTATTCTTTAATTAGCCCTTCTTGCATATTTCACTTCTTTGTTGAACATAACACGTTCAAATAAAGTGTTTAACTTGCTGACAA
Source organism: Allium sativum (assembly GCA_030737875.1). Classification (NCBI taxonomy): domain Eukaryota; kingdom Viridiplantae; phylum Streptophyta; class Magnoliopsida; order Asparagales; family Amaryllidaceae; genus Allium; species Allium sativum. The sequence continues at coordinate 349,001,176 of CM060918.1, forward strand.
CCAAATTGAATTTCAATTTCAATTCCAGTTTCCTTTTTTCTATTTCGAATATAAATTCTCAAATCGAATTCACTTATTTAAGGCTCAATATTCATTCGAAATCTCATTAACTAATTTCTATTCGAATTAGTTAACTCTATTCAATAAATCAAAAATCTGATTTCTATTTCAGAAATCAACTCATTACTCCACTGGAGTTCACATATATTTTATAACTCACATCTGGATTTTTCTAAATAGAAATTTCGATTTTTATTTGCTTAAAATCCTTTAATTTAATTAAATAAACCGTTATGGTTTTATAATGGTTCTGGCGCTGTTTTTCTGAAAATTTGATTTTGACATAACTCAAAATCTATACGACGAAATTCAGATTTTTCTCTTTCATTAGAAAACTATTATCAAACTGGTCCTGACGTTTATTGTTTCGAAGAATTTCGACTTCAATTGCGTTCTGTATACTCAATTGAAGTTCGAATCGCTATTTTACGAACTGCAGCGCTGCGGCGAGTTCGTTTTAATTATATTTATATATATAAAACCCTTTAAACTTCTTTAAAATGAATTCAACTCTATCTAATATATATATATTCATATATATTTCAAATTCCATTTGAATCTTTACATTTCGAATTCCATAGTTTTAAATCCTGTATTCAAATCCCATTTGAAATTCTTTATTCGAATTCCATTTCAAATTCTTTATTCGAATTCCATTTCAAATCCTCTATTCGAATTCCCACCTTAATTCAACTCTTTTTTTTTTTTGAATTTCTATATTTGAAATTCATACCTGAATTTAAATATCTAAACTCCATTTAAATTTCTATTTGAAATTTTAAATGTTTCAAATTCCATTTGAACTTCTATATTCCAATTTCTATATTTGAATTCTATTGGAATTCCAATATTCAAACTTCTTTTTTTTTAAATTCTTTATTCAAATTCCATAGTTTAAAACCCATTTGAATTTCATCTTCAAACCCCATAGATCAATTCCTATTTGAATTCAATTTGAATTTCTTATATTCAAATTCCATTTTCCATTTCCGACCCCATTTGAATTTCTAATATTCAAATTCATTTTCAACACCATTTGAATTTCTGATATTCAAATTCATTTTTAACACCATTTGAATTTCTAATATTCAAATTCATTTTCAACACCATTTGAATTTCTTCACTCAAATCCATTTGAATTCCCTTGAATTCAAATTCCATTTGAAAACCATTTGGATTTTCTATTTTGAAATCCTATTTGAAATTCTATTTCCAATTCTACTTTGAAATCCTATTTTCAAAGTTTATTTCAAATTCTATTTTGAAATCTCATATTCAAATTTCTACTTGAATTTCCGTATTCAATTCCATGTTCAAATTCAACACTTGAATTTCTATTCCAAATCTCAATTAAAATTTCATATTTAAATTCCATTCAAATCTCTATTCAAATTTCACATTTGAATTCCTCTTTGAAATACTATATTTCAAATTCTATTCAATTCTTCTTTGAAATTCTATATTTCAAATTCTATTTTGAAATTCTTCTTTGAAATTCTATATTTCAAATTCTATTTTGAAATTCTTCTGAAATTCTATATTTCAAATTCTATTTTGAAATTCTACATTCAAATCTCTATTCAAATTCTATTTGAACTTCTATTTGAATTTCTAATATTCAATCTCTTCTTAAAATTCAAATATTTAAACCCCTTTTTAAAATCCAAATGTTATACTCAAATTTCATTTGAGTTATACATATAAAAATTTCATTTCACGTCCTATTTTGAAATTTTATTTCAAATTCCAATTTCACGCTTGCATTTCTATTTCCGAATTATCAAATGATAATTCTTTTCACTTCGTTTATAACTTCGTTATAAAAGAACTATTTATAAACTTCGTTTATAAAGAAACTACTTGTTTTATTTTTCAAAACAAGTTTATATTTTTATTCCATTTAAAATTCAAATTCTATTTAAAAATAGAATTTTACCCTTTCTAAATCTCAATATCCTTTCACGATATTTTTATAAATCAATATTCAAGCCCAGTGATAATTTAAACAACCAAATCAATCAATTTCCAATTATTTGATTTTAACACATCATATATGCATATATATGAAATCAAACAAACAGCAAATAGATAATATATTTTTGAGGAATCCAGTTGGATTCCTCCAACCTGTTTTCCTGCATCCACAGATGTTAGCACATAAATAATACCCATTCTGCTTCATGGCAGAATATCGCGGTATGAAGGTCATCCACTAATCATAGCGTGGGGCGTATAGGGTAATCATCCGCTATGAAACCGCGGGCATCCGCTAATGAGACTGCGGGAATCCAACCAACCAATCAACCCAATATATATATATATATATATAGCCTAAATAACTAATATATGTAAAGCAAGCAGAAAAATCCAAACGAGCAACAACCATTATTTTTAATGAAATAAAAATAATTATAAATAAAAGGTGAGTGAGATTTACTCACCAGGATTTAATTTGTCGAGTACCCCATTTAAGCTTATCGTATAGATTTCACGATTCCTTTGTACCTCTGTTTTCAATGTAAACAATATAAATATATTTCAGTTTTTGAACTTCACTAATTTAATTTAAATTAATTACTCATATGTAAATTAAATTCCAATTTAATCCTTAACTACTTAGTTTACAGATTTTATCCTTTACTAACTAATCTATATATTAAATCTATTTCCAATTAAATAAACTAATTTACTTTAAATAAATTTCCAAATTAATAGTAAACACCATTTCCTTTTCTCTCAACAATGTACGAATTCAGTTCTAACTAATATGCTAATTCCTACAAGTTATTCAAATTGATTAAATCAACTACCAATTTAAATTAAGAAAAATATACCTTAAATTCTCTAATTAAATTCCCCTTTTTCTTTCTTCGGTCCCTGTTTCCCTTCCTGAACCCATCGATGACCCCTCTTCTCCATAACTGTAATCGAAATGGCTCATCATCCAATCGCACCTTCCCAGTTCACAGATGTTCCACTTCGCAGACCTCACCAGATTTCATCGTCGCGCCTTATTCGAGTAACCGCACCTCGACTTCTTCAATAGACAGCTCCATCTTCTCCTGTAAACACGAGCGCCCCCTTCCATTTGAAAGCTTCATCTTCGCGACCCCCTTTCTCACTAAATCCTTAGGTCGAACTCGAGTCTGACGTTGCGGGGTACTCCAGATCCAAGAAAGAGTGGATTGCAACCCCCCCTCGCCATTAGCACAAATCGCGGCTTCCCCCTAGGTTGCGTCGAGCTCCAGGAATTCACGGATTGAATCTCGATTTTGATTTCAAAGTCCTTTTTTTTTTTTTTTTTTAGAAGAGGATCGATTTGCAGATTTTAAATGAAAAAGAAAATAAAAGGGGTAGTCGCGATTTTTATAGAAGGAGGAGGGAGACAGGAGGTACACAGGCCATTAATTTGATGTTTTCCTTCGTGCTGAAGTAAGGGGACAGAAGCTTGTGCTCGAGAAGAAAATAGCTGCGTGATTTTTACAAGTTAGGGTGGCGTTCGGAGTAGGTCGGCTCATAATCTACCGATGTGAATTTTTATTTTGATTTTTACTTTAATTAAATCGCCTGGCGGTCCTTTAATTTAAAACCCTGGACCGCTATTTTTAACGTGACAACCGACATCTCCAATATTACAACGTTACTTTGAACTCTGTGATTTGATATTGAAATTTAAATTCGAATGTAAATATAAACGGCCATATTAAATTGAAAATTCAATAAAAATATCATTTATATTATCAACTAAATATTTAAAATAATATTAAATATTTAAAATAAATTATTCAAAAATCTGGGTCGTTACATGCTGATTGAAGATGGAGCAAGTGAAGACCGTTGGGCTTCATGAGTGGAAGAGCTACTTGTTTGAATTTCTTTGGTGGCCGCTAGAGATATTATGACTTATGACTCCGTTGTAAGTGAAATCTTCATATTGCAAGAACTACTCGCTACTGATCCATAGGGTGATATGTAGGATGTGGTACGAGTGTGTCTTCAGTTCATCATGTTTCTGGATGACTTGTATGGACGAATGTCTAACAGAGTATTTGCAAAGGATTACGTACATCGATTTCTACAAACGTATTTCTGTTGGTGGTGGAGGAATTCATTTCTCTTAGCTTAAACATCAAGAATATTTTTGTGGATGTCAATTTGTGATTTTTCGGATTTAACGATGTGGCATTCAAAGTGAATGGTGGCCAGATGTTCTTGAAAGCTAATTATAACCGTAAGCCTCATCAATTGGGAAATGATATTTAATCAGGTAGGTCGCATGGCTATGGGGGTCGCTCCTATTAGGGTATGTTTTCACCATATAGAGAATATTCGTATTTGTTCTTCTTTTCACTTCTGTATCTCCTAGGAACGATTATGTTGCTAGCAACTGTAAGTGACAATATATTCGGAACATTCAAGCAAAGTGAATGGCTGGTCATGTTTAACCTGGGTTACAAGATATTCTTGTTGAACCCTGGTGTGTTCTTCTCTAGAGATACATTGTTGGAAGGTAGTCCCATATCTTGTCAGTTGGAAGACATTCTCCAATAAGAGCCCGCGGTTTTGACTGCATACTATGTATGTAAAACGTGAGATGCATGCGTTCCGCTAGATTGTTATTTATTTGTATTTAGAAATTATCATAATATAAGAACAGTATATGATTTCAAATGTTTTGGGTTATCGTAAGGTAAAAACAATCTGCGTTTATGTGTGGACTGGTCTTAAAATTATCCTTTTATTTTAGAAAAGATTTGTTAACTTAAAAATCAAGTTGGATATTGCTTATAAACTTAGTGGGTTTCTCACTCTGGTTCAATCGAGCATTTGTAATGCTTGGGTAAGACCGGGTTTTATAGGTTCAGGTTATCGGATGCTGCAAAGAGACGAGATGGAAGAGTTCAGACGTATGATTTTATATAGATATTATGTCGCTTTATGATTGTATACGATGATTGTAAGTTTTTATTTCAAGCTCTCAATAAAGAATTTATTTCTATATTATATTTTGTTCCGCTGCGATGTAAGACTCTGATTTTGTGTTGGCCCTTCTTCTTCTTATTCTATTCTTAAATTTCATTTTTTCTCACCCTCTACATTCTTTCTAATAACTATTTGGTGTTTTCGATACTTGAGTTTTGGCAAGTTATACATGCTTATGTATTATTATCGGAATTCGGACATCGAATTTTCTCGGGTCGTTACACCATATTTGATCTGCAATGTTGTACAGCTCTTACTCATCAAACCATTAGGAAACAGGAATCTGTTTATTGGTCATTTTTTAGTTGAACTTTTTTTAGTAAACAAAATTTTGAAAAAACTTATTGCCATTTATGAATAATTGAAACATGATTTTTCTGGTACTAAAACCCTATTAAATAATTATTTTTAAGTTTTTGATTATACTGATAAAGCGATATGGCTTTTCCTTATATTTTCAGGTTACTTACATTCCTTTACAAAAAAAGGTTTTCCAGTGATATGTTTATTTATATATAATGAATTATCATTATTTAAAATACTTATTTGAATGTATCATAATTATCAATTTATTAAATCCTCATCAGTAGGCCTATTATTGAATATAGTTCCCTTATTGTTTATATATTACACCTATTTAGTTTCTCCAGAATCATTATTCGGTGCTCCTAAATTAATTAGAATTTAAATCCATTCATATTTGGATATTTAATAATTCAGATACCCTTTCTTATGGTGGTTAAAAACAAGGTTGTTACATTCTACCTTAATTAAAAGTATTTTGTCCTCAAAATTATAAGCTTATTAAACTAACTTATATGCGGTATATAGATACTCTATGCACAATATCTGATTTGATCCTTTAGTCGAATCACATCTTACTCTTCTAACCACTATTAATCCTTCGATCTTCTCATGTGAATTTCGTACATACTTTCTGATAAGAAAATTGTAACACCCCGCATTTCTTAACAAGACCCATATGAGGATTTTTGATTAAGAAATATGAAGAGTATAGGTATAAAATAACATCACAGAGGCTATACTTTACAAGACGGCAATAAATAAACACAACAGATTTTTTTTTTGAAACAAAATGAGCAGTGTCATTACACTATCGATCATAAAAAAACTATAGCTATCTAAAAAACAACTAGAATTCAGAGTACCAAAATAAAATGTTTCCTCCTCATCATCAAATACAGAAAATAGTAAAACGTGGAAGAAGTACAAGTAGGCACAAAGAACAAGACAGACGATAATCTCCAAGGGACTGAGCTGAGTCAAAGCTCTCTCAAGTGTTAGGTCCTCCACCTTGAGAACCTGGGGGTGGGAAAGGAAGGAAGAAGAGAAAACAAACTAGTCATACATAAAGCTTGGTGAGTTCAGTCATTACTAGCATAAGTGAAAAAGAGGGAATCTAGACAGGATAATAAATTGAAGCTCAACATAGTAATTAAGAACAAGAGTATATTCCTACAAGATAGTCGATTGTCAAACCATTCAATTTCTCCACCAATTGCTATAACTTATAAATTAGGATTATACCCAATTCAACCTATGGATCGGCTCCTAAACCAAAGTTTTGATAACCTATGTCGACTATGGCCTCTGGTTTGTCTGACCCGACCCATCATCTCACAGGACATAACGAATATAACTGGCATCACAGCGTCTTATCTTCCTAATTAGTACGGTGCATTCTCATCGCCCCATTGCAACACACCCGTACTCACTACGTTTGGACCTCTTACTACCTAATTCAGTACAAGCGTACTTTGCCTCCTCGTGAGACCTCCGTGTAGTGATAAAAAGGAATACTAACTGATATGGGCCCCTAAGTAAAACATGCAATTCGACATATGTCACCCCTAGACTTAGTCTCCCATTTTAATCATTTTAATTGGTATCTTATTTTCTCTAATCGGTCTACTCTCACTACCAGAACGAACCAATACTACAAGCCTCTTATTTCCCTTAATCAGTTGTCACTACCATAATAGACTCCGACTACACCTACTTATTAATTACATAATTAAACTTAATGCCAATCTTAAGTTTATTAATAAGCTCGCTTCCTTTATGTAACTTTTTTGTCATTTCATAGGTTGTATGTAAACTTTAATTTCTAGGTTGTAAATAAACATCTATTTTGTTTAATTTAATTGTACAATGCAACCTACATCATTTTCATCTATCCAAATAATATTTATTCAATTATCAAAGTTACAGTTCAATTTCTCTTTTTACTACCCAATTTCAATTCAGCCCAATTCATCCTTTTTACACGTATTTCTTATTATTATCCAATTGCGCTATTATTGTCCAAGCACATTCTTTAACCCAATATGCACATTAATAAGAATGAATGAAAGGTTTAGCCTCAAGAAGGCCTAAATTCATCATAAAAAATAAAAAGAAAATGGCCTAGGCTCTTGTATGGCCTAGGCTCAGATAGACAGAAGTCGATCTAAAATAAAAAAATGAGCTACAAAAGTGAAATAAAATAAAATTACATACGAAGAACAAAGGTATAGACAACTGAATAAAACTACAGTAATGGATTTACTGAAAACAAACGGATGGAGGATAGAAGCAAATTAAGATTTAGGTAGAAACGGGAATAGCAATCTACAAATTATTATATTATCAAGAAGAAAGCTCAAATTTTACTGAATCTTGCACTTACTGAAATATACTCAAAAATTCTAAGCAATCCAAATCTAGTCCCGGTAGATAGCATCTAGGTATAAATATCCTCCAAGAATATATGTAGAATCAAGACTCAGTACTCCATTAAAATTTTATATGAGAAGAGGGTAATTTGAGAGGGAGGCAGAGGAATGGAGTAGTGAGATTTGGCTAAGTCTTAGAAGTTATTTACAATAGGGATCAGGTGTTTAGATGTGTTAGATTTTAGGTTTATATTTCAGGCCATTAGATCTAGGAATACTCCGGAACAGCGAACCCAGAAGCCATGAAAAACCAACCGACAACATGCGTACAGGGTGCACACATTGCCTAGGCTAGGTCAACCTACGGGTGGGTCGACCCCTATGTGAAGAATAATAAGATTAATTAAAAAGGTGGTTGTCCACTGAAGGGGAAGATACAGAAAGATAATAAGTAGCATAACCGTGGTTTGATGGGAAACTATGCCAATGACTGTAAGAGATATACGATAAGAGGCAAGTGGTATAATTGCAGTCGGGTTGGACAACTTAGCAAAGAATGCCCTCATAAAGTTAGTGAAGCACACAGATTTAGTGATAGGTTGCGTAAATTCAGGAATTAGACATAACACCATCGAGTAATGGGCAAGAAAACGTAAGAAGATCTCAGATGTAGGTTTGATTACTATTTTTGATTTTCTCATTCGAGCACTTTTTGATTCGGAATTGTCTCACTCCTTTATTTTTGTCTCTTTATTTAATCGTTTGCACTAGAGTATATTATTAATCTCAGACCCAAATGTAGTCTCAAACCCCATAGGAGGATCGGTGCATGTGTCTATGATTTGTGGGGGATTTGAGGATTTTCATATTAGGCACGGAGTTTGAGTGTGGCACCAATGTTCTATGATTTTCGGGTACGTGTTGATACTTGGGATTTATTGGCTAGCATCGTGTAGAGTTATACAAGACTACGATAGGGGAGTCATCACAGTAGAGACTTTCACTGGGAGAAATCTCTAGATATCTTTCAACTCATAGGGGCCACTTATTCTTAGCTTCCTTTATTTCCTCAATTCATCTTTAGTTGATATAGATTTTGTTTCACTTTGAGAGATTTCCAAGTCGTCTTCAAGGAGGTTAAGGGTTCACCTCTTAAGTGGGTGATCGACTTTAGGATCCAGTGGAGTGATAATGCTAAGTCTATAGCGTTACCAATTCATTATATGACTCTTAGGGAGAGGAAGGAATTAAATAACTATATTAGCGAGCTCCCAGAGAAGGGTTTTATCCAACATAACATATCAAAGTGCGGGGAACTAATAGTCTTCGGTACAAAGGTGGATGATTCCCTCAGGTCTTGCGTCAATTATAGAGAGTTGGATAAGATAACGAAGAAGAATCATTATCCACTCCATATGATAGATGTTTTTTGGCCCAACTAGTTGGAACCTCTATGTTTTCTCAACTAGCCTAGCTATCTGTTTCATCGGCTCCAAGTTGCAGATGGCAACATTGAAAAGACAATGTTTAGGAAAATGGATGGGTTTTTTAAGTGGACGGTTATGCATTTGGCCTGATCTGTGCCCCAAATTACTTCATTGATTTGATGAGTCCAGTCTTTTAGGAAGTTTTAAATAAGTTTTGTGGTTTCTTAGACGACTTTTTTGTGTTCTCCGAGAGAAGAGAAGAGCATATAGTTCATTTTAAGTGGACCTAGGCACCCTTCGACAGCATAAGTTAAAGGCTAAATTTTCGACATGCCACTTTTGGCAAGTTGAGGTGTGCTTCTTGAGGCATGTAGTCTTAAGAGAAGGTCTAGCTATGGATTCCTCTAAAGTATTAGCAGTTCAAGATTAGAACTCCTCCCAAAATGACAACGAATTAAGAAGTTTAAAGGTTTGGTCGAATACTACAAGAAGTTCATCAAAGATTTTGCCAAGATATTGACATCGCTTACTCACTTAACTAAGAAGATCTTAGCATTTATATGGGATTTAGCTTGTAAGGAATCCTTCAAGATGCTTAAGGGGCCCTTTACTAGTGCGCCAGTGTTAGTATTACCTTATGGAACTATATACACTAACGCACGTACTGGCCTTGGTGGGTTGTTGATGCAAAAACAGATAACTGAAGACCCATGAGAAGAACTACTTTACCCACGATGTAGAGTTAGCTACCATAGTTTTTTCCCTCAAGAAGTGGAGTAATTATATATTTGGAGAGCGGTTCGAGTCCTGCACTGATCACAAATCACTAAAGTGTCCATTCTCTTAAAAAGATTTGAATAGACAACAATGTTGGGTGGAGTTCCTTGCATCATACGACACTGAATAGCCTGCGTTACTAGAAAATATAATATAGTTGCTGATGCAGTTAGTAGGAAGATGGAAGACCTAAGCTTAATGTTTGTAGAATGGAAGAGCCTAGAGTTCGTTTTTAATTTTGACTTCAAGCCTTCGACAAAATTTATCGTCGGATTGTTAACATTGCTTGAGATTTAACCTTTCCTCATATATCGTATTGGCTCAAGGTAATGCTAGGATCAAGACCTGGTGAATATTTTTGAGATGATTGGCTATGGAGATGTCTCCTAACATCTCCAACGTTACTCCATAATTTATAGAGGATGTTTTAGAAGGGATGGAAGACTTTGTTTCCCTCTTACTGATGACCTAGTGAGTGTGGTACTATTAAAGGCACATCACTGTCGGATTACTATTTATTTGGGTGATGACAAAATGTATAGAGACATAAAGAGGGTATTTTATTAGATTGGTATGAAGGACATATATGATTACATTTCCAAGTGCTTGGTTTGTCAAAGAGCAAAGACAGAACAATGGAAACCTAGCGGACTACTCCAGCCATTAGATGTGCCACAATGGAGTGGGAGAGCATATATAGACTTCATAGATGGTTTGCCCCAATCTCAAAAGGGAAATACCAATATTTGGTGGTGGTAGGTAGATTAGCAAAGAGTACCCACTTCATTCCGGTTAACAGTAAGCGGACGGCTTCTTGGTTGGCACCATTGTACAACAAAGAGATTGTTCAACTCCACGGTTTACCAACATTGTGTGCGACCGGGGTCCTATTTACACCAGCGACTTTTGAAGAAGCTTGCAAGAGGCACAAGGAACTTAACTTAGGTTAAGTTCAACCTATCATAGTCAGACTGATTGTAAAAAACCGACTTTCAAACATTTTGGAAGTCGAGCCATTAACAAGAAAAGGAAAGAGATAGAAAGTTAGAATTTAATAAAATCAGAATCTCACAGCGGAATTGGATCAAATATAATACATCACATAATTTGTACATAAGTGTTAATAATCATACATCAGAGTTAGCAACATACAAATACTACACACATAGGGTCTAATGACCTTTCCATCATACAAACCAAAAGGGAGCATAGATATTTTATAGACGTGCTAGTACAACAACCAATATAGAAACTTTCTGCTTTAGCTCCTCCAAAGGATAGGGTCGTAGAACGTGGATCACTTTACCATTCATAATAATTATTATATGTACCCAAGAATTTTTGTAAAACAATAGAATAATAAACTCCAGGTCAGACATTAGCCTAAAAATTAGCAAAATTCTACAATATATATTATTACAAGGAAAGTTATTTAAGAAATATTTAATTCTTATATATTCATTTCTATGGATTGTTAACAATACGAGTTAGATTTAATATTTTGAATTTATAAAGCATTTCCTATTTTAAAAGTTAAATCCCGGTTATTGAAATAAATATTATTTTAAAATGAATTAAATTATAAGGATTTATAAATTATTATTCATGTAATTGAATGACTAAAAATTGGGTTGTTAAACCGATGGACAGACTGAGAGGGTGAAAAGGATTCTTGAGGTTGTGTATCCTAGAATTCGGACGGACTTGGAATGGGCATCTCCTCTTTGTAGAATTCACCTAAATTAATAGCTTCCAAACAAGTATAGATATGGTTCCTTTTGAGGCATTTTATGGGTGACGATGCAGATCACCCTTTGTGTTAGTGAGAGACCACGGATAAATTGCTGACCAGATATGATAATAAAGACCACCTGAAAATTTGATTTGATAAGAAAAAGGATAAAGATGGCCTAAGCTAAGAAAAAATTTTATGCCGATGGGAGGAGGATAAACTTGAAATTCTAAGTTGGAGATTTTGTTTTTGTGAAAGTGTCAACACTTAGGACTGTGGTAAGATTTGGTTTAATATGGAAGCTTGTTTCCAGATTCCTCGGACCATTCTCCATTATAGCCGAAATTGGGAAATTAGCATACAAGTTAGAATAACTAAGAGACTTCCAGGAATTCATTAAGTATTCCATGTCTTGAACTTGAAAAAGTGATTACATGATTAAGCTGAGGTAGTCAAGCCCAGTCTGCTAGGGGCGGTAGAGGTTGAGCACGAGGCATTTGTTCGTTGAATACCTACACAGATTTTAGGTCATAAGGTAAAACAACTTACGAATAAGAACGTAAAGCTCGCCATGGTTTAGAAGGGAGAGTGGAGATGAAGCTACACTGGAGGTAGGACATAAAATGTGTATTTCATATCCTTTTCTTTTAGATAGAAGGCTTTGAATCATGTTATCTTTATCGTTTCCTTTGAATAGGTTCTTTCGTATCCATAGTAAGTCTTAGGATAAAACCTACGAATGATAAGAGTGATTGCAAACATGTTTATAAGATATTTTAGGTGACGACCGCCCATAACCCCTGCACTAAACAAGAGGAATAATATGCTAAAAGGTGTGCATGACAGCTATGGACAATCATCAGAGTAGGTAACACAAGCGGAACCTGTCGTGAACTCACAGCGTAAGGATAAAATATAATAGAACATATACAACGGTTAGTGATAGTAAAGTAGAAAACATTAAACTTTTATGACAACTAGAAAGTATTTCCCATTCACGTGGATAACAACAATAGTGTTTGTATAATTTGCCTCACTACAATACTCAGAGAAATAGAAAACAATGGAAACAAATACTATATGGTTGTAAAACTGGTACGTGAGCCTCCTACTCGCCATCAATCATCATCGTCGTTCTCACTAAAGCATCACCTGTCACCTGCTACTCAGCCTGTCCATCCACAATCAGATGAACAACCTAAGGTAATAAGAGAAAACATAAAAACTTGAGTTAGACAACAGTCTTAATGAGCGATAAAATAGCTAACAAACTTCATCAATAAAGTATATGAGAATGGGTAAATAAACAACTAATCTACCCAGCTCCAGAGAAGAACTTACACCTGCCGTCCCCACACTTGACAGTGATAGCCTATACGATTCGTACATCCAAAGGAATAATAATTCAGCCATGGCAACCAGAACAATCATTCTCACATATCAATAGCAACTCAGCCATTATTACGACTAGCATTCAAACATCCATGACTAACTCTGGCTATTACCGCCAACCTTGCCTTCGAACCCTCATTATCGTATGATTAGCTAACAACTTGCTGTCAATTGTCAAGGACCACACACGACGCCCCAGTTGTAGCAAAACCCCACACGCTATACAAAACACATGTTTAGGCCATACACGACACCCAGGGCACTCGACCTACAATTGGTCTTCAATTGTACCCCTGGTTTGAGTCCACTAGAACCCACGACAACGGAAATTCCTCGGCCTTCTTATTTCTAGTCATTATCAATTATGACTATTCATTAGCTCGGAACACTTTAGAGCAATTACTTCACTCGAACTCAATACATCCTTAAGTCGCCCTTTTATATGAACTCAATACATCCTTTAGTCATTTCCACATACGTTGTTACACACTGATCAACGAACACCTTCAATACTTCGAATACTCCACCTTGAAGTCTCCTCGAAGTCATGACATCACTGAAAATGTCCGACCAGAAATGCCAACCGAACCCATTTCGGACCTACCAGACCCATTTTGGACCAACCAGGCCACTTGAGTCTGACAAGGAATATTTGGGACCGAACAGACCACTTGGGATAGACCAGAGCAACTTAAGGCCGAATAGAGCAACTTGGGACCGACCAGAGCAATTTGAGGCCGACCAGAACTAATTGGGACAGACCAAAACCATCTAGGACCGACCAGAACCACTTAGAACTCAACAGAACCACTTAGGACCGACCAGAACAACCTGAGGTCGAATAGAACTAAATGGGACCGACCAAAACCATTTATAACTTAACAGAACCACTTAGGACCGGCCAGAACAACCTGAAGCCGACTAGAACTGTTTGAGACTGACCAGAACAACTTGAGGCCGACCAGAACTGTCTGAGGCCGACCAGGACTAATTAAGGCTAACCCGAACTGTTTGGGACCGACCAGAACAATTTGGGGTCGACCCAAAACCTGCATTCTTTAATGCAACTCCAATTTTGACCAAAACTTCGCCACAACGATTCATTCGATGAAACTAACTCATCTAATTCATCCAAAAGGATTACAAGTATGTTATGAAATCAATAATATCACCAATATGACAATTCTATCAATGATAATGTCAAATTCACCAAAACCACCACAAATATGCATATGAACAAAACCATGGATCTAACTTGCACACTCATATGAAATATCATAGAAAGTAAATTACCTATCTAACCTTACTAGAATAGATCATAGGATGATCTATATGGAAATGAACATACCAATGCATAGATCTAAAGAAAAATACTTGAATTTGATGAAAAACATGATCTACTAATCATACACTTCATTGAATCCATGTGAGAGATGTAATCCACTCACCGATTCTCCCAAACAAGAAAAAATCAATGAAATATGAATCCGGACAGTAAGCACTCACACCAAACACCTTGATCTGATGAATCCTTGCTTCAATTGATGTAGATCTAGTCTCCAATGGTGCAGATCTATGATTTCCCTCCTTGTATTTTGATTTTTAATGTGGATAGGTGTTAGAGGAAAGTGGAGCACAAGGCCACCAAGTGAGAGAATGGGAACGTAAACCTTTTCCCTCCTCTCTCAACCCTTATTTATAGGATTCCACCTACCCACTAATGGGCCTTCCCAAATCAGCCCACTAAGGCTCCAAAACCTAAACAGCCAACTGTTAAACCTTAAAACAACGATTCCTCCCAAACCGCTGAGCCAAATCTTTAATGTAACCACTCTACAGAAAGACAATTATCAATTCCTTTCTAATGACACAGGTCTCACCCTCTGATTCGACATGAGTCAAAAGTTATGCCCTGTACAAGACTGACAGTGGCAAAATGGTCACAAACAAAATCGGTAAACATTATGGACATGTCTCACATCTCCATATACAACATATTAAAAGATGAGAGTGATCCAACCATAAGGGAATAACATATAAATATTTTACGATTTTCCGATACGTAAAATGCGAGCTGTTACATGTTATATATGATGTACACAAGTTGTTGCAAGTATTAATTTTCTAGTGGATGCAATGAACGTATAACACATAAGTGGATGCAATGAACGTATAACGCATAAGTGGCGGCAAGGGTAAATTAGGAAAACTAGTTCAAATCAAAAGAATTAGAATATTGAAGTGAAAACAATAAAAGAAGAAATTCAGTTATAAGACATATTGTTAGAAATCACCCTATTTGTACACGGACACAGAACTATTACCAAGTCTATCATTTTACCTTACTTCTCATGTTGCTAATTACTTTATTCACCAGATTTTATATCTGGTTTACTTCTCTTTCTTCTCTTTTCCCCCTTCAGGCTCGCAAGGTTGATATTAATTATTCCGAAATTCTAGTAGGAATGTGCTTGTTGGAGTTCACCTCTGGTTATAGATTTATCTCTTTATTTTTCACCACTTTCAGTTGGTTCGTTCGTACTATTATATGAGAGTGGATTTTATGTTATGCACTCTGATTTTTCTAGTGAGGCTGAGTGAGACATGTGGTTTATTTCATGAAATAGTATTATCATTATTGGTTTCTGAAAATAAGGTATTTTCTAAAATAAATAGTAAGTTATGTTTTTTTATGTTTCTGCTATATCTATTTTACATGTCTTTTTACACTTAGTCTCCGTAATTATTTCCCATTATACCTACAAACGTTGTGCATACTTTAGTATTACTTTTTAGGGATACTAAGCGGTGCAGAGTGTTTCAAATTCCATACAATTGACAAGGTAAGGGATCACCTTTTCGTAATGTACACCTCTATAGGTATGTATTGAGGGACACCTACCCTCCGCTTTTTTGGCAAGGCTGGCCCAAGTTTACAAACCCGAAGCTGGTGCGCTGACTGAATAAGTCGTCACCTTGGTCGTAACCGACCTTTCTAAGCCTTCTCTTTCATACTCCACTTACTTGACATATAATGAGTAAAGGAGATGATCATCTCCTAATGGCAACCCACATGACCTCAATACATGCCTTTTTTATGCCAACTCTAGGTAATGAAGCTAAAAGTCTCCTATTACTTTGTATGTAATGTTGCATTGCCCAACAGATGCAACTGATTTCCATTAATGTCTAACCTCTAAGCTTGTACGTCTTTGAGAATGGTGTATACAGTGCACGAGAGTTACTACTTCTCATATCATAAAATAGACGTACATTCATGAAGGTTAATATATGTGTATTAGAAGTTCAATGTCAGACATTCGTCCATACAAGTCTTCCTGGCTTATAGAAGGAACTCTTTTTACCATACCCTAGATAAACTTAGTGTTGGATGGCAATTAGCCCTTACATCGAAGATTTGAATGCAGAAATGCTATCATTTTAGTAATATGGAAAACTTTCACCAAGTGTTAATGACACGAGCCATTCAATTAATCTCTAAGATTCATTTATCTTCCATATCCTTTGCATTGT
The DNA here is from genome assembly GCA_030737875.1 of Allium sativum. Lineage (NCBI taxonomy): Eukaryota > Viridiplantae > Streptophyta > Magnoliopsida > Asparagales > Amaryllidaceae > Allium > Allium sativum. Next base: position 349,017,756 of record CM060918.1, read on the forward strand.
AAAGTCAACAGATTCAATGCGGTTTTCTGATAGGAAACACCCCCGATCCCAGCCTCCTTCAATCAATCATCGAAAAATACTATTTAAGTAGTATTAGGTGTTCTTCATTTCTTCACAAAACATCTTTTAATGGTGTATGTTTTCAATTACTCTTTGGATATATACATGGAATCATAAAACTTCATTCATTCATTATTTTTCCTTGGATAATAAGTTCATTTTAGTATGATAGATCCAAATAAATCATACTTATTTGAATCGATGCCAATATCTGTTTTAATCTCCATTATTCATCATATAACATTGTAAACACCTTTTAAATTCCCATAGATAGTGAGGATTCCCTCCTCACAATTTGATAGTAAATACAACAAGATTATCTCTAAGTAATCTAATTCATTTATCTTAAGAAAATGTGATCTTTTATACTTAACTTGTTTCTGACATTTCAAGCGTGTATATTCCTCGATATACAAAAAGGTCTGGTGAGCTAGGACTTAGTTCACCTTGAGTAACTCCTTAGTTAAAACCCCACTGGATCTCACTAATAGAAAAACCATGCTTACTTATTTGCTTATTAGAACCAAGATTAAATCAATTACTTATTATAATTTTTTATTTAATTTAATCATATTAAAACACTTTTGGATAAATTGTATAACTTCTAAGCCATATTCAAATTACTTCATTTATCATATGAATACATTCATAAAAAATTCAAACGAGATTTGTTGTGCTTAAACATAAATTTCAATCGTTTTTGAAAAGTGCCGCAAAAAGTGCTTATTATGCTTAATTGATCAAAAGAAATTTCTATTATTAGAGAACTTGTACATTCAACTAAAATCAGTTTTAAAACATTTAAAATGATTTATAAGATTTATCCCATATTTTAGGAGGTTAAAAATCTCAATTTTGAATAATTGCATCTCCGGATTGTGAACTACAAAACCATGATTTTATTCAAAACTTGTTTTAGTTATATTTCAAAATCTATTCAACGAAATTTGGATCTTTTCAAGTTGTTGAAAAACTATGGTTATAAAAGTTTGGAAATACCTTATTCTAGAGAATTTGGATTCATATTTTGTCGTATACAAAAGCTTAACTTTTTAAGGCACAAAATGGTGAATGACCATTGCATGGCACACCAAAATTTGTTCAAATTTCATATTCTTTTGAAACCTCATAAGTACACTAACAAGTGTTTATAGTTCATTTCTTAGTTCATTTCTAGAACATTCTAAACAACTTTTTGGAGGTATAATAACTCCATTACACTATTTCATTCACAAAGGAATGTAATTTCTTTTGTGCTTATCAACATTTGTTTAACGTGACTTGTTAAGTAATCTATCCAAACAACAATCATCAAATAAACATGGTAAAAAATCATCATAATAACCATTTTCAACATTAAACATTGTCATACATATTCATTATCATAACATATGAATAGTTTGGATCATTTAAGTTTAATTTATCACCTTCATTGACAATTTAAATATCCTAAAAATGCCTGTAGCTCCATCGCGGTTGCTCATAAATTTCCCGAACTTGAGTATTACTTACCTGAAGTTCTTTGAACTTTATTCCTTCCTCCTTTATGGTTCATCTTTGGTCAAGCAATACTGGCTCGTCCTCTTGATGGTGATAGGGTGATGGTTGAGAAGGAGGCCAATAGAAAGAGGGTTCTTGAGGTGATTTTGCTAGTATTTCCTTTCTATTCTTCTTGATTATTTAATTATTTCCTCTTACATTTGTCTTATTAATTTATGAGAGTTTTAAGCCATTAGTGAAGATTTAGAGGAAGAAGGTGTTTTAGTGAGAGTAAATGATAGAAACTAGTGCGATATTTATATGAAATCTTAGAGAATAGAATAATCATTGGAAAATTGTTCAAAACCCTTCCCTCTTCTCTACTTGCTTTCGGCTGAGCCTTCCCTCCCTAGACCATGCTTGTACTAGTATGTAAGAGTGATTTGATAAATTTATTTAAGTGTAAGTTCATAGTATGTGTAACATGTAGGGACGGAAACAAGGTGAGGCAGGCGCAGGTAGTACCACCCCATCACCCGCCCCGTTGGGTGATATTTTGCCCCGTGTCCGCCCCATACCTTCACGGGTACCCATTAAACAGGTTTTAAACAAATTGCGGGTAAGGGAGTATTCGTGGGTATCCATTATATTTATTCAATTTATTTTTTAGCCGTTTATTGAAATTATTCAAAAATACATTTGGTTTAAAAAAAAGACTAATACTTAAATGCTAACCTCAAAATACCAATACATATTTAAACCAACATCCAAAAAGAAGAGACAACAATAGAAGTATCCATCAAAATATCAAAATCCAGTTATAAATTGTTGAGTAAAGGCATGCACACTGTGACGACCCCAAACCCCCGTTCCGTGGTGGCAAGGGTAATCGCGTGGTTTTTCTGGAGTGAAAAACAAATGAGGAAATCCTATTGGATGTTGTTATTTATTTTTAATTTTTAATTCTTTAATTTCCAAAAATATCCTTTAACCCATATGAACTCCAAATCAAACCCAACGACTATCTCCCCTAGCTAAATACCCTCATTCCGAACATAGTGGAATATGTTTCGTAGGCCCATTTGACTATTTTAGTCAGTTTTCCTTCAAATTAAAATAAAAAACATTCAAATATGGATTTGAACGTACATTTTACTTTGCCGGGGCCACATACTGATTCTAAAAATTACAGAAAAATTATATCTGGCTATGTTGGGACGATACGGTCCTAACAAAACTAGTTTCGTTGAATTTGGAGACCGTTTGAAAAATGGTCATTTTCTGGTCGATCCAAATTGACTGAAATTACCAAATGCGTTTTCCTTTGCCACGCTCACATATTAATTCCAAAAATTATGAAAATCGGAATCTAGCAATAATTTGACATTCCGGATCCAACAAAAGTGGTTTCATCGAAAACGGAGTCATTTGCAAAATGTCTATTTTTGTGGGCTATATTTATTCCATAGCGGCCTTTTTGAAAATTCATTTGGGCATAACTTTTGATTTCCGCTATGAAATTTCAATTTTCCAGATTTGTTAGGAAGATTTCTTAAATAGATTTAAATATTTTTGGTTTCACTAAAATTAGGTTTATTTTGCATCCTCCACATTCAGTCAAAGTTCAAATTTGAATTTTCACACTGACGCACCATTTTAGGCCTTGTTTTATAATTAAAATAAATATACTCGCTATAACTTTGATCTAATAGAATTTTTAGTCATTATTATTTAAAATAATTTATTTTAAATATTCAAAATTCACTAAAATAGCCAAATTAAAATTTTTAAATTGGTTCTGATTTTCCGGGTTATTACAATCTCTGCCACTTAAAATCTTTTCGTCCTTGAAAAGGAACGGAGCTGAAAGTTATGTAACTAACCAACTCAACTTCCATTTTGGCTTTCATTCTTTAACTTTTCAGTTTCTAAGAATTTTCTAATTCTTTAAAAATTTGGCTAACTTCCTAAATTTTCGAAAAATTTCGCCATAACCTCCTTTGTACGGGGAGGGATCTGGAAATTTATTAGGCCGTATTAGGCACTCAATAAATCCTAAAAAACATACACATATTTTGTAGTGATATATTCCGGTGTCCACAGAGGAGTGTGTATAGATCATAACTCCAGAGAATATATTCTCGTCACACTATAAATGGTTTTTTGTGCCTTAATGACTAGGGAGACGTGTTTATTGTCATCTCCAGACCCGTGTGGGATTTTTATTAATCTGGCAATTTACTGTTACATTTTATATAGTCCATATCAATCTTCGGTTCAACATGTAATATAGTCATCGCCATACAAGCCTCTCGCTCATATGGTAAACCTTCAACCTCATCACACAAGCTCCAAATGCTTATGTGGTATTTGATAGAGTATGCTATCTTCAAGAAGTATGCCATGTAGTGTAGTTCAAAATTTATTGTTACTATCCTATGATGACGTTTATTATTTCACACAGAACAACCAGCATTATGCATCCAATAGCATTCACGGGAGTTGATATAATAAATAAAATTGCGCATCCAACTCATTAAGGTTTACCTATTTGTCGGGCATGCAAATAAATTCTTTACTCAACAGCAAATCCATTTACCTGTTCAAACATATATAATGTACATGCATGTATTTCAATCAAATTCCAAATCAGTTCAATATTTGATATAATTTGCATAAATTTACCCTTCATTCTCATGTTGGGTTTATTATGCCAATGTTATTCATTTAAAATAACAATCACACAACACAAACAACAATCACTTCGTTGACTAACTTTTCAAAAAATTAATAATTAATTTATATACTCTTTTAAAATCATCAGACTATATAATTAAAAAAATTACATCCATGAAAAGGAAACAATAACCAAGTAGAAAACAATACTGAAATGCAAAATATGGTAAATGTACCTTGCACCAGATTTAATCAGAGATATCTACCCTGCAATTGGGATAGGCTTTCTTAATGCTCTCCTCAGTTTCCCAAGCACAGTCTCGCGGATCTCCACTCCGTTGCACTTTGACTAAGTGAACCTTCTTACTCCTCAGCTCTTTAGTTTCTTTGCCAATAATCTTTATCGGCTCTCTCCTCACTGCCAATTCTGGAGTAATTTCCAAATCTTGTTGCACAGCTTCTTCCACGACCAAGTCTGGATCATGCACATGCTTTCAAAGTTGAGACACGTGAAAAACATCATGTACTCCAGGCTACCAATCAGGCAATTGAACCCTATGAGCGAGAGTTCCAATCTGTTCAAGTATAGGAAATGGACCAATAAATCTAGGCGCCAACTTACCTGTTTTACCGAATCTGACTACTCTTCTCATCGGAGAAACCCTTAGATACACATAGTTACCCACAGAAAAATCCAAGTCTCTTCTTCTCGAATCTATATAGCCCTTCCGTTGGCTTTGAGCCGTTTGCAATCGTTTCTTAATGAAATCGACTTTATCCGAAGCTTCACGAATCATATCAGGTCCCAATACAAGTCTATTGCCAGGCTCAACCCAACGTGCGGGAGATCTGCATGGTCGACCATACAGTGCTTCGAATGGTGACATTTTCCGGCTCGCTTGGTAGTTGTTGTTGTATGAGAACTCAGCCAAATGTAAGTGGTCTTCCCACGATCCGCCAAAATCAATAACGCAAGCTCGTAGTAAATCTTCCCGTATATGATTCACCCTCTCAGTTTCCGTTTGTTTGAGGATGATAAGCGGTGCTCAAGTTTAGTTTTGTTCCCAATTCTGCTTGGAATGCTTCCCAAAATTTACTAGCGAAAATCGGGTCACGATCACTAACGATACTCATGGGAATTCCATGTAGCTTATCAATTTCCTTAAAATAAATCTGCGCCAGACTCTGAGCGTTTCTATTTGATCTGACAGGTATAAAGTGGGCGGTCTTCGTGAAACGATCTACGATCACCCAAATACTGTCATTTCCTCTCCGGGTTCTGGGCAAGCGATCTATGAAATCCATACAAATTTGTTCCCACTTCCAATTTGGAGTCTCCAACGGTTGCAACAACCCAGCGAGTTTCTATTGATCTCTTTTGACCTATTGACAAGTAAAACACCTACCAACATATATAGAGATGTCTCTTTTCATCGCCTTCCGCCAGATTGTTCGCTTGAGATCATTATACATTTTACTAACCCCTGGATGGATACTCAGCTTGGACTTGTGACACTCATCCAATACTTCTCTTTTGAGCTCAAGGATGTCGAGCACACAAATTCTTCATTTCAATCTCAGAACTCCCGTGCTATCCACTTGGAAACTGGAGATTTCGCCCCTCTGAATTCTTTTGATCATTTCTTTAACAAAATTATCGTATTTCTGAAGAATGGATTTTTTATCAATCAACGAAGGCGTAATGATAAGATTGGCGATGATCACGTTCTTCCTGCTGAGCGCATCAGCCACAACATTGGCTTTCCCCGAAGTATACAAAATATCAAGATCATACGCCACAAGAAATTCTAGACAACGCTACTGCCTCATAATCAGATCTTTCTAGGTGAATAAATACTTCGATGATTGATGATCGGTATATAATTCGAACTTCTCACCTAATAGATAATGTCTCCAGATTTTCATAGCAAACACGATGGCTAACAATTCAAGATCGTGAGTTGCATAATTCTTCTCATGCGGCTTCAACTGACGACTAGCATAAGCGACTACTTGGCCTCTTTGCATTAATAACGCACCAAGACCTTCTTTAGAAGCATCTGTCCAAACTTTCAATCAAGTCTTGATTGCCATCGATAATTATTAACACTGGAGCAGTTGTCAATCTTAACTTCAGCTCTTGGAAAGCCATCTCACATTCTGGAGTCCAATTCAACCTTTAATGTTTCTTAGTAAGCTTTACTAGGGAACTAGATATCTTCGAAAAATCTTTAAAGAACTTCCAATAATAACTAGCCAATCCAAGAAAACTTCGGACTTCTGTGGGAGTAGTTGGCTGCTTCCAATCTTGAATAGCTGTGATCTTACAGGGATCCACAGAAATTCCTTCTTTTGATACAACGTGGCCAAGAAACTGGACTTCTTCTTGCCAGAATTAACATTTGGAAAAATTTTCCTTTAAAACATTCTTTCTCAGAATCTCTAACACTTGTTCCAAATGTTTCGCATGCTCGCTCTCTGACTTAGAGAAGATCAATATGTCATCAACGAAAACCAGTACGAGTTTATTCAATACTTCTCTATATACTCTGTTCATTAGATTGACAAAATAAGCTGGAGCGTTACATAAGCCGAACGACATTACTAACCACTCGTAGAATAAATCTGGACCTCTGAATGCTGTTAAAGGAACACACTCTTTGGCAATTCGTAGCTGATGCAAAACTTTAGCTAGGTCCATCCGTGAAAATAATTGTGCCCCATTCAATCGATTCAACAAATCATCAATTTGCGGCAATGGATATTAATTCTTTAATGTCTGCTTGTTCAAGTCACGACAATCCACACATAGTCTGAGAGTACCGTCTGACTTTGGGACAAACACCACTGCTGCTCCCCAATCAGAGAAACTAGGTCTGATCAAACCCTTCCATACAAGTTGTCGAGTCTGATTGTCTAATTCTTCTTTTTCCTTTAAGGCCATTCTTCGAATAGCGTGAACTACTGGCCTTGCATTTGGAATTAAAGCGATTTTGAAATTGATTTCTCTACGTGGAGGTAGGCTAACAACTTCTTCAAACACACCCGCATAGTTCTTGACGATCGGAATATTTTCTATGTCGATCGGAGTATTCTCTGTAATGACAGGAATATTTTCTATTTGAGTAGGAGAAACATCAAGAGCTAACCAAAAGTCTTTTCTATCCGAATCCGAACCTTCACATGGAATGGTTATATACTCCCCGAATTTTGTTTTTGCCTTAACAACTCTTTCGGCGTATTTGATCTCAGCTTCATATTTGGTTAACCAATTCAATCCTAAAATAAGATTAAATTCGGTAAAATTCATGATGATCGAGATGGTAGGGAACCGATAACGGGAAAAAGAGACAGGAACCCCACAAATCTAACTAAGATCGAGGAAACCCCCAACTGGATTATGGACAGTCATGGGTGCTTTGAGCCTTTTTAATTTCAAATCCAATTTCTTAACCGCATTACTTGCAATAAAGCTTCGCGATGCGCCTATATCAAACAGTACTTTAACTGGAATATCCTTGACAGTAAGTGTGCCTTTTAAAACATCTGGCCTCGCTTGACTGGCCGAGGGTGTGGGAACCTCTGCCACTTCATTTACCTGCACTACTTTAGATTTCTGTGATAGCTGGCAGTTCTTCGCAATATGACTAGCCTGGTGGCACTTATAGCATCCCCTATTCTCTTGAAACTCCTTATTGGACTTAGATCCATTCTTTCTCTGTATTTTCAAAGATTTACATTTTCTATACAAATGGCCTTTCTAATTGCAGTTAAGGCATATGGAAGTCATTACTAATTCTTTCTTAGACTTAACCTTTTTCCTATTGACTCTTGGCTTCTTTCTGACCCCAGACACCGTACTTGCCTCAGGCTGCGTACTTGTCTCTGGGCTATCAGTTTCTAATTTCCTTTTGTTGCTAGAACTGCCTTCCTCTGTGTCTTCCAAAAGACCTTGCTTATCCAGATCTTCATGCTGATAAGCCATGTATATCATTTCAGAAAAAGGAAGTTGCACATGTGCAGTTACACTACTTTGGTACTTTCTTTGAAGCCCCTTAATAAACCTCGGATTCTTCCTCGTAGGGTTTTGAATTAGATGCGGGGAAAAATGAGAAAGTTTATTGAATTTCTTGTGATATTCTGGAATGGTCATATCTCCTTGAATCAGATAGTAGAATTCATCGTATAGCCGATCGGTTGCTTCTCGAGGAATAAATCTTTCATTGATTTTTTTTTTTAAATCTATCCCAGGTAATATTACCTTCTGGATTATCCTTGATGACAGTTTCCCACTATATTAAAGCTTCGTCTTTGAGTGCCCAAGATGCCAGTAATCTTTTCTGATCGTCTCTTAGCTTTGTACCTTCAAAAAATCTCTTAGCAGAGCACATCCATGCTTGTGTTTGAATAGTGGATTCGTTGCCCGAGAACGGTACTCCACCCAGATTTCGATATCTCTTTAATAGAGCTTCTATATCTGATCGTGGTTGTGGGAACACAACTGCCTCATTAAATTGTCGAACCATAGGATTACTTCTTCTGCCACTCATTTTTCTATGTCTGCAAATAGCAGACAAAGTGTCTGGCCAACAGAAAAGAAATTTTAAAGCATAGAGACATATACTTGAATGTAAATGCATCTATTAGGGTGTATTTCATTCTGCTACACTCATTCAAGGATATTACTGATCCTTTCTATAATCAGTAATTCGTCTTAGAACACTACTAGTTCTGTTTCTAACGAGTTCGTTAATACGTTATACTCCAGAACTAAGCTTAACCAAAGCTCTGACACCACGTGTGACGACCCCAAACCCTCATTCCGCGGTGGCAAGGGTAATCGCATGGTTTTTTTGGAGCGAGAAACAAAAGGGGAAATCCTATTGGATGTTGTTATTTATTTTTAATTTTTAATTCTTTAATTTCCAAAAATATCCTTTAACCCATACGAATTCCAAATCAAATCCAACGACTATCGCCCCTAGCTAAATACCCCCATTCCGAACGCAGTTGAATATATTTCGTAGGCCCATTCAACTGTTTCAGTCATTTTTCCTTCAAATTAAAATATAAAACATTCAAATATGGATTTGAACGTACATTATAAATAGTTGGGATCACATACTAATTCTAAAAATTACAGAAAAATTATATCCGGCCATGTTGGGATGATACGGTCCCAACAAAACTAGTTTCGTCGAATTTGGAGACTGTTTGAAAAATGGCCATTTTTTGGTCGATCCAAATTAACTAAAATTACCAAACGCGTTTTCCTTTGCTACGCTCACATATTAATTCCAAAAATTATGAAAATTGGAATATAGCAATAATTTGACATTCCGAATCCAAGAAAAGTGTTTTCGTTGAAAACGGAGATCGTTTGCAAAATGTCTATTTTATGGGCTATATTTATTCCGTAGCGACCTTTCTGAAAATTCATTTGGCCATAACTTTTGATTCCCGCTATGAAATTTTGATTTTTCAGATTTGTTAGAAAAATATTCTTAAACAGATTTAAATATTTTTAGTTTCACTTAAATCCGGTTTATTTTGCATCCTGCACATTCAGTCAAACTTTAAATTTTGTATTTTCAAACTACCGCGCCATTTCAGGCCTTGTTTTATAATTAAAATAAACATACTCACTATAACTTCGATCCAAAAGAATTTTTAGTCGTTATTACTTAAAATAATTTATTTTAAATATACAAAATTCACTAAAATAACCAAATTAAAAATTTTAAATTGGTTCTGATTTTCCAAGTTGTTACACACACAAATACCCAACAACCAACAACAATGTTTTTTGTATTAACTATTGATAATAAATCACATTAAATACGGGCACGGGTACCCGCGGATATGCATATCTTACTATCCGTACCCACCTCATTAATTAATTGATATTAAAAATACCCATTTATTTTACCAACGGATACCCATTTAACTATCCGTTTCAGTACATGACGGATTTTACCCACAGATAACTGCGAGTACGGATTTTTTTTGTCATCCCTAGTAAAAGGTAGTGTAATTTTATATTAAAGTAACCCCTTTTGTCTTCTTTTGCTTACTTTTTTCTAATCTCTCTTACTTTAATTAACTACTACATTATCCTTATATGTTATCATGTTCACATATATATGTATATGTATGTCATATGTGATCTTACAACATTCTACAAATCCTATTCGTAAACATTCATTTATCGATCATATTTTTAGTTTTTAGTTAAGCTGTTTTTTTATTAAAAAGCATTGAAAATAAACTTCTTATTATTTTTAATTAAATAAGTAAAAAATGATTACGTAAGTGTTAATACCCTATTAAATAAAACTGAACAATTATTTTCAGAATTTGGGATTAAACCGATAAAGCGATATCGATTTTCCTTATATTTTTCGGTTACTTACATTTCTTACAAAACTCGATTACCATTGATATGTTTATTCATATATAATGAATTATCCTTATTTAAAACACTTATTTGAATATTTTTAATAATTATCAATTGATTAAATCCTCTTCAGTATGTTTATTATTGAATATTATCCTTCATTGATGATATTATACACTTATTTAATTTCTCCAGAATCATTACTCAATGTTCTTGACTTGATTACAATCTAAACTCCACTCATATTTAGACAATTAAACAATTCAAAGATCTCACTTAAGGTGGTAAAATCTAGGTTGTTACAATTATTTTCTGGAGTCATTCTGTTTTCTAGGTTTTGAGAATCCCTAATTTTACCGTTTTTTCAACCATCCTTTAACGTCTTGTGTGTAGAGTACAAACTATTAAATCATTGTTTTAAGAAATTCCACATCGGAACTAGAGATGGATTACGTATCACCGAAATTAAAGAACTTGATATAGAAATGCATATTATACATTGACTATACTTCAAACATATTTTTCTTATATTTGAATTTTTTTTCATTTTGGCATTATTTGTCCTCGCTGCTTTCGCACCAATTGTTTTGTCCCCATTTCCCCTGTCCCCCTGTGTTCCATCTAATCACTGCCTCCTGATTTTCATCTTTTGCAGTTAAATCTTTCAATTGTTAGGGGACTTAAATGCAAAAAAGCGAAAATATGGAGATTTGTTTGGAGGAACATGGAGGATAGGGGAAATGGGGATAGAAGAATTGTTCTCCGCTGCTACTGCATGCTATATACTATGTTGTCATGCCTCGATGCTCTACTCATCCTTGCTTAGTTGATCACTACCAGTTTGTACTTCTTTTTTGGGTTTTTGGCTGTTGGTTTCCCTCTGTTACACAATGTTTATGTCACCTTTCAACATTATACATGTGAGTATTAGATCTGCCTGTACCATGTGTGACATGGATATATATTTATGTAAATCATGTTGCATAGATAACAGTTCTTATTCATATACCCATGAATCTATGTGTCCATGCCTGAATGTCATCCCTATGAGCGTGTGCTTCTTAACTGGACTTTGAACATTTGCACCGGTTTCCATGCTGGTCTAGATTAGATGTGCCTTATCTGTTTTATGCTTCACATATGCATGTTGTTGCCTTTCGTTCCTCTTGCTTGCTGTTCACATTGGTGCATTGGTTCTGAATCGGCTTGGTACTTGATTATGTATGTCATGTCATTCCATATCATTGTCATTCACATGCACAACTCTGGAAAGAAACTAAGTTGTAATTTTAGAATTCCATTGAGATTTATATCCTTAATCATTAACATAACATAACATATACGAATCAATCCATATAATAATCATAACATATAGAAAGAAACTAAGTTCTCTGTGTTTAGGTTGTTGCATATTATGTGTGTTTATGGCTCGGACTGGTTTGTGTTTTTGCATAGTATTTGTTTTGGGTATGTTGTTGTATTTTGTTATCATCTTGAACCTTTTATTTGTATCCTTTTTTATTATAATATAAGCACCGGTTCATTCACCAAAAAAAAGAACTTTAGTTCAGACTGTTCAGTGTGGACAACTGAAAATAGAAGTGAAACAAAAACAATTTTTCAAGTTGATATATAGGATCCAATTTTGAAGGAATATACTGAGGCAGTTATACAATTATAAATTAGTGGTATTTTTTAAATTTTGATAAGGAACTCTTCTTACTATAGCATGATTCATGCAAAAAGTTTCAAAAAAAAACAAATTTTGTTCTATAAACTGAAATATGATGAAACCATGGCTAAAATATAGCTAAACTTTTTAAAAAATGGAAATGAGCTTCATAAACAACGTGCAACAATTGATGGCCAACTAACTACAAGTACACCACATGATTGAAAATCTCTCAACACACACAACATGATTTCAATACCCAAGCATTGGACACAAGACATCAGGAATAATAATAACAAAAGCCACATGAAAAGCAGAGAGATAAAAAGTGATAGGTCGCGGAGATCTGGCACCTCATTCGAGTGAGATGAAAGAGGAGAGTGTGCTTGGGTGGATCTACATATAGGGGAGGTCAGAACTCAGAAGTAGCGGCTGGTAGGTTGGATCTTAAGCGTATTAGCTGCTTGGTAGGTAATGGAAGGATTATCGGGCTGTTGTAGTTGGAATGTGGTAAAAAAACATAAGCACCTTTTATAGTAAAATTGGTTGGAAGTAGGTAGTAAACCAGTTAATTGTTATGAGTGTTGCAAAATGGTTAAGGAGGAGACATGAGTGAAATTCAACTATACTTTGCCAAATTTATTCATGAGATTATAATTGAGTTTCACTTTTAAATTCGATAATGAACCGCCGAAAAAGGAGAAAAACGAATTTCGGAGAATGTATATTGAATTTTGTTTCAAACTTGTCTCCTTTTTAATCATGTTTGGATTGTCAATAACAATACTCACTGTTATTATGCTTTCCCAAGATTACAAATTTACCTTTTTAAGGGTAAATTGGCTATTGTGCCTCTATGGTCGCGCCTCTATGGTCAAACAAAAAAGATTTGTTCATCAAGTCCGCTCTTGACGAATATAAGTAGACATTCCCATTGTCATCACGTCTACAGCCATGTCAATTTTTTGTCGTAAGATCACACTTTTTTATTGTTACAACTCACCTTTAACTAAAATTGGGGCGTTTCAGGATCCTTCACGTTCAAGCCAATGAAAACAACAGAAGGTTACCTCGACATTAGGATCCCACAGATTAATGACTTTATTCAAAGGCACATCTCCCATTACCATCACACACCCACTGCATTGTAATTGTCTTGAATATTCAACATGCCCTCTGTTTTCATTTTCACAGCAATATAGATGTTGCATCAATGAAGATTACCTTTTTGCAGTAAAATGGGTAAATCCTGCGTTGCAATTTTTTTTTGGATAAATCCTAAATTGGTTGGAAGTATGTAGGACCTTAATTGTGATTACCTTTTTTCATTTAGCTACCCAAATATAATCGCTACTTCCATCCATCAATGTAGATTACCTTTTCACAATCACAATTGTGATGTAGGACTGAATCATAATTAGTTGCAAACGGTAGGAGAAAACATGGAGCATGTTGAAAATAAACTTGTTTTAAAAGAAAACATAAATTATGGAATAGATTTAATTATTGTATTTAGGAAACGATAAAAATAAATGGTAATAAATATTAAAGTTATTATATACATAATAGAATTATCTAGGAATGGTTTATTAAGGCATGTTTAGAAATTAGAGGATAAGGAAAAATTCAGAGAAGAAGAGTCTAGAATCTTTGTTGTGTTAAAAATATAATTACACTCTCTCATTTGTGGTATGAAGAAAAATGAAGCAATTGCAATGTAGTCATTCAATTTATTCTACGTTTAATCTCTCTCCTCCTCTCTATATCAAATTCTAACATGGTATCAGAGCTAGGTTGATGAGAGGGGATATATAGAGAGATCTCTGAAGAGAAAAAAAATTAGTTTTTTAAAACAACTCAAAGTCGGACCAGCTGAAGCACAACAAAAGCAAGTAAATCTAGATAGAAAACAACGGTGAAAACGCTTTAATAGCGAGGTATCAAACTCAAAAAGGGAAAGGCAAATTTCTCCAATGCAACAATTGTCACAAAATTGGTCATGAATGATTGTTGGCATAAGTGAAAACTTAAGTGTTTCACGTGTCAAAAATTTGGGCATATGGCAAGGAATTGAAGATTCAAAGATGAAGAGCAAGAGAACGTGACATAAGTGGCCGTGCAAGAAAGTTTAATTTAGAGTTGTGGGTGAGAAATGCACCATGGATAGAAGTGCTCCAATATTCAAAGAGTAGAGTTGAAGTGTAATAACCCGGAAATCTGAGCCAATTTAAAAAATTTATCTTGGCAATTTTAGAGAATTTTGATTATTTAAAATGAATTATTTTAAATAATAACAACGAGAAATTTATTTTGAATGGAATTCGAATGAATATATTTATATAGGTCGTCGTTTGAATATAAATATTTATTATATATATAAATGGAATTGAAAATGGTGCGGTAGTTCGATAATTCGATTTCAAACTTCAAATGAATGTACAGGATTCAAAACAAACCGGATTTTAGTGAAACCAAAAATATTTGAATCCAATTGAGAATATCTTTCCAACGAATCAGAAAAATTGAAATTTCATAGCGAAGATAAAAAGTTATGTCCAGTTGAAAATTTAGAATAGTCGCTATGGAATTTCGACCACTAAAAATAGCCATTTTGCAAACGACCTCGGATTTCGACAAAACCACTTTTGTTGGATCCGTGATGTCAATATATTGCTAGATTTCAAATTTCGTAATTTTTCAAATCAATATGTGAGCATGGCAAAGGGAAACGCGTTTGACCAGTTTCAGTTGATTTTAATCGACTGGAAAATGGCCATTTTTCCAACGGCCTCAGAATTTGACAAAATTAGTTTTGTTAGGACCGTATCGTCGATACGAAGCTAGAAAATATTTTTCAGGGATTTTTCGAGTTAGTATGTGGCCCCAGTAAATTAAAATGTGCATTCAAATTCAATATATAGAGTTATATGTTGATTTTGACGAAAACTGGCCGAAACGATCGAATTAGCCTACGATACATATCGCATTGTGTTCGAAATGGGGGTAATTAGCTAGGGTCGACAGTCGGTGGGTCTCGATTGGAGTTCGAATGGAACGATACTTTTTGAAGAATAAATTAATTCAAAATATAATAAATAAATAAAAAGTCAACCCCTTATCTCCTTGGCCCCCATACTCCTCCAAACCCGATTCACTCAACAGAAGAAAAAAAATGAACGGATCGAGGAAACCCACCACCGCCCTCCGGAGCTCCCCACCACCGTCGCCACCCTCTCCAGCCCGACCTCTGCTCCGCCTCTCGACCGCCAGCCACATCGCCCTCATCTGCTCCTCCCCGATCCCCAAACCATAACACTAAACCCAATAAAACCCACCACCGCCAGCGCTAGTTACCCCGCGCCACCCTTCCTGCCTGCAGCCGCCTCCTATCCACGCCACCCTCCGACCACCCGAGGTCCGACGCCCCTCCCCACAACCTCCAATCGACGGTGAACACTCCCCCTCCTCCAACAGTAAAAGTGAGTTTTTCTTTTAGTAATTTTATTTGTTTTATATATATATATATATAAAATCTGATTCCCCTTAATTGAAAAGATCATATTTTTATGTAGTTGATTAAGTAGAAAAGATCATATTTTTATATAGTCGATTAAGTAGAAAAGATCATATTTTTATATAGTTGATTAAGTAGAAAAGTTCATATTTTTATATAGTTGATTAAATAGAAAAGGTTGGATTTTTATATATGTTGAAGCGAAATAAAAATTCGATTTTTATATGAGTGGTGGTATAAAAATATGATTTTTATTCATGTTGGGTAATAAAAATATAATTTTTATTATATTAGTGGCAAGATAAAAATAGAATTTTTATCTATATAATAGCGGTACAAAAATAGAATTTTTATATACATAGCAACAATATAAAAATGTGATTTTTATATATGTAGTCGCTACGGGCAACGAAAGTGACAAAAGGCGAGAATGGCAAAGATTTCCTACATAAGAAGAGTCGAGGCGTTTGGATTAGCTAGTCGGTGAGAACTCCTCACTTTTGATTTTCTTTTTCTAGAAAAAATATATACTAGGATGCAGACGGTGTTTAGTAGTACCCGACACCCATCGTCCACAGACCATGGACGGCTTGTATGCTTGTTTGTTTGATTTTGTCGTGTAGTTGATTGTGTGATGTGATGTGAAATGAAAATAAAATATTTTATAGTGGAAAATATTTTATAGTTAAAAATATAATTTTTAACGTATATATAAAATAAATATTTATAAACGAATTGGACGATTTGTTTATAAATACACATTTGACTGATATTGATTGGTACGATAAATTTTACACATCGCCCAACTGCACAAATAAAATCTGTGTTTGATTGTTTGAAAACCCCACACGTGTATTGGGGTGATATATGACATACACTAATCCCAATAATTAGTTATATGTCGATTGATTGATTGACAGACTGTGATAAGCGTTAAATATTTATATTTGATGCTTATACAGTGTAGAATGCACTCTGGGTGATGGTTGATTATTTATCGTTGTTATTTTATACATGTGTTGTAGAAAATCCATATAATTAACATTATATGGTAATTGATTGAGCCTCATTCCGGTTTTGAATAGAAATATTTGAATAGAAATATTTGAAAAGAAATATTTGAATAGAAATATTTGAAAAAGAAATATTTGAAATAGAATATTTGAAAATAGAAATATATGAAGCCGTGTTGATTAGATTGACGCCATTTTGACGTGAACGATATTTATATCGATTTTATTCATTTTATAATGAACATCGAAAGTGATTGCAAAATCGGATATATTGAATAGAAATGAATTCGAATTGAAATTGAATAGAAATGAATTCGAATAGAAATGAATTCGAATTGAAATTGAATGGAAATGAATTCGAATTGAAATTGAATAGAAATGAATTCGAATTGAAATTAAATAGAAATGAATTCGAATTGAAATTGAATAGAAATGAATTCGAATTGAAATTGAATTGAATTGAAAGAGAACTGAAATTTAATTAGAAATCAATTTGAATTGAAATCAGTTTGAAATGAATTTAAACCGAATTTATATTGAAAAATTCAATCTTAATTTGAATTTGAAAATGAAGTGGAAATCGTTTCGAAAATAAATTTAAAACGATTTATAAAATACGTTTTAAAAGGAAATCGATGAACTATATTATATATATATATAATATAATGGCCTGAATAGAACGCGCCGCGCTGCGATAGTTCATGAATTTCAACCATTGACTTCGAATGGATATTGCGGGAGATCCGACTGTCGGATTCTCCCAAAACCGGAACCGTTGGGTTCGTATCGAAAAGAGATTTCTAAAGAATATTAGAAATTTGAAACCTAATGGTTGGATTTGGAATTATGTCCAAATCAAATTTGGAAAAGGTCGTTGTAAGTGCAGTTCGATGGCCGTTGATGGAAATCGACTATACGGCCCTTAATAAAATTATTAAAAATAGTAATAATTTGTGTCAAATCATAAGAAATGATTTGGGAAGAATTGGGATGAAAAACTCCATATTTGAAAAGATAAAAATAGATTTTTATCGAAATGAACTAGTTTTGAACTAGAATGATACTTCTATTTATTTTTAAATAAATAAATTGAATTTGAAAAGGGTTTTAAAAGTAACCAGAATTCCCAATAATTGAATTGGAATGGATTTGAATCGAATTGTCTTTGGAATATTTCGATGTTGGATTTCGTGATTATACAGATATCGTTATGGAAATTTGAAAGATATATTTATTTCGTTATTTCCAATACGATATTTGTTGGTCGTAGAATTTGATATTGAATATAAGCCGATATATTTTCTATTCAGAGCCTTGTATTGAATATCAAATGTGATTTGGGTTTGTCGTGAATGGTGTCTTCATTAACACTGTCCTTGAACCCAGTTGATAAAAAGATTAAATCTTTTTATTTAGATTTAATGAAGTGTACCAATTAAATAATATTTAATTGGAATTGAATTGGTATTGATTTTTGGGTTTATCATGAATAGTGTTTTATATAACACTTGTCCTTTAACCCGATAATAAATGAAATGTGATTTTGGGTTGTCGTGAACGGTATCTTCAATAATACTGTTCTTAGACCCAAAGGAGTTAAGAAAATCAGAAACTAACTGGAGATTGGTTAAGTTGAATGGTTTCTGAGGTAATGATCTGATGTTGGTTTTGGCCTTCGGGGTTAATACTTAGGGAATTGCTCACTTGCTAATTTGTGGTTAGGGACTGATTGAAATGTGATGTGATTTTGGGTTTATCGTGAACCGTGTTTTAAATGACATGGATTCTTTAACCCAATTACAGATTAAAACTAAGTGGAGTTTTAATGAATCTTTAATTAGATTGAAAAGATCGAGAATGGAGTATCGTTTTGCTCCAGGCGATAGTTAAATCTTTAATTAGATTTGAACGTGAAATGGTAATTGAATTTACCGGTAACACTGTGGTGTTAGATACGAAGTATTACCAGTTTTACTTCATGGGAGAATAGGTTGGGATTGGGAAATTAAAACAAATGATTACTTCGGTAAGGTTCGTTAATCCCGACTAGTTTGAATTGATATCCAAAAGTAGATTAAAGAATAAATTTAAAGGATTTATCTTTGATAAAATTAATGGGAACCTTTCCATCAGAATGTGAAATTTAGAAACTAACTGTCAGTTAGCTAAGCAGAATGGTTTTATGGATATTGATCTGATGTTGGTTTCGGCCTTCGGGGTTAATATTTGGGGAATTATTGTCTTGTTAATTTACGGTTAGTGACTGGTGAATTGGAATGAGGCATATGTTGTGTTTGTGTAACACTTGTTTATTATATACGCGAGTTATTCGGAAAGACCGGGTTTATCCCATTCTGAATAACTGATTCGACGATTAGTCGAAGATGAAGACGATGGTTGAAGACCGGAGGTCTTCACGTCGTTTGGGTAATTACTGATGATCTTGATTGGGCCGTACACCCAAGAGGAGGGAATCAGTTGGTGGTCATCCAGACGTACATGGAGATCGATGGATATGCGGGGTACTAGGTGCCTCCGGTTTCGTTCAGACCCAGAACGGACTTGTAAATGGACTGTGTGTCTGGCATCGGATTTCATTCTGTGTGACTGATATCGGTTGCATAGAGTGGTTTGCCTATGTGGCATGCTAAGATGCAAATGATCAAGGCTTCTGTTGAAAAGCAAAGCCTTGTGGTGATGATCAAAGCACCGCCTATGTGGCATAGCTTTGTGTAACGTAGATTCGCGAGCCTCACACCCCGGTACCGGACCAGAAACGGGAAAGGACCTCAGGGAGGGCATGCGTTTCCTTCTAGTTAGAAGTGGCGTCAGTTGTTTTACACGCCCTGACGAGTTTGACTTATGTGGTTGTTGTTGTTGCGAGGCGCCTCGGTTATATCGGTTTCGGTCGATGCATTCTGGTGGGCAGACGGACCAGACATACGCCCCGAAGGGCAGGGAAACGCAGTGTTCGGGATTTCGTCTAATCCACGTCGGTGGGCCGGCCCTGTCGCTCCAAGGTCACTCGAGCTCTGACCTGAGACATGGGCTAGATTTTCTCGAATCGGTAAGGACTATCTTTTGCCTTGGTTCACAGATGGAAATCCAACTTGCAATATGTGATATTTGCGGTTTTGATTGTGGAGCCTTGTATTGGCGACATGATATATGATACCCATGCCGCCTATGATTGATACTTATGATTTGAAGTTGTTTTATACACTATGCACTTATAATAGTATCAAATGATTTGTTTTAAATGTACTAAGCATGTTTGGCTATTATAGTTAAAAATATAATTTTTAACGTATACATAAAATAAATATTTATAAATGAATCGGACGATTAGTTTATATATACACATTTGACTGATATTGATTGGGACGATAAATTTTACACATCGCCGAACTACACAAATAAAATCTATGTTTGATTGTTTGAAAACCCCACACCAGTATTGGGGTGATATATGACATACACTAATCCCAACTATTAATTATATGTTGATCGATTGATTGACAGACTGCCATAAGCGTTAAATATTTATATTTGATGCTTATACAGTGTAGAATGCACTCTGGGTGATGGTTGATTATTTATCGTTGTTATTTTATACATGTGCTGTAGAAAACCCATATAATCAACATTATATGGTAATTGATTGAGCCTTATTCCAGTTTTGAATAGAAATATTTGAAAAGAAATATTTGAGTAGAAACATTTGAAAAAGAAATATTTGAAATAGAATATTTGAAAGTAGAAATATATGAAGCCGTGTTGATTAGATTGACGTCATTTTGATGTGAACGATATTTATATTGATTTTATTCATTTTATAATGAATATCGAAAGTGATTGCAAAACCATATATATTGAATAGAAACGAATTCAAATTGAAATTGAATAGAAATGATTTCAAATTGAAATTGAATAGAAATGAATTCGAATTGAAATTGAATAGAAATGAATTCAAATTGAAATTGAATAGAAATGAATTAGAATTGAAATTGAATAGAAATGAATTCGAATTGAAATTGAATAGAAATGAATTCGAATTGAAATTGAATAGAAATGAATTCGAATTGAAATTGAATTGAATTGAAAGAGAACTGAAATTTAATTAGAAATCAATTTGAATTGAAATCAATTTGAAATGAATTTAAACCGAATTTATATTGAAAAATTCAATCTTGATTTGAATTTGAAAATGAAGTTGAAATCATTTCGAAAACGAATTTAAAACAATTTATAAAATACGTTTTAAAAGGAAATCGACGAAGTATATATTATATATATAATATAGAGGCCTGAATAGAACGCGTCGCGCTGCGGTAGTTTGTGAATTTCGACCATTGACTTCGAATGGATATTGCGGGAGATCCGACCGTCGGATTCTCCTAAAACCGGAACCGTTGGGTTCGTATCGAAAAGAGATTTCTAAATAATATTAGAAATTTGAAACCTAACGGTTGGAATTGGAATTATGTCCAAATCAAATTTGGAAATGGTCGATGTAAATGCAGTTCGATGGCCGTTGATGGAAATCGACTGTACGGGCCTTGATAAAATAATTAAAAATAGTAATAATTTGTGTAAAATCATAAGAAATGATTTGGGAAGAATTGGGATTAAAAACTCCATATTTGAAAAAATAAAAATAGATTTTTATCGAAATGAACTAGTTTTGAACTAGAGTGATACTTCTATTTATTTTTAAATAAAAAAATTGAATTTGAAAAGGGTTTTAAAAGTAACCAGAATTCCCAATAATTGAATTGGAATGGATTTGAATCGAAATTGTCTTTGGAATATTTTGATGTTAGATTTCGTGATTATACAGATATCGTTGTGGAAATTTGAAAGATATATTTATATCGTTATTTCCAATACGATATTTGTTGGTCATAGAATTTGATGTTGAATATAAGCCGATATATTTTCTATTCAGAGCCTTGTATTGAATATCAAATGTGATTTGGGTTTGTCATGAATGGTGTCTTCATTAACACTGTCCTTGAACCCAGTTGAGAAAAAGATTAAACCTTTTTATTTAGATTTAATGAAGTGTACCAATTAAATAACATTTAATTGGAATTGAATTGGTATTGTGTAACACCCCGTGTATTCTATAACAGTGAAATTCACAAATTAAAGTATAACTAATTTCAAGTCAAAGAATTAAGGGAAACGGGATAAGCCATTGCGTTCGTCTCGGAATTCTACTTGAAATAGAGTCCGAGTTTGCGTAAAACGGACTCCGTATGAGGGAGTTATGGCCTCCGGAAGTTTCAGAATTCAGTTTAAAATTCAAACAGACCAAAACAGCTTAGAAAACAAATTTAAAATTCAAAAATCGGTCCGAATTGGCCAGGGCGGGAATTTTCCCGCCCAAGGCACCCAGGTCGACTGGGTAGTCGACCTGGGCTACCCAGGTCGACTGGGTAGTCGACCTAGGGCACCCAGGTAGAGTGCTATTCTGATGTGAATAAATAATTGTGTTTTGATTTGTGTAAAATGAGAAATTGAATTGTATTCGAATTGTGGTGATAATAATCTATGTTTGTATGTTGCTTTGATTCTAAATGACTTTGAAATGTTGTGGTACAACGATTGGAAATTTGCAAGTATGTGATTTATGTTGGAAGTTAACAACTACATGTTTGTGGTGGTTTAATTTAGATTCATGCAAAAATATGATTCATGTTAACGACCATATGTTGTGGTAGTTTATTTGGGATTTATGCAAGTATACGATGCACCATTATGCCAATATGATGTACATACTTTTATGATCACTTTTAGCGTGTAACTGGATTCAACTAAGTACTATGGTTTATATGAATTTATGTTGGAATTGGCATCATGATTCAAGTGTAAAACCATACTTTTGTATTAGAGACAAAAGTAAGCATCTTTATGAACATGACTAAACTATGTTTGGTGTTATGCCTAGTTGAAAACATGTTTTAGGCCTATGTTGTTATCAAAATCATATGGTGATATATGTGACACATAATTAAATTAGATTCACATTCCAATTGCAAGTTTACATGAATAGATTAAAAACCATGATTCATGTTTAGGTAGGTTTATGCCATGATTATATGAATAGAATGGTTCATGTTTAGGTATGTTTATGCCATGATTATATGAATAGAATGATTCATGTTTAAGTATGTTTATGCCATGATTATATGCTATTACAATGCAAGTTCACATGTGCCTAATTCATGTTAATTAGTTCGTTATGTTGCAAATTCATGCATTCACACTTCCCTTTTTATGCTACTTAGAATATATAAACACCATGTTCTAAGCCTCCCCTTTTTCATGTGGCTAAGTTGGGTTTAAATATAAAACCCAACATATGTTATATTGTAGCGAACGTATAAAACGGGGGTAATGACGATTGGGTTAAAATATAGAACATTTGTGTTGGCATGTTTGACGCATGCCAACAACCTTGAAAAACAATTAAGTGGTATAAATTGACTTTACCCAATAAAGATGAAATTGAATAATGGGCCGCAAATATTTACATATAAGAAGAAAAGAGGCAAAATACGTAAATTTAGAAAATACGATGTGTTTAACCCGAGGTTGGATTGAGTTGTGATGTAAACCTGCCCGGAACCGCCCGGCTGTCCAGTAGTCACAACAATACCTATCCAATGTGGGTGGTTAAACACGGAGCCCAATAAGGACCCGAGGTTAGACTGAGTTGTGGCGTAAGACTGCCCGGACCCAACCGGCAAAAGGAAGCCACAACAATACCTGTCTAATGTGAGAGGTCGAGGATTTAATAAGGCAATTAAGGCTGAGTCAAGATTGATAGGATTAAGTAAATTGAATTAATACTTAATCAAAATGGAACATGCTAAACTATACAGACGGATTGGGGGTTAGGTTTACAAAACACTTAACCAACTTAGCATGTTGGCTAGAAATGGAAAACCTAGTAGCGGGGGGGGGGGGGGGGACCCTTTTCAGTAGTAACCCTATAAGGTGTATCAGGATACCCTGAACTAGGCAGGGTGGGGCACGATTACTAGGCTGACTGTAAGAGGTCAAATCGACAACGGTGGTGCAGCAGTGTAGGTTCTAATGGGGTGCGGGCGTGCACACACTCCGGCGTAGAAAAATAAGGCACTGGGCACCAGTAGCATACCCGTGCATTCTAAGATTGTGTCGGGCCGCCACCATGGGACTTGATACACCCCATGGTGGGACCAGCATAGGTAACTACAACATCGGGGGCCGTAAGACACGTGTAACTATGCGAGTAGGAGCCGATCATTAGCAACAGATCACTTAACCCTGATTATGGGGTGCTTGTTGGGAACTATTTTATATGGATGCAGAGATTAATATGGGGTACGATAAGTACATTCAACTCTAGACAACTTAACCTAGTTTATAGTGCTTTCCCATTTCCAGTTTATACTTATCATGCCCAGTTCTTTATTCATAGACTGAATAGTCCTAGACTTACTCAGGCTTTATGTCTGACTCTACTTTTCTTTCGTCTTCTTTTCTTTCGTTCCCCCCCCCCCCCAAGGTCCACAGGGAGGGAATACTAAAGCTTGACCAGTTTTCACATCCAGCTTGAAGAGAAAGAATGTATTGCTTGGATCTTTTTTGTTTTGGACTATGGCTTTGGACAGCAATTATTGGACTTATGCAGATTACTTATGTTTTTATGCTTCTTTAAATAATATAATCAAGACAGTTACGAAGATGTTATGTTTTTGGAAGTATTGTAAGACAAATTATGACATGGTTTGTGTAACACGTATTTTGTTGAAATAAAAATTGCTGTTGTTTTCCGCTGTTAAAAAATATGTGTATTTATATCTGTCTTGTGTATCTGTGACTTATACTTATAAACCTCCACCAAAATTAGGGCATTCCCTTTGAGAGTGACCTTAACGGAGGTGGGGTGTTTCACTTGGTATCAGAGCATAGGTTTACCAAATAAGATAAAAAGTTTTGAAAATTTATTTTCAAAAGAAAATTTAAAGAAGCATTTTTAAAGATAAAATATTATTTTATTTTAAAGGCATAGTCCCACAAAGCTAGCACCAAGGTTCGTAGGACCGTTTCCTATTATTGAGAAAATTGGGAAAATGGCCTATAGATTAGAGCTACCCGAAAAACTGGCCGGAGTTCACAACGTTTTCCATGTTTCGCACCTCCGAAAATGTCTACATGAATCTGCTGAAGTGGTAGAGCCAAGTATCCTAGAAGAAGCTAAAGTGGAACGCGAAGCAACCGTGAGGAAAGTTCCAACCCGCATATTAGGAACAGAAGTGAAGAAGCTACACAACCGCGAAGTCAAGCTCGTCAAAGTTCAGTGGAGTGACGCCGAGGGAGACGCAACTTGGGAAACTGAAGCTAGGATTTGCGCAGCCTACCCTTCTCTTTTCGAGGGTACATCTTTGGTCTTTCTTTTTCCTTAAGTTGCGCTTTTATCTATCTTTTTAGGTATATCTCCTCGACCTTATCTTTTAGGTAGAAACCCTTTGGATGAAAACATGTAATTGAAACATGTTATGGATGATGGTTGCAAGTGGTTGCAAGTGATTGCTAGTTGTTGCTCGTGGTTGCATATACACACACGATTTAGGTTTTAGATCGGCTCAGTCACTTCATACTACATATATGTATTTATATTTGTATATGGTTGAAGTTTAATGTGTTGTCATATGGATGTTGCATTTATATGAATGATTGTGAACTCATGTAGAATCATGAATAGGAAAATTTGCATACATAATGGATTCAAGGCACTTACATAATTTGCATTAAGGAGGTCAACTGAATCAGTAGACCGACTGATTTTGCATTAGATAAGTACATGTACACACACTTCGCATATGATCATGAAGCATTAGAAGTCTTTTAAGGATAATGGATGCTCGTGTTTGATGGATGAGTAGATGGATGTTTGGATGTTAGGACGTACATTCTTCCTGAACTTGAAGATTTCGGGGATGAAATCCCTTTTAAGTAGGGGAGAATGTAACACCCCGTGTATTCTATAACAGTGAAATTCACAAATTAAAGTATAAATAATTTCAAATCAAAGAATTAAGGGAAACGGGATACGCCATTGCGTTTGTCTCGGAATTCTGCTTGAAATAGAGTCCGAGTTTGCGTAAAATGGACTCTGTATGAGGGAGTTATGGCCTCCAGAAGTTTCAGAATTCAGTTTAAAATTCAAACAGACCAAAACAGGTTTGAAAACAAAATAAAATTCAAAAATCGTGCCGGATTGGCCAGGGCGGGAATTTTCCCACCCAAGGCACCCAGGTCGACTGGGTAGTCGACCTGGGCTACCCAGGTCGACTGGGTAGTCGACCTGGGGCACCCAAGTCGACTACATAGTCGACCTGGGGGTCGACTAGGGGGTCGACCTGGCCCCTGAGCTAGGTCGAACCCAGCCCCCTGGCTGGCCTGGTCTGTGCTTGGTCGATTTTGTGAGCCTTGCCTTGTCACTAGGGCTAGGTGTCAGCTCCTGATTGGTCTCTCCTTCAAACGAACGGCTATTATTAAACTAAGCTCCATCGACGGTCCTAATCAACTCACAAACTCTATAAAAAGGACCTAAGGCTGCACCTAATTCACATAAACAAAAATGAATATGAGACCGTCATGCTGTTGATGAAAGATTAGTAATAGCCGTCAAAATTGAGAGACAATTAGGGGAAAATTCGAAAGCTTAAAGCAACGTCAATTGAATCAAAACAACGCCTACAACAAACGATAGTATCTCAAAATTCAGAATTCAGATTCCTGAATTGAAATTCGTCATCCATTGTAAGTAGAGTGCTATTCCGATGTGAATAAATAACTGTGTTTTGATTTGTGTAAAATGAGAAATAGAATTGTATTTGAATTGTGGTGATAATAATCTATGTTTGTATGTTGCTTTTACTCTAAATGACTTTGAAATGTTGTGGTACAACGATTGGATATTTGCAAGTATGTGATTTATGTTGGAAGTTAACAACTACATGTTTGTGGTGGTTTAATTTAGATTCATGCAAAAATATGATTCATGTTAACGACCATATGTTGTGGTAGTTTATTTGAGATTCATGCAAGATTAACACATGATCAAATTAAAACGTATGTTCAAGGCTAACTACTGGAAAAGTTTCTAAATTAAGAATAATCAGAAACCGGCAATTTCTAGTTGTTACCTGTTTGGGTCTAGCATGCTTCCAATGCCTACGCTTCTCCTTGTTCTCCTACGGCTTCACGGCTCACTCTTGCCAAACGCCAATGAACACTGGATACTAATCAGCACTCCAGGAAATAGCTTGGGGTTTCCAAGTGGTAAACAGATTGTATTCTGGGGTTCCGGTTTTAATGATAAATAGTTTTTCTTCAGTTTCTATGATGGATTTAGCCATCAAAAAGACTGATAATTTACTCTTAAGTTCTTCATATATCCTATCAACTTCCATGGCTCCGATACCAATTAATACAGGATCAAATTAAAACATATGTTCAAAGCTAACTACCGGAAAAGTTTCTAAATTAAGAATAATCAGAAACCGACAATCTCTAGTTGTTACCTGTTTGGGCCCAGCACGCTTCCAATGCCTACGCTTCTCCTTGTTCTCCTACGGCTTCACGGCTCACTCTTGCTAAACGCCAATGAACACTGGATACTAATCAGCACTCCAGGTAATAGCTTGGGGTTTCCAAGTGGTAAACAGACTTAGAAGCTTTTGTTTATGAATATCAAAAACTCAGAAAATTTTTAACAGAAGATTGCACTCAGAACAAACTTTTATTGATTATTGAGAATATTACAAGCTTAGTACAAACATACTCAAGCTCACACTAATTTACAAAGTTTATGAAAATATTTGCTCTACTTCACTTCGAATGCCTTTCACAAATGTCTTCAGGTCTTCTTATAGCTACTCCAAACCGCCTTAGTCATTTTCAGATAAGGCCACGTTACTCGATGCTTTTACCATTCTTTTATTAAAGAATTCTCTTTTTAGATACCTTTCCATCTATCTGGTCATGTGTTATTTCTTTTTTAAAGTTGCCATATTATCTTGTTGGGACAGCTGGACAGATGTTTATTCATCCAGGGAGCCCTTTTCGTTTCCAGAGTCATCTACAGGTTTGTAACGCGAATCTTTCCTTTTTGAGGGTCCCGCTTCACATTTAATGTTTCCCACTTTATTCCATGTAATATTAATTTTTTCTGCAAATCCACTGTCATATTCTTTTTGAGAAAGTGTTTATATGCTGTCTTATGTGCATCCCATCATAGAATTCTCTCCACAAACTGGATTATATCTTCTTTTGCCCCTGCCTTTGGAACTTTACTAACTGTCAGAATTAATTCATTAGGGTCAGACTCATAAGTCCAAATATTGTTTGATAAGGCTTCAATGGTTCTTTGTACTAGACTTGCTAGCTGCTTAGCTCTTGTTGCTGATATTACATCCTCTTCAACCAAGAACATGTTCTGGAAGAACTTTGGCATCAATTTTTTCGATCCCATCTTCATCTCTACCATAGATATACATTTCTTTCCTTCTTCAGGAATAACTTGATTACATGCTAAGTAAATATTGCTATGCTTAATTGCTTTTGAAAAAGTGTAAACTGCATTTCTTATTCTGGGTAATCCCTTGAGATTGTTAAGGGTACTGTCTGTATAGATGCAATAAATTAAACCTGCTTTATATAAGTCTCTCACCACGGATGGATCAGCTTCAGGATGAATATATACTTTATTCAGATCATAACCATAACCTGAATATATTCCTTTACAAGGATTTGGTTCCAGTAATATTGGTTTTACCCAATTACTAAACCATGTAATAAATTCTTTATCCTGCTTTTTTACCTCTGAGGGCTTATTGACTTATTTCTCAGACATTTGGGTAACTTCATTAATCATATCCCTTTGTATTTCTCTGAACATAATTTGTGAGTAGGATATCATATGATGGAAGAAGAACCTTAGTTCCTCCTTTTTCTCGTCATCTGCAGTGATTAAATATTGCTCAAAGGCTTCTTGTGCTCTAAGTACTTCATTATATATCTCATCAAAGACACTAAGATAATTAATTGTATCATCATTCCTTTCCGCCATCATGCAACTCTCTGCTTAAAGTATCTGCAAGAAAGTTAGTTTTCCCAGAAATATGTTCAATGTCAAAATTAAATTCTGAGAACCATGATTGCCATCTTATTAATCTTTTATTGGGTCCTATATCTGGAATTTTATTTTTTATTCTGGACTTTGCAGAAATAGAATCTGTGCGAATTTTAAAAGGTTTATTTAAGTATAGATAAAAGGCTTTATTACTATTTTTAATAGCTAAGAGTTCTTTATCATTAGAGTGATAATTCAGTTCACTTTGTTTAAATGTTCCAGATTTATATCTACATAATTTTTCTTGGTTATTTCTAATAGCTACCAAAGCTGCTCCCCAGTATGAATCTGAAGCATCTGTATATATAATTAATTCATCTGTTTCTAATGGTAAAGATAATTTAGGCATATTTTCACAAATCTTTTTAATATGCTGAATATATTTTGTATCATTTTCTGTCCATTGCCATTTATATTTCTTTTTAAGTTTTTGTTGTAAAGGAGCTCTTAATTTTGCTAATTTATTGATAAATATATCAGCATAATTTAGACATCCTAAAAACCTTTGTAACTGTTTCATATCCTCTAATTGATCAGGAAATTCCTTAATTTTTGTAAGAATATGTGGTTGTAATTCTATGTCTCCATTATCTATGGTTATACCCAAAAAATCTATTTTTTGTACTCCAATAACTGCTTTTTAGCTGAAAGAGTTATTCCTCTTTTTAAACATGTATCAATAACAAAATTGCAGTGTTTAATATGATCTTCTAAATTGTCTGAGAATATTAAAATATCATCTACGTACACAATACAGTAATTATCATGTTGTTTTAATACTTCATCCATTCTCCTTTGGAATATTTGTGGTGCATTTTTTAATCCGAAAGGCATAAGTAGCCATTCATACTGTCCTTGTGGACAACTAAATGCCGTATATGGTATAGATTCTTCAGTCAACTTTATCTGCCAAAATCCACTTTTACAGTCCATTTTTGTAAACCATTTTTTATTCTGTATTTTGTTTAACAATACTTCTTTATTTGGTAAATAATATCCATCAAAGATTGTAGCATCATTTAGGGCTTTATAATTAAAATCTATTCTAGCTTTACCCCTAGCAATTTCACTGTGTTTTCTAACTATAAATGCAGGAGAGCTATGTGGACTGTTAGTTGGTCTGATAACTTTTAAATCTAAAAGTTCCTTAATTTGGACCTTAAATTCTTCCAGATCCTCTAAGGAATATTTCATGGGTCTTACCCTTATTATTTTATTGGGGTCTTTTAATTTTATTTCTGCTAGTGTTTTATCTTTATCCCAAGCTGCTAAAGGATTTTCATTATATGTTTCTTTAAACCTTTCTTTAATTTTTTCCAAAGGATCAACACTTTCTTGTTTTAGTATTGGAATTTTTCCAAATTTAGGAATATCACCACGCTGTGCTGGCGTAGGTTGATAATTTGGATCAATGGCATATGCTTGTTTAAGTCTTGGTGCTAAAATAGGTGTTCCACATGGTGTAGTGAATATAATATGTTCTGTTAACTGGGTCATAGGTTGGTATGCGAGACAAAAATCATTGCCCAATAATATATCTGGGCCTTGGACAATACTAGCCCATAATTTTGGTATTTTAATTTTAATATTTCCTATGGTAAAAGGAACATTAACTGCATAATCTTTATAACAAATTTCCTTTTCTTGAATATCTAAAGCTATTATAGAAGATCCATCTTGGATCCACCATTTCTGTGGTAAAATATTTTTTTTACATAACGATATTCCTAAGCCAGTATCTATGTATGCATTTAGTTGTATTGGCTGGTAATAAGGTATTTCTATAGTTCCTTCTATATATGTGGAAAAAGGTGAGGTAACAATAGCCTTTTTAATATGTTGTTTATCAATTCTTGGAAATTCATATTGATCTAATTGTATATATGACTCTTTTAAGATAAAAGTATATTTTGTAATAAAATTCATTCCTAGCAGTATTTCATTTTTTGCTAACTTATCATCTATTAACATTTCCATTTGTATTTGTAGGACTTTCCCATTCCTATAAATGAGGGATAATCTAGGTACCACGTTCTTTTGTAGCACATGTACATGTCCAAAATAATCTATGTATTTATAAGGATTTTGTATAATATTATATGGATATGTTTGTACTAAAAAGGCATTGATATGAGAGGATGCCGCTCCTGTATCCAAAAGCACATTTACCTCTTTGTTATCCAAAAAACCTTGTATGTACAATTGTCTATTTGATTCTAGTAAGTTTAATTTATCTAATGTTCTTAAATCTAAGTCTTTTCTTTGAGAGGTTATATTTATGTAAAGACCCGGAAATTCCCGCTCTTTGAATCGACCATAAACCACACAGGTCTGACCCAAAGGTTGGAAATCTTCGAATACTTTAACTTTGGGAATACAATACATTAGAACAATAACAGCAGACTTATATAAACATTACAATAATGTTACATCAGAGTACAGAATATCAGAGTACATGTAATTAAATACAGCAGAAACAAAATACAATAGATTAAATACATGAATTAAATACATTGCAGCGGAAGAAGATAAACTTTAATACAGCGGAAGACTTCCTATGCTCTGGACACAGCTTTAGGCTTCGATCCAGAATCCTGCTAAAGAGATACATATCTGCAAAAAGCTACTCGACTGCCCGTGTGGAAAAGAGGGCACCCGAGTTTGCAAAAGGTGGAAACAAACAACGGGTCAGTCGTGGGACTGGTGTGAGAATTCTAAACTAATTTAACTAATAAGGACAAATCCAAGGACCACGCCACTTTCGCGGAACGGGTTTTATTCCAATGGATTGCCGGTGCATAAATTAAAGTAAATCGTTAAACAATGCAATGCTTTTGGAAAAATGGAATCACCATAAGACCCAGGTCCCATCACACAATGCAACGCACACCAGAGGATAGGGTTTTACCTTATGGTGATTAAACATGCTAAATACGTACAAATTCCGTATTATTACTAGTGTATAATATATTTTAAATCATTCAAAATAAATGTATCAATCCTAGGAAGCATAGGTACCATATATTATGCCTCCGTACTAGTAATACAATCAAAACCGCATGGGGCGTATTGGAGATTTGGATTTCCAACATGAGTCAAGGCTAGGGAGGAGCTCCTTACCGATTCGAGGCACTCTAGCGGATACCTCAGGATCCCCAGCAGTGAACCCTTGGATAGCTGCAGGGCCGGTCCCCGCCAATGGGCAGTGGATTAGTTATGCCTGAACACACGTTTCCCGGTCCCTTTGGACCTATAGTATGACCACCAACGGCCTATAAAAATAACGAGGCGCCTCAAAATCCAACATCCACAATGAGTAAACTGTCAGCGCTGGTAGGTCCCTGACATTACTCTAGCTAGAAAGATAACGTGTGCACTCCCTGCGTTCCCTTCTCCCGTTTTAGACTCATACCGGGGTGTGAGGTTCGTGAAGTAACGCTATAACCACAAGGCCTGCTTTTCAACAAAGCCTTGATCATTGCATCTTAGCATGCCATATGGTCCGACACGCAATCCATTTATAAACTTATGCTCTGGGTCTGAGCGAAAGTCAAATCCGTACGAATCAACACTACGTCCGGATAACTACCATCTTAGCCCCGTCTTGGGAGCAAATCAATCAAGGACCTCAACGCTAGTTACCCATTCGATGTGAAGATCGTCGGTCTTCAATCGCCGTCTTCAACTCTTAGATTTAAAACGTCGTATAATCATTTGAAATGAGATTGAACTCGGTCTTCTCAAATGATTCTCGCATATATATATATATATATATATATATATATATATATAATTTGAAAACATTTCATATCGTTATTGATATTTGATAACGAGAATTAATTTAACGACGCTTCGGGTCGATGGGCGACCCCGGCGCTGTTTTCAACCAAATTTGACTTATGCATATCTAACCGTTGGATTTTGATGAAATTTATATCATTGAAAAGATTTTCCCAAAGCGGTCCTAACGGTTCCTGTTTTGGGAAAATCCGACGGTCGGATCTTTCGGTATAACCGTTTAAAGTTACGATTGTCGATACGCGAACTACCGCGTGTGTTTCGTTTAAATTTAATATATATATATATATAAATCGTTTTACTATTTCAATTATAAAAGTCTATTCTTTTTATCGCATCTAAAATGACGATAAAAATATCACTTTTATTTTACTCTGTTTTTATTTACATTTAAAATGTAAATAAAATGTGCTTTTTAAATTCACTTTAATTCATGCTTTATTTACACCAAATATAGATAGATATTCTTTTTCTATCTTTGGTTTATTTACACTAAATGTAAATAAATAATCTTTTCTATCTTTTGATTTATTTACTCTAAATGTAAATAAATATTCTTTCTTACCATTTATTTATTTACCTAGATATAAATAAATGTTTTCATTTTCCTTTTCTTATTTCTTTACCCAAATGTAAATAAATGGTTTTTCTCCTTCTACTTTTTCTTATTTATTTACACTATTTGTAAATAAATGTTTTTACTTTTCTTTTATCTTACACTATTTGTAAATAAATGTTTTACTTTTACTTTTGCTATATTTATTTACATTAATTGTAAATAAATGTATCTAATTTCTTATTCATATTTATTTACGCTATTTGTAAATAAATGGTTTCCATTTCCCTGCTAATCCTATTTATATAGTAAATGTAAATAAATGTATTTCTTTAATTCTTTTCTAATATTCCCCTTTAACATAAAAAGAATATCTAATGTTAATTCTTTTCAAACCTTTCTTTTTATTATTTACATAAGAAAACGTAAATAATTACCATTTACAAATTGGTTCTTTTTATTTACATAAGAAAAATGTAAATAAATACTTATTCACATAATTATTATTTTTAATCTTTTTATTTACATAGGAAAATGTAAATAAATTTTAATTCACATATTTGTTCTATATTTTCTATTTATTCTTAATTACATAAAATGTAATTTTATTTCTAATAATCATAATTACATAAAATGTAATTTTCTTTACAGTGTAAAATATATTCTTTTAATTACATAAAAAAATGTAATTTATTTAATCTCTTATTTATATATGTTTTCCTTTGTCTACATTTTATTTATTTACACTAAATATTTTGAAGTAACTTACATATATAAAATGTAAATTTAGAAAATTAATATATATGCTTTAACCTCTCACATTGGATAGGTATTGTTGTGACTACTGTACAGCCGGGCGGGTCCGGGCAGATTTACATCACAACTCAATCCAACCTCGGGTTTAAGCATATTATTTCTTTATTTATTTACCTATTTGTAAATAAATGTTTTACTTTCTTTTTGTTTCTATGTTTTATCTACTCTAAATGCAAATAAATAATTTATACTTTCCTATATTTTAGTTTATATCTATTCATTTTACCTAAAAATGATATTCTTATATATTGTATAAGATGTAATCTTTATATTACATTAAAAATGTAATCCTTTAATGTTGTCGTTTTTATAACAACCAAAGTGTAGATAACAATGTACCTTCGTGATTTCTTGTTTTATTTGCAATAGAGAATGCAAATAAAAATATAAACTTTTAACTACGATAATTATTTGCATCTAAATATGCAAATAAAATATAACCCTTATTAAATATTTTGTTTGCAACTATATCTACAAACACAAATGTGTATTTCTTTTTCTAACTAAAATACAAATAAAAATGTAGTATTTGTTTGCATCTAAAAGTTGCAAATAAATAGCAACTCTTTAAATCATATTTTTGTTTCAACTAGCGTAAAATAACAAAAGTGAATAATTTGGTTTAACTACTGTAAATTGACAAAAGTGATTTATTTGATTAAATAACTTTACATTGACCAAAAATGAATGTTTTGTTTAATTCTTTTTCAATGTAAACAAAATGATAGTTTTTGTTTATTCTTTTTCAATGTAAACAAAATATACGTTTTAACTCTTTTTCTTTAATGTATGAAAATATACATTTTCCAGTCCAATCTTTTTATGTATCAAATATGACCATAAGCCATGATTTCTCTTTTTTTTTTTATTTCTTTTACATTTAAAATGTAAATGTTAACTCTTTTATTTCTTTACATTAGAAAATTCAATTAGAGAGTTAATTTATCTTTCTATGTGATATTTGCATTGTCTCTTTTTATCTGTTAACAAATTGACATAAAATTTTATCCCTTTTATTATGTTAACAAAAACAAAGGATAAAAAATTGATATTTTATTTTGAAATCAAAATAAAGGATAAAATTGGTATTATATTTTGTAAACAAAACTTGTCTTTTTATTTGACAAAACAATGTTAATAAAAAATGTTCTTTTAAACCTTGTCCTTTTATTTAACAACAAAATGTCTTTTACTCTTTAACTTTTATTTAGAAAGACAATTGTAAATAAAATGTCTTCTTAATTGTGTTAACAAAATTTTGTCCTTTTTGTTATGTAACAAAAATTACATGTTAAAGATGTCTTTTATTTTACTTGTAAACAAGATAAACAAAGCAAGAATAAATGTTTTAATTTTTATTTAAGAAAAAGAAAAAAAAAAGAATGAGAATAAAATCAAAGTAAAACTTTGTCATTTATTTTGTCAACACATTTGTCTTTTTATCTTATAAACAAAATTTGCCTTTTTATCATGTAAACAAAATAACATAAAATAATTCTTTTTATTTTTTTCTTCAAAATAAACAAGAAATAATCCTTTTTATTTTGACAATTAAAATAAAAATCAAACTTTCCTTTATTTGTGAATCAAAAGATTTAACTTTCTTTTATTTGTGAGTCAAAATATTCTTCTCTTCCTTTATACTTTTATTTGGTAAATCAAAGATGTGGACTTTTCTTTTATTTTGTAAACAAAAATTTGTCTCCTTATTATGTAAACAAAAATTACATAAAGATCTGTCTTTTTATTTGTAAACAAAAGTAATGTTAAAAACTTGTCCTTTATTTTATTAACAAAATTTATATTAAAAACTTGTCATTTATTTTGTAAGCAAAATTTATATTAACAATTTCACTTTTATTTTGTAAACAAAATATATGTTAAATTTTTGTCCTTGATCTTGTGAAACAAATAAAGATTTTAACTTTTCTTTTATTTTGTTTTACAAAAACAAGATTCAGCATTCTTTTGGTTTTTAGAGAGAAATAAAAATGAAAACAAAAATAAAATAAAAATAATAATAAAGGAAATAAAGATGAAGATTTATAGAGATTCATCAGAATTTACAGATCTAGAAGCACATGGTTTTATCATAGCATCGCAGTTATTACAAATCACAATCAATCATACATTACAGTACAATACAAACAGATCAAGCACCAAAATTTTACCACATCACAGCATAGATTAAATAACATACAGACAGATATTTAACTGAATGATTAATTTAATAAATTATTTAAATTGTAGAAATCAGAGATTCTCACCTTAAAGCTTTCCATTCAGAAGTCGTTCGTGTTTAAAATAGCTGAAATTTCAAAGTACTCGGTTTCAGCTGTAGTTAGTGTCATTGCGTAGAGTTTTTCCTCACGATCCTAACGCATTTGAAATCGTCCAATTCTGACAAAATTTGAACGAGTTACAATGGTTTGAAATTTAATTACATTAATTAATTTAATTAAAATAGGATTAGTATTTAACCCTTCTTCTTCCTCCTTCTGTTAACGGCCGCCGTGTTTACCTTCTCTATTGGAACCTAGGGTTCCAATTTCGCCACCAAACGGATCGCCGGAGTCAGATCCGAAGCTTCCACGTCGTAGCCCTACCCGTCGCGCCTCTGTTCCCACCATCCACGTCGAACTCGCGGCCTCCCACTTCCCCAGAAATCACCACGGACGGCGCCACTTCGGGGTGAGATTCCGACCACCATGCGCCCCCAGGAACGATCATCGCCGTATCAATTGAAAGCCCTCTGGAAATACTTCGATTTTGTTTTTGGATTTTTGAATATAAGTAATTGGATTGGAAATGGTTAAGGAATTAGTTTGGGATGATTTCTGCCATTCATTTGATACAGGCGGCAGCCAAAATTTTGAAATTAGGGTTTGGGTTAATTTCCATGTATTTTTATAATATTTAAATGTTGTTTTTACAATTAAATCTAAAACTCTTAATCTAATCATATTTCAGTCCAACAAAAAGTGTCCCTAGGCAAATACCCACGTTCCGGACCCAATGGAACAAGTCTCGAGGCCCAATTCCAAAGTCTACTACCTGTTTTATTTAATTTTATATTTAAATCATTTATTTATTAAATTTAGCTGTACATTTTAATTTACCGGGGCCACATACGGACTCAGAAAATTACAGAAAAATTATTTTTGGTTATGTTTTGACGATACGGTTCTAACGAGACTAATTTCGTCGAATTCTGAGACTGTTTGA
Source organism: Allium sativum (assembly GCA_030737875.1). Taxonomy (NCBI): domain Eukaryota; kingdom Viridiplantae; phylum Streptophyta; class Magnoliopsida; order Asparagales; family Amaryllidaceae; genus Allium; species Allium sativum. The sequence continues at coordinate 349,055,155 of CM060918.1, forward strand.
AAAATGGCTATTTTTAAGTCGATTAAAATTGACCGAAACTGACAAAACACAGTTTCTTTTGCCACGCTCACATATTAATTCGAAAAATTCTAAAAATTGAAATCTAGCAATAAGATGACATTCCGGTTCCAACAAAAGTGGTTTCGTCGAAAACAGAGGTCGTTTGAAAATTGACTATTTTCAGTGGCTTTAATATTATTTAAAATTGAAAATTTTAAATTCTGGCACATTTTCCAACAAAATTCTTTAAAATAAAAATTTTAAATTGGCCCTGATTTTCCGGGTTGTTACAGTCGCCCCCACTTAAAATCTTTTCGTCCTCGAAAAGGCACTAAGGTAAAAGTTGTTTAATTAACTAACTAAATTTTAATTTCCTTTTATTAATTTTATTTGTTAGCTAACTTATCAAATATATATACTCTTATATATATAAAAATCATATTTCCAAAAATAGATTATATAATAAAAAATACGCTAATTATAAACTTGTTACTCTTAACTCATTCTAGGGTATTGCTAACCCCATCTCTAACGAGTTTTCTCATTCTAGGACACTGCTGGTCCTATCTCTAATGAGTATTCTTATTGGATTTTACTAATCCAATCTCTGATGAGTCTTTGTTCAGTTCTAACGAGTTGTATCCCAAAGATTTGAGCTAACCAAAGCTCTGATACCAACTGTAAAGACCCGGAAATTCCCGCTCTTTGAATCGACCATAAACCACACAGGTCTGACCCAAAGGTTGGAAATCTTCGAATACTTTAACTTTGGGAATACAATACATTAGAACAATAACAGCAGACTTATATAAACATTACAATAATGTTACATCAGAGTACAGAATATCAGAGTACATGTAATTAAATACAGCGGAAACAAAATACAATAGATTAAATACATGAATTAAATACATTGCAGCGGAAGAAGATAAACTTTAATACAGCGGAAGACTTCCTATGCTCTGGACACAGCTTTAGGCTTCGATCCAGAATCCTGCTAAAGAGATACATATCTGCAAAAAGCTACTCGACTGCCCGTGTGGAAAAGAGGGCACCCGAGTTTGCAAAAGGTGGAAATAAACAACGGGTCAGTCGTGGGACTGGTGTGAGAATTCTAAACTAATTTAACTAATAAGGAAAATCCAAGGACCACGCCACTTTCGCGGAACGGGTTTTATTCCAATGGATTGCCGGTGCATAAATTAAAGTAAATCGTTAAACAACGCAATGCTTTTGGAAAAATGGAATCACCATAAGACCCAGGTCCCATCACACAATGCAACGCACACCAGAGGATAGGGTTTTACCTTATGGTGATTAAACATGCTAAATACGTACAAATTCCGTATTATTACTAGTGTATAATATATTTTAAATCATTCAAAATAAATGTATCAATCCTAGGAAGCATAGGTACCATATATTATGCCTCCGTACTAGTAATACAATCAAAACCGCATGGGGCGTATTGGAGATTTGGATTTCCAACATGAGTCAAGGCTAGGGAGGAGCTCCTTACCGATTCGAGGCACTCTAGCGGATACCTCAGGATCCCCCGCAGTGAACCCTTGGATAGCTGCAGGGCCGGTCCCCGCCAATGGGCAGTGGATTAGTTATGCCTGAACACACGTTTCCCGGTCCCTTTGGACCTATAGTATGACCACCAACGGCCTATAAAAATAACGAGGCGCCTCAAAATCCAACATCCACAATGAGTAAACTGTCAGCGCTGGTAGGTCCCTGACATTACTCTAGCTAGAAAGATAACGTGTGCACTCCCTGCGTTCCCTTCTCCCGTTTTAGACTCATACCGGGGTGTGAGGTTCGTGAAGTAACGCTATAACCACAAGGCCTGCTTTTCAACAAAGCCTTGATCATTGCATCTTAGCATGCCATATGGTCCGACACGCAATCCATTTATAAACTTATGCTCTGGGTCTGAGCGAAAGTCAAATCTGTACGAATCAACACTACGTCCGGATAACTACCATCTTAGCCCCGTCTTGGGAGCAAATCAATCAAGGACCTCAACGCTAGTTACCCATTCGATGTGAAGATCGTCGGTCTTCAATCGCCGTCTTCAACTCTTAGATTTAAAACGTCGTATAATCATTTGAAATGAGATTGAACTCGGTCTTCTCAAATGATTCTCGCATATATATATATAATTTGAAAACATTTCATATCGTTATTGATATTTGATAACGAGAATTAATTTAACGACGCTTCGGGTCGATGGGCGACCCTGGCGCTGTTTTCAACCAAATTTGACTTATGCATATCTAACCGTTGGATTTTGATGAAATTTATATCATTGAAAAGATTTTCCCAAAGCGGTCCTAACGGTTCCTGTTTTGGAAAAATCCGACGGTCGGATCTTTCGGTATAACCGTTTAAAGTTACGATTGTCGATACGCGAACTACCGCGCGTGTTTCGTTTAAATTTAATATATATATATATATAAATCGTTTTACTATTTCAATTATAAAAGTCTATTCTTTTTATCGCATCTAAAATGACGATAAAAATATCACTTTTATTTTACTCTGTTTTTATTTACATTTAAAATGTAAATAAAATGTGCTTTTTAAATTCACTTTAATTCATGCTTTATTTACACCAAATATAAATAGATATTCTTTTTCTATCTTTGGTTTATTTACACTAAATGTAAATAAATAATCTTTTCTATCTTTTGATTTATTTACTCTAAATGTAAATAAATATTCTTTCTTACCATTTATTTATTTACCTAGATATAAATAAATGTTTTCATTTTCCTTTTCTTATTTCTTTACCCAAATGTAAATAAATGGTTTTTCTCCTTCTACTTTTTCTTATTTATTTACACTATTTGTAAATAAATGTTTTTACTTTTCTTTTATCTTACACTATTTGTAAATAAATGTTTTACTTTTACATTTGCTATATTTATTTACATTAATTGTAAATAAATGTATCTAATTTCTTATTCATATTTATTTACGCTATTTGTAAATAAATGGTTTCCATTTCCCTGCCAATCCTATTTATATAGTAAATGTAAATAAATGTATTTCTTTAATTCTTTTCTAATATTCCCCTTTAACATAAAAAGAATATCTAATGTTAATTCTTTTCTAACCTTTCTTTTTATTATTTACATAAGAAAACGTAAATAATTACCATTTACAAATTGGTTCTTTTTATTTACATAAGAAAAATGTAAATAAATACTTATTCACATAATTATTATTTTTAATCTTTTTATTTACATAGGAAAATGTAATTAAATTTTAATTCACATATTTGTTCTATATTTTCTATTTATTCTTAATTACATAAAATGTAATTTTATTTCTTATAATCATAATTACATAAAATGTAATTTTCTTTACAGTGTAAAATATATTCTTTTAATTACATAAAAAAATGTAATTTATTTAATCTCTTATTTATATATGTTTTCCTTTGTCTACATTTTATTTATTTACACTAAATATTTTGAAGTAACTTACATATATAAAATGTAAATTTAGAAAATTAATATATATGCTTTAACCTCTCACATTGGATAGGTATTGTTGTGACTACTGGACAGCCGGGCGGGTCCGGGCAGATTTACATCACAACTCAATCCAACCTCGGGTTTAAGCATATTATTTCTTTATTTATTTACCTATTTGTAAATAAATGTTTTACTTTCTTTTTGTTTCTATGTTTTATCTACTCTAAATGCAAATAAATAATTTATACTTTCCTATATTTTAGTTTATATCTATTCATTTTACCTAAAAATGATATTCTTATATATTGTATAAGATGTAATCTTTATATTACATTAAAAATGTAATCCTTTAATGTTGTCGTTTTTATAACAACCAAAGTGTAGATAACAATGTACCTTCGTGATTTCGTGTTTTATTTGCAATAGAGAATGCAAATAAAATTATAAATTTTAACTACGATAATTATTTGCATCTAAATATGCAAATAAAATATAACCCTTATTAAATATTTTGTTTGCAACTATATCTACAAACACAAATGTGTATTTCTTTTTCTAACTAAAATACAAATAAAAATGTAGTATTTGTTTGCATCTAAAAGTTGCAAATAAATAGCAACTCTTTAAATCATATTTTTGTTTCAACTAGCGTAAAATAACAAAAGTGAATAATATGGTTTAACTACTGTAAATTGACAAAAGTGATTTATTTGATTAAATAACTTTACATTGACCAAAAATGAATGTTTTGTTCAATTCTTTTTCAATGTAAACAAAATGATAGTTTTTGTTTATTCTTTTTCAATGTAAACAAAATATACGTTTTAACTCTTTTTCTTTAATGTATGAAAATATACATTTTCCAGTCCAATCTTTTTATGTATCAAATATGACCATAAGCCATGATTTCTCTTTTTTTTTATTTCTTTTACATTGAAAATGTAAATGTTAACTCTTTTATTTCTTTACATTAGAAAATTCAATTAGAGAGTTAATTTATCTTTCTACGTGATATTTGCATTGTCTCTTTTTATCTGTTAACAAATTGACATAAAATTTTATCCCTTTTATTATGTTAACAAAAACAAAGGATAAAAAATTGATATTTTATTTTGAAATCAAAATAAAGGATAAAATTGGTATTATATTTTGTAAACAAAACTTGTCTTTTTATTTGACAAAACAATGTTAATAAAAAATGTTCTTTTAAACCTTGTCCTTTTATTTAACAACAAAATGTCTTTTACTCTTTAACTTTTATTTAGAAAGGCAATTGTAAATAAAATGTCTTCTTAATTGTGTTAACAAAATTTTGTCCTTTTTGTTATGTAACAAAAATTACATGTTAAAGATGTCTTTTATTTTACTTGTAAACAAGATAAACAAAGCAAGAATAAATGTTTTAATTTTTATTAAAGAAAAAGAAAAAAAAAGAATGAGAATAAAATCAAAGTAAAACTTTGTCATTTATTTTGTCAACACACTTGTCTTTTTATCTTATAAACAAAATTTGCCTTTTTATCATGTAAACAAAATAACATAAAATAATTCTTTTTATTTTTTTCTTCAAAATAAACAAGAAATAATCCTTTTTATTTTGACAATTAAAATAAAAATCAAACTTTCCTTTATTTGTGAATCAAAAGATTTAACTTTCTTTTATTTGTGAGTCAAAATATTCTTCTCTTCCTTTATACTTTTATTTGGTAAATCAAAGATGTGGACTTTTCTTTTATTTTGTAAACAAAAATTTGTCTCCTTATTATGTAAACAAAAATTACATAAAGATCTGTCTTTTTATTTGTAAACAAAAGTAATGTTAAAAACTTGTCCTTTATTTTATTAACAAAATTTATATTAAAAACTTGTCATTTATTTTGTAAGCAAAATTTATATTAACAATTTCACTTTTATTTTGTAAACAAAATATATGTTAAACTTTTGTCCTTGATCTTGTGAAACAAATAAAGATTTTAACTTTTCTTTTGTTTTGTTTTACAAAAACAAGATTCAGCATTCTTTTGGTTTTTAGAGAGAAACAAAAATGAAAACAAAAATAAAATAAAAATAATAATAATAAAGGAAATAAAGATGAGGATTTATAGAGATTCATCAGAATTTACAGATCTAGAAGCACATGGTTTTATCATAGCATCGCAGTTATTACAAATCACAATCAATCATACATTACAGTACAATACAAACAGATCAAGCACCAAAATTTTACCACATCACAGCATAGATTAAATAACATACAGACAGATATTTAACTGAATGATTAATTTAATAAATTATTTAAATTGTAGAAATCAGAGATTCTCACCTTAAAGCTTTCCATTCAGAAGTCGTTCGTGTTTAAAATAGCTGAAATTTCAAAGTACTCGGTTTCAGCTGTAGTTAGTGTCATTGCATAGAGTTTTTCCTCACGATCCTAACGCATTTGAAATCGTCCAATTCTGACAAAATTTGAACGAGTTACAATGGTTTGAAATTTAATTACATTAATTAATTTAATTAAAATAGGATTAGTATTTAACCCTTCTTCTTCCTCCTTCTGTTAACGGCCGCCGTGTTTACCTTCTCTATTGGAACCTAGGGTTCCAATTTCGCCACCAAACGGATCGCCGGAGTCAGATCCGAAGCTTCCACGTCGTAGCCCTACCCGTCGCGCCTCTGTTCCCACCATCCACGTCGAACTCGCGGCCTCCCACTTCCCCAGAAATCACCACGGACGGCGCCACTTCGGGGTGAGATTCCGACCACCATGCGCCCCCAGGAACGATCATCGCCGTATCAATTGAAAGCCCTCTGGAAATACTTCGATTTTGTTTTTGGATTTTCGAATATAAGTAAGTGGATTGGAAATGGTTAAGGAATTAGTTTGGGATGATTTCTGCCATTCATTTGATACAGGCGACGGCCAAAATTTTGAAATTAGGGTTTGGGTTAATTTCCATGTATTTTTATAATATTTAAATGTTGTTTTTACAATTAAATCTAAAACTCTTAATCTAATCATATTTTAGTCCAACAAAAAGTGTCCCTAGGCAAATACCCACATTCCGGACCCAATGGAACAGGTCTCGAGGCCCAATTCCAAAGTCTACTACCTGTTTTATTTAATTTTATATTTAAATCATTTATTTATTAAATTTAGCTGTACATTTTAATTTACCGGGGCCACATACGGACTCAGAAAATTACAGAAAAATTATTTTTGGTTATGTTTTGACGATACGGTTCTAACGAGACTAATTTCGTTGAATTCTGAGACTGTTTGAAAAATGGCTATTTTTAAGTCGATTAAAATTGACCGAAACTGACAAAACACAGTTTCTTTTGCCACGCTCACATATTAATTCGAAAAATTCTAAAAATTGAAATCTAGCAATAAGATGACATTCCGGTTCCAACAAAAGTGGTTTCGTCGAAAACAGAGGTCGTTTGAAAATTGACTATTTTCAGTGGCTTTAATATTATTTAAAATTGAAAATTTTAAATTCTGGCACATATTCCAACAAAATTCTTTAAAATAAAAATTTTAAATTGGCCCTGATTTTCCGGGTTGTTACAATTTATGTCTCTTGATATATCAGGGGTAGATGCCTCATTATTATAGCATATTCTAAAAGAATTTCTGCTATGTGGCTTTACAGTTGGTTGTGTTTTATATCTATCTTTTCTTTGAAGAATTAATTCTTGTGCAAAATCTAATTCTTCGTGCTTTAATTCTCTAGGTGGTATAATTTCACATATGTCAGTAAATGGTTTGGCAATATTTATATTTTCATCTTTAAATTTCTTTGTAGTAATATGATGTCTAGTAGAATACGCGTATACCATACATGCTGTTATACTACATACTTTACTTCCTGGTGGCATTTTGAGCCTTTCAATCTTTGATACATTGTAAGTCCAAGTTCTATGTTTTGATCAGACAAAGCAATTGCAAAATCTGGAAATATTCTCATTTTTATCATTTGATATGCAAAATTTCCTCTAATTACTCCTAATAAAGCATCCTTTGCATCATGGAGTATTCTATCATCTGATATCCAAAAGGTACAAGGAACATTCATTCCCCTTCTACATGCACATTTTATAATAAGTTCTATTCCTACTAAATGTAACCATTTTACTTGTTTATTAAATTCCATCGAAAAGTGTTTTCTATCTTCTTTTATTGCCTTTTGTGTTAATAATTTCAGAGGAATTTCTCCTTCCATAGTAAAAACATCTATTGGTTGTTCAAAGGTTTTTATAACATATTTTTCTTTAGATATATATCTTATTAAGGGCATTTCATAACATTCTTCTCTTGAAAGAGTATGTTTTATTTTTTCTATTTGTTTATATTTTTCTTCTGACATTTGTATAGTTTGTTCATAACCAGTTTCATCATCTTTAGTTTCAGAAATTTCTGATGTTGAAATTAGATTTGTTTCCATAAAAGGTTGTTGTTCAATATTATTTTCTTCATTCATTAATTCTTGAAATTCTTTTTCAAGATCTTCTGTGTTATCCGAAAAAGTACTACTACTTTCTGTAGATGAGATTTCAGAAATAACTTCTTTTGGTTCTCTTTCTTTTACTACTGTTATCTTTTTTAATGCATCCATATATGTTTGGACACTATATTTTTCTCTATCAAAAATATGTATTTTTCCATTATTCTTTTTACTTACAATTACATTTTGTCAGTCTTCATGACACTATATGCTTTATGATCAAAAATATGTTCACATGAAATGACCTTTTTATGTTTAGGTCACTGTTTTGTATTTTTCTTTTCTAAAGGCTCTTTGAATTCTAAAATATCATATGGTACTGGCTTCTTTACCAGTTTTTCAAAATTTTCATTATATTGTTGCACAAATTTTTGTGAACTTGTTCTTAACATTTTAATATTCACCACGCTCAGTCTGTGTGGTTTATGATTATGTTCTTCTTCAGATTCCGTATCCATATCGGATTCAGAGTCTGAGATTAATTCATATATTTCTTCATCAGAGTTATATTCATTTTCTGATTCTATAGGCTCTATTTGTTCAGAGAATAAGCGGAATGCTTTTACAGCCGTTTTCTTATATTTTCCTTTTTCTGGACATTCATTTGCATAACGTCCTTCTTTATTACATGACCAACATCTACATGTCTTTTTACCCATATCTTTTTTAGAACTCTTTATTTTAAAATATCTTTTCTTTCTAAAATTAAATGATTTATTTTTCTTTTTCTTAACTGGTCTGAAATATTTTTTAAATTTCTTTTTATATTTTTTCCTAATTGGATTACATCCCCATTGCGTTGGTACTTCTGAGGTTTCACAGGACAAACCTTTTTGTTTATTATATTGTCTAGCGCTTCCCATTAGAGGTTGTTGCATACAGTAATAGGCAATTTTTTCTTTAGTGAATTTCATTTGTATTCCTAAACACGGAAATACATCTGGATTATCCTTAAGATACTTTTCATAATCATTGGTTAATATGTTTGCCCATGGTAAAGGTAATTTTAAGAAATATAAGGAAAGCACATTTTCCATTGTACCTTCATCCGGTGCAGATGCATAGTAATATTTAGCAAATTCACAATTATATTCATCTATATATTTCAAGTCACATATTGCAAGGTTAGCGAGTTTTATTCTTGCCTTTTTCTTTTCTTCATCTTCTAATTTTTTATCATCAAATGGTAATCCACCAAATTCTGTTTTAAAAACTTTTCTAAATGATTCAATCAAATTTAAAGGATCTAACAAATTGACTGAATCTCTTGCTCCTGTGTTAACTAATTGTTTAGCTTCCCTAGTTAGGTTTTTATACCAATTTCTCACATTACCTACAAATGTATTTTCAATGATTCCTAACATATCTATAGATGATTATATGTTTTTTGTAATTCTTAAAGTTTGTAAATCTCCAGCCCAAGCATCCACTAGTTGAGTAACATTTCTAGCGCAATCAAGGTCTAGAACCGCTCTTGAATGTTCTTGTAATTTCTTTTCCTTTGGTCTATATAATTCAGAATACGTTTTATATGGTTTTTGCTTTTTTGGAAACATGTATTCATTGTATATTTCTTCCCCCTCATTTTGATCTATTGTTGTTAAATTATCTCGGCGGTTGTCTGTTCTTGGAGGGTTTTGAACAAATACTATACTACTACTAGTAGCTTCCATTTTTAGATGTTATATGGGTTTATTAGTAGATTGTTGTAATACTGATAATCTGGACATGGCTATGGCTATGTCTCCTAACTGAGAACCATCAGCCTTATCCCAAAGCTCTTCTAATTCCTCCATTGTTTTGTCATCATACTGGGTATGAGACTCTACAATGTTATTCATTTTAGTGTTCTCTATTATCGAAGATCTAGCATTAATAGTAAATCCTCCTGTAGTTGATGGTTTTAAACTTGAAGGTAGCATTTCATCTGATATACCTAACCTTTTAATCATTTTATCTATTTTGTTGTTTATTTATACGATGCACCATTATGCCAATATGATGTACATACTTTTATGATCACTTTTAGTGTGTAACTGGATTCAACTAAGTACTATGGTTTATATGAATTTATGCTGGAATTGGCATCGTGATTCAAGTGTAAAACCATACTTTCGTATTACAGACAAAAGTAAGCATCTTTATGAACATGACTAAACTATGTTTGGTGTTATGCCTAGTTGAAAACATGTTTTAGGCCTATGTTGTTATCAAAATCATATGGTGATATATGTGACACATAATTAAGTTAGATTCACATTCCAATTGCAAGTTTACATGAATAGATTAAAAACCATGATTCATGTTTAGGTAGGTTTATGCCATGATTATATGAATAGAATGGTTCATGTTTAGGTATGTTTATGCCATGATTATATGAATAGAATGATTCATGTTTAAGTATGTTTATGCCATGATTATATGCTATTACAATGCAAGTTCACATGTGCCTAATTCATGTTAATTAGTTTGTTATGTTGCAAGTTCATGCGTTCACACTTCCCTTTTTATGCTACTTAGAATATATAAACACCATGTTCTAAGCCTCCCCTTTTTCATGTGGCTAAGTTGGGTTCAAATATAAAACCCAACATATGTTATATTGTAGCGAACGTATAAAATGGGGGTAATGACGATTGGGTTAAAATATAGAACATTTGTGTTGGCATGTTTGACGCATGCCAACAACCTTGAAAAACAATTAAGTGGTATAAATTAACTTTACCCAATAAAGATGAATTTGAATAATGGGCCGCAAATAATTACATATAAGAAGAAAAGAGACAAAATATGTAAATTTAGAAAATACGATGTGTTTAACCCGAGGTTGGATTGAGTTGTGATGTAAACCTGCCCGGAACCGCCCGGCTGTCCAGTAGTCACAACAATACCTATCCAATGTGGGTGGTTAAACACAGAGCCCAATAAGGACCCGAGCTTAGATTGAGTTGTGGCGTAAGACTGCCCGGACCCAACCGACAAAATGCAGCCACAGCAATACCTGTCTAATGTGAGAGGTCGAGGCTTTAATAAGACAATTAAGGCTGAGTCAGGATTGATAGGATTAAGTAAATTGAATTAATACTTAATCAAAATGGAACATACTAAACTATACAGACGGATTGGGGGTTAGGTTTACAAAACACTTAACCAACTTAGCATGTTGGCTAGAAATGCAAAACCTTGTAGCGGGGGGGACCCTTTTCAGCAATAACCCTATAAGGTGTATCAGGATACCCTGAATTAGGCAGGGTAGGGCACGATTACTGGGCTGACTGTATGAGGTCAAATCGACGGCGGTTGTGCAGCAGTGTAGGTTCTAATAGGGTGCGGGCGTGCACACTCTCCGGCGCAAAAAAATAAGGCACTGGGCACTAGTAGCATACCTGTGCATTCTAGGATTGTATTGGGCCGCCACCATGAGACTTGATACACCCCATGGTGGGACCAGCATAGGCAACTACAACATCAGGGGCCGTAAGACACGTGTAACTATGCGAGTAGGAGCCGATCATTTGAAACGGATCACTTCACCCTGATTATGGGGTGCCTGTTGGGAACTATTTTATATGGATGCAGAGATTAATATGGGGTACGATAAGTACATTCGACTCTAGACAACTTAACCTAGTTTATAGTGCTTTCCCATTTCCAGTTTATACTTATCATGCCCAGTTCTTTATTCATAGACTGAATAGTCCTAGACTTATTCAGGCTTTATGTCTGACTCTACTTTTCTTTCGTTCCCCCCCCCCCCCCCCCCCACGTCCACAGGGAGGGAATACTGCAGCTTGAGAAGTTTTCGCATCCAGCTTGAAGAGAAAGAATGTATTTCTTGGATCTTTTTCGTTTTGGACTATGGCTTTGGACAGCAATTATGGGACTTATGCAGTTTACTTATGTTTTTATGCTTCTTTAAATAATGTAATCAAGACAGTTATGAAGATGTTATGTTTTTGGAAGTATTGTAAGACAAATTATGACATGGTTTGTGTAACACGTATTTTGTTGAAATAAAAATTGCTGTTGTTTTCCACTGTTCAAAAATATGTGTATTTATATATGTCTTGTGTATCTGTGACTTATACTTATAAACCTCCACCAAAATTAGGGCATTCCCTTTGAGAGTGACCTTAACGGAGATGGGGTGTTTCATATTGATTTTTGGGTTTATTGTGAACAGTGTTTTATATAACACTTGTCCTTTAACCCGATAATTAATGAAATGTGATTTTGGGTTGTCGTGAACGGTATCTTCAATAATACTGTTCTTAGACCCAAAGGAGTTAAGAAAATCAGAAACTAACTGGAGATTGGTTAAGTTGAATGGTTTCTGAGGTATTGATCTGATGTTGGTTTCAGCCTTCGGGGTTAATACTTAGGGAATTGCTCACTTGCTAATTTGCGGATAGGGACTGATTGAAATGTGATGTGATTTTGGGTTTACCGTGAACCGTGTTTTAAATGACATGGATTCTTTAACCCAGTTACAGATTAAAACTAAGTGGAGTTTTAATGAATCTTTATTTAGATTGAAAAGATCGAGAATGGAGTATCATTTTGCTCCAGGCGATAGTTAAATCTTTAATTAGATTTGAACGTGAAATGGTAATTGAATTTACCGATAACACCGTGGTGTTAGATACGAAGTATTACCAGTTTTACTTCATAGGATGAATAGATTGGGATTGGGAAATTAAAACAAATGATTACTTCGGTAAGGTTCGTTAATCCCGACTAGTTTGAATTGATATCCAAAAGTAGATTAAAGAAAAAATTTAAAGGATTTATCTTTGATAAAATTAATGGGAACCTTTCCATAAGAATGTGAAATTTAGAAACTAACTCTCGGTTAGCTAAGCAGAATGGTTTTCTGGATATTGATCTGATGTTGGTTTCGGCCTTCGTAGTCAATATTTGGGGAATTATTCTCTTGTTAATTTACGGTTAGTGACTGATGAATTGGAATGAGGCGTATGTTGTGTTTGTGTAACACTTGTTTATTATATATGCGAGTTATTCGGAAAGACCGGGTTTATCCCATTCTGAATGACTGATTTGACGATTAGTCGAAGATGAAGACGATGGTTGAAGACCGGAGGTCTTCACATCGTTTGGATAATTACTGATGATCTTGATTGGGCCGAACACCCAAGAGGAGGGAATCAGTTGGTGGTCGTCCATACGTACTTGGAGATCGATGGATATGCGGGGTACTAGTTGCCTCCGATTTCGTTCAGACCCAGAACGGACTTGTAAATGGACTGTGTGTCTGACATCGGATTTCATTCTGTGTGACTGATGTCGGTTGCATAGAGTGGTTTGCCTGTGTGGCATGCTAAGATGCAAATGATCAAGGCTTCTGTTGAAAAGCAAAGTCTTGTGGTGATGATCAAAGCACCGCCTGTGTGGCATAGCTTTATGTAACGTAGATTCGCGAGCCTCACACCCCGGTAGTGGACCAGAAACGGGAGAGGACCTCAGGGAGGGGATGCGTTTCCTTCTAGTTAGAAGTGGCGTCAGTGGTTTTACATGCCCTGACGAGTTTGACTTATGTGGTTGTTGCTGTTGCGAGGCGCCTCGGTTATATCGGTTTCGGCCGATGCATTCTGGTGGGCAGACGGACCAGACTTACGCCCCAAAGGGCGGGGAAACGCAGTGTTCAGGATTTCGTCTAATCCACATCGGTGGACCGGCCCTATCGCTTCAAGGTCACTCGAGCTTTGACCTGAGACATAGGATAGATTGTCTCGAATCGGTAAGGACTATCTTTTGCCTTGGTTCACAGATGGAAATCCAACTTCCAATACATGATATTTGCGATTTTGATTGTAGAGCCTAGTATTGGCGACATGATATATGATACCCATGCCGCCTATGATTGATACTTATGATTTGAAGTTGTTTTATACACTATGCACTTATAATAGTATAAAATGATTTGTTTTAAACGTACTAAGCATGTTTGGCTATTATAATGGAAAACCCTATCCCCCAGCTTGCATTGCATTGTGTGATAGGACCTGGGTCTTATAATAGCTTCATTTTTTCAAAAAGCATTGCGCTGTTTTGTTATATGCACTAGTATTCTTGGGAGGAAACCCGTTCCGTGTTTTACGGCGTGGTCCCTTGATATATCTGATTTAAAGTAAAGCTTTAAATAACTGTTTTAGTTCTCACACCAGTCCCATGACTGACCTGGAGTTTATTGTTTTAACCTAAACTCTTGGTGCCCTTATTTTGACACGGGCAGCTAGTAGTTTTGGTTTTGCAGATTTATATTCATAGGATCCTGGTTTACAGCTGGAATGATATCCGGAAAGCTTTGTATCTGTATATCTCTTCTACTTGTGTATTGTATTATTTTCCGCTGCCATGTAATTTATTGTAATCTCTGATATTTTATGAACTGTAATATTTATTTATACTCTATATATTCTTGTAATCTGATGGAATGGTTGTAATATACAATGAAATGTTCTTCCGTCTACATTCATGTGTGGCTTGTTCTTGAACTATCCGCGCTTTCCTCACCAGGGAAGTTACGGGTTTTAACATTTGGTATCAGAGCTTTGGTTTACAAAGCTCAGAGAACAAGACACATTAGAACCATGCGAAAGAATTCATCAAATATTGGATTAGTAATATCCAATGGGAATGACTCGTTAGAGATGGGATCAGTAGTATCCTAGAACGAGTGTGAAGAGTATATTTTTGAAAGTGAAGACAAATTTTGTTTTGAAATATGAATCAATTATTCGTATTTGATTATTTATTTACATTGATTTGGACAGTCCAATATATAAAGATTTTGCGTATACGTCTGATCCGCATATATTTGAAGTTTTAATATACTGCATATATTTGAAGATTTTGCGTATACGTCTTCTAAAACCGTCGGATTTCATTCTGTGTGACTGATATCGGTTGCATAGAGTGGTTTGCCTGTGTGGCATGCTAAGATGCAAATGATCAAGGCTTTTGTTGAAAAGCAAAGTCTTGTGTTGATGATCAAAGCACCGCCTGTGTGGCACAGCTTTGTGTAACGTAGATTCGCGAGCCTCACACCCCGGTACTGGACCAGAAATGGGAAAGGACCTCAGGGAGGGCATGCGTTTCCTTCTAGTTAGAAGTGGCGTCAGTGGTTTTACACGCCCTGACGAGTTTGACTTATGTGGTTGTTGCTGTTGCGAGGCGCCTCGGTTATATCGATTTCGGTCGATGCATTCTGGTGGGCACGGACCAGACTTATGCCCCGAAGGGCGGGGAAACGCAATGTTCAGGATTTCGTCTAATCCACATCGGTGGACCGGCCCTGTCGCTCTCACTCGAGCTCTGACCTGAGACATGGGCTAGATTGCCTCGATCGGTAAGGACTATCTTTTGCCTTGGTTCACAGATGGAAATCCATCTTCCAATACGTGATATTTGCGGTTTTGATTGTAGAGCCTAGTATTGGTGACATGATGTATGATACCCATGCCGCCTATGATTGATACTTATGATTTGAAGTTGTTTTATACACTATGCACTTATAATAGTATCAAATGATTTGTTTTAAACGTAATAAGCATGTTTGGCTATTATAAGGGAAAACCCTATCCCTCGGCTTGCGTTGCATTGTGTGATAGGACCTGGGTCTTATAATAGCTTCATTTTTTCAAAAAGCATTGCGCTGTTTTGTTATATGCACCAGTATTCTTGGGACGAAACCCGTTCCGTGTTATACGGCATGGTCCCTTGATATATCTGATTTAAAGTAAAGCTTTAAATAACTGTTTTAGTTCTCACACCAGCCCCATGACTGACCTGGAGTTTATTGTTTTAACCTAAACTCTGGATGCCCTTATTTTGACACAGGCAGCTGGTAGTTTTGGTTTTGCAGATTTATATTCACAGGATCCTGGTTTACAGCTGGAATGATATCCAGAAAGCTTTGTATCCGTATATCTCTTCTAGTTGTGTATTGTATTATTTTCCGCTGCCATGTAATTTATTGTAATCTCTGATATTTTAAGAACTGTAATATTTATTTATACTATGTATATTCTTGTAATCTGGTGGAATGGTTGTAATATACAATGAAATGTTCTTCCGTCTGCGTTCATGTGTGGCTTGTTCTCGAACTATCCGCGCTTTCCTCACCGGGGAAGTTACGGGTTTTTACATTTTGTATCTGAGCTTTGGTTTACAAAGCTCAGAGAACAAGACACATTAGAACCATGCGAAAGAATTCATCAGATAATTGATTAGTAATATCCAATGGAAATGACTCGTTAGAGATGGGATCAGTAGTATCCTAGAACGAGTATGAAGAGTATATTTTTGAAAGTAAAGACAAATTTTGTTATGAAATTTGAATCAATTATTCGTATTTGATTATTTATTTACATTGATTTGGACAGTCCAATGTATAAAATTTTGCGTATATGTCTGATCCGCGTATATTTGAAGTTTTAATATACTGGATAGATACAGAATCACACCCTAGTCGCCCGGGGATGATACTAATAATTGTGATCACATTACCAGTATTTATGTTCGAGTTACGAAGGTGGGCTTTCTATATATTTCCTATTAACTGGTGTGAGAACTAAAATTAGATTGGGCCTATTGTTGTGATTTGGCATCAAAAATCTGATTTTTTGACTATATATCAAAGTTACGGATTTGAAATGATAATCAACTAATTGATTGATGGTTGAGTTGTTTGATTATTGTTTGATTAATTAAAATTTGAACCATTTAGACAAATTGAATCAAATAGTGAATTGTATTGAAATATAGTCGCATTTGCTTGCATATACATGTACTTACATTGAACATGTCATAGCAAAGAGCCTAGAGTAGAAGAATAAAATTGTTTGCCCGACAAATAGGTACATGTTTACCATAATTTACTGTTTTGTTTGGGTGATGATGATTTTATGAGCCGATTGGCTAGCCGCTTGGCCTTTTCTTTTTATTTTTGAGATCAGAGGGCCTGTATGACAATTTCGGGATTTTCCCGGTGCTCTCGGTGCAGGGGAGATTATGGCGAAATTTTTCGAAAATTTAGGGTGTTAGCCAAATTTTTGAAAATTTTGAAAAGTTCTTAGAAACTGAAAAGTTGAAGAACTTAAACCATAAAGAAAATAATGAAAGTTGAGTTGATTTGTTAAACAACTTTCGACTTCGTTCCTTTTTGGGGACAAAAAGTTTTAAGTGGGGGAGATTGTAATAACCCGGAAATCTGAGCCAATTTAAATTTTTTATTTTGGCAATTTTAGTGAATTTTGATTATTTAAAATGAATTATTTTAAATAATAATGACGATAAATTTATTTTGAATGGAATTCGAACGAATATATTTATATAGGTCGTCGTTTGAATATAAATATTTATTATATATATAAATGGAATTGAAAATGGCGCGGTAGTTCGATAATTCGATTTCAAACTTCAAATGAATTTTTGGAGTTAGTATGTGGCCCCAGTAAATTGAAATGTGCGTTCAAATTCAATATATAGAGTTATATGTTGATTTTGACGAAAACTGGCCGAAACGATCGAATTGGCCTACGATACATATCACATTATGTTCGGAATGGGGGTAATTAGCTAGGGTCGACAGTCGGTGGGTCTCGATTGGAGTTCGAATGGAACGATACTTTTTGAAGAATAAATTAATTAAAAATATAATAAAAAATAAATTAAACAAAAGTCAACCCCTTATCTCCTTGGCACCCCTACTCCTCCAAACCCGATTCACTCAACAGAAAAAAAATGAACGGATCGAGGAAACCCGCCACCGCCCTCCGGAGCTCCCCACCACCGTCGCCGCCCTCTCCAGCCCGACCTCCGCTCCGCCTCTCGACCGCCAGCCACGTCGCCCTCATATGCTCCTCCCCGATCCCCAAACTGTAACACTAAACCCAATAAAACCCGCCACCACCAGCGCTAGTTACCCGCGCCACCCCTCCAGCCTGCAGCCACCCCTATCCACGCCACCCTCCAACCACCCGAGGTCCGACGCCCCTCCCCACAACCTCCAGTCGACGGTGAACACTCCCCCCCTCCTCCAACAGTAAACGTGAGTTTTTCTTTTAGTAATTTTATTTGTTTATATATATATATATGTATATATAATCTGATTCCCCTTAATTGAAAAGATCATATTTTTATATAGTTGATTAAGTAGAAAATATCATATTTTTATATAGTTGATTTAGTAGAAAAGATCATATTTTTATATAGTTGATTAAGTAGAACAGATCATATTTTTATATAGTTGATTAAGTAGAAGAGATCATATTTTTATATAGTTGATTAATTAGAAAAGGTCGGATTTTTATATATGTTGAAGCGAAATAAAAATTCAATTTTTATATGAGTGGCGGTATAAAAATATGATTTTTATTCATGTAGGGTAATAAAAATATAATTTTTATTATATTAGTTGCAAGATAAAAATAGAAATTATATCTATATAATAGCGGTATAAAAATAGAATTTTTATATACATAGCAACAATATAAAAATGTGATTTTTGTATATGTAGTGGCTACGGGCAACGAAAGTGACAAAGGCGAGAATGGTAAAGATTTCCTACATAAGAAGAGTCGAGGCATTTGGATTAGCTAGTCGGTGAGAACTCCTCACTTTTGATTTTCTTTTTCTAGTTAAAAATATATACTAGGATGAATACGGTGTTTACTAGCAACTGACACCCGTCGTCCACACACCATGGACGGCTTGTATGCTTATTTGTTTGATTTTGCTGTGTAGTTGATTGTGTGATGTGATGTGAAATGAAAATAAAATATTTTATAGTGGAAAATATTTTGTAGTTAAAAATATAATTTTTAACGTATATATAAAATAAATATTTATAAACGAATCGGACGATTTGTTTATATATACACATTTGACTGATATTGATTGGGACGATAAATTTTACACATTGCCCAACTGCACAAATAAAATCTGTGTTTGATTGTTTGAAAACCCCACACGGGTATTGGGGTGATATATGACATACACTAATCCCAATAATTAGTTATATGTCGATCGATTGATTGACAGACTATCATAAGCGTTAAATATTTATATTTGATGCCTATACAGTGTAGAATGCACTCTGGGTGATGGTTGATTATTTATCGTTGTTATTTTATACATGTGTTGTAGAAAATCCACATAATTAACATCATATGTTAATTGATTGAGCCTTATTCCAGTTTTGAATAGAAATATTTGAATAGAAATATATGAAAAGAAATATTTGAATAGAAATATTTGAAATAGAATATTTGAAAATAGAAATATATGAAGCCGTGTTGATTAGATTGACGCCATTTTGATGTGAACGATATTTATATCGATTTTATTCATTTTATAATGAATATCGAAAGTGATTGCAAAATCTGATATATTGAATAGAAATGAATTCAAATTGAAATTGAATAGAAATGAATTCGAATTGAAATTGAATAGAAATGAATTCGAATTGAAATTGAATAGAAATGAATTCGAATTGAAATTGAGTAGAAATGAATTCGAATTGAAATTGAATAGAAATGAGTTCGAATTGAAATTAAATAGAAATGAATTCGAATTGAAATTGAATAGAAATGAATTCGAATTGAAATTGAATAGAAATGAATTCGAATTGAAATTGAATTGAAATGAAAGAGAACTGAAATTTAATTAGAAATCAATTTGAAATGAATTTAAACCGAATTTATATTGAAAAATTCAATCTTGATTTGAATTTGAAAATGACGTTGAAATCGTTTCGAAAACGAATTTAAAACAATTTATAAAATACGTTTTAAAAGGAAATTGACGAAGTATATATTATATATATAATATATATAATATGATGGCTTGAATAGAACGCGTTGCGCTGCGGTAGTTCGTGAATTTCGGCCATTGACTTCGAATGGATATTGCGGGAGATCCGACCGTCGGATTCTCTTAAAACCGAAACCGTTGGGTTCGTATCGAAAAGGGCTTTCTAACGAATATTAGAAATTTGAAACCTAACTGTTGGATTTGAAATTATGTCCAAATCAAATTTGGAAAAGGTCACTGTAAGTGTAGTTCGATGGCCGTTGATGGAAATCGACTGTACGGGCCTTGATAAATTTATTAAAAATAGTAATAATTTGTGTAAAATCATAAGAAATGATTTGGGAAGAATTGGGATGAAAAACTCCATATTTGAAAAGATAAAAATTGATTTTTATCGAAATGAACTAGTTTTGAACTAGTGTGATACTTCTATTTATTTTTAAATAAACAAACTGAATTCGAAAAGGGTTTTAAAAGTAACCAGAATTCCCAATAATTGAATTGGAATGGATTTGAATTGAAATTGTCTTTGGAATATTTTGATGTTGGATTTCGTGATTATATAGATATTGTTACGGAAATTTGAAAGATATATTTATATCGTTATTTCCAATACGATATTTGTTGGTCATAGAATTTGATATTGAATATAAGCCGATATATTTTCTATTCAGAGCCTTGTATTGAATATCAAATGTGATTTGGGTTTGTCGTGAATGGTGTCTTCATTAACACTGTCCTTGAACCCAGATGAGAAAAAGATTAAATATTTTTATTTAGATTTAATGAAGTGTACCAATTAAATAACATTTAATTGGAATTGAATTTGTATTGATTTTCGGGTTTATCGTGAACAGTGTTATATATAACACTTGTCCTTTAACCCGATAATTAATGAAATGTGATTTTAGGTTGTCGTGAACGGTATCTTCTATAATACTGTTCTTAGACTGAAAGGAGTTAAGAAAATCAGAAACTAACTGGAGATTGTTTAAGTTGAATGGTTTCTGAGGTATTGATCTGATGTTGGTTTCGGCCTTCGGGGTTAATACTTAGGGAATTGCTCACTTGCTAATTTGCGGTTAGGGACTTATGATTGATACTTATGATTTGAAGTTGTTTTATACATTATGCACTTATAATAGTATCAAATGATTTGTTTTAAACGTACTAAGCATGTTTGGCTATTATAAGGGAAAACCCTATCCCCCGGCTTGCGTTGCATTGTGTGATAGGACCTAGGTCTTATAATATCTTCATTTTTTCAAAAAGCGTTGTGCTATTTTGTTATATGCACTAGTATTCTTGGAAGG
This sequence comes from Allium sativum, assembly GCA_030737875.1. Taxonomy (NCBI): domain Eukaryota; kingdom Viridiplantae; phylum Streptophyta; class Magnoliopsida; order Asparagales; family Amaryllidaceae; genus Allium; species Allium sativum. The sequence goes on from CM060918.1 coordinate 349,076,299, forward strand.
AAACCCGTTCCGTGTTATACGGCGTGGTCCCTTGATATATCTGATTTAAAGTAAAGTTTTAAATAACTGTTTTAGTTCTCACACCAGTCCCATGACAGACTTGGAGTTTATTGTTTTAACCTAAACTCTTGGTGCCCTTATTTTCACACGGGCAGCTAGTAGTTTTGGTTTTGCACATTTATATTCACAGGATCCTGGTTTAAAGCTGGAATGATATCTGGAAAGCTTTGTATCCGTATATCTCTTCTACTTGTGTATTGTATTATTTTTCGCTGCCATGTAATTTATTATAATCTCTGATATTTTATGAACTGTAATATTTATTTATACTCTGTATATTCTTGTAATCTGATGGAATGGTTGTAATATACAATGAAATGTTCTTCCGTCTGCGTTCATGTGTGGCTTGTTCTCGAACTATCCGCGCTTTCGTCACCGGGGAAGTTACGGGTTTTTACATTTGGTATCAGAGCTTTGGTTTACAAAGCTCAGAGAACAAGACACATTAGAACCATGCGAAAGAATTCATCAGATATTGGATTAGTAATATCCAATGGGAATGACTCGTTAGAGATGGGATCAGTAGTATCCTAGAACGAGTGTGAAGAGTATATTTTTGAAAGTGAAGACAAAATTTGTTTTGAAATTTGAATCAATTATTCGTGTTTGATTATTTATTTATATTGATTTGGATAGTCCAATATATAAATATTTTGCGTATACGTCTGATCTGTGTATATTTGAAGTTTTAATATATTGGATAGATATAGAACCACACCCTAGTCGCCCGGGGATGATACTGATAATTTTGATCACATTACCAGTATTTATGTTCGAGTGACGAAGGTGGGCTTTCTATATATTTTCTATTGACTGGGGTCAGAACCAAAATTAGGTAGGGCCTATTGTTGTGATTTGGCATCAAAAATCTGATTTTTTGACTATATATCAAAGTTATGGATTTGAAATGATAATCAACTAATTGATTGATGGTTGAGTTGTTTGATTATTGTTTGATTAATTAAAATTTGAACCATTTAGACAAATTGAATCAAATAGTGAATTGTATTGAAAATTAGTCGTATTTGCTTGCATATACATGTACTTACATTGAACAGGTCATAGCAAATAGGCTAGAGCTGAAGAATAAAATTGTCTGCCCGACAAATAGGTACATGTTTACCATAATTTACTGTTTTGTTTGGGTGATGATGATTTTATGAGCCGATTGGCTTTTTCTTTTTGAGATCAGATGGCCTGTATGGCAATTTCGGGATTTTCCCGGTGCTCCCGGTGCTGGGGACGTTATGGCGAAATTTTTCAAAAGTTTAGGGTGTTAGCCAAATTTTTGAAAAATTTGAAAAGTTCTTAGAAACTGAAAAGTTGAAGAACTTAATCCATAAAGAAAATAATGAAAGTTGAGTTGATTTGTTAAACAACTTTCGACTTCGTTCCTTTTCGGGGACAAAAGTTTTAAGTGGGGGAGATTGTAATAACCCGGAAATCTGAGCCAATTTAAAAAATTTATTTTAGCAATTTTAGTGAATTTTGATTATTTAAAATGAATTATTTTAAATAATAACGACGAGAAATTTATTTTGAATGGAATTCGAATGTATATATTTATATAGGTCGTCGTTTGAATATAAATATTTATTATATATATAAATGGAATTGAAAATGGCGCGGTAGTTCGATAATTCGATTTCAAACTTCAAATGAATGTACAGGATTCAAAATAAATCGGATTTTAGTGAAACCAAAAATATTTGAATCTAATTGAGAAAATCTTTCCAACGAATCAGAAAAATTGAAATTTCATAGCGGGGATAAAAAGTTATGTCCAGTTGAAAATTCAGAATATTCGCTATGGAATTTCGGCCATTAAAAACAGCCATTTTGCAAACGACCTCGGATTTCGGCGAAACCACTTTTGTTGGATCCGTGATGTCAATATATTGCTAGATTTCAAATTTTGTAATTTTTTGAATCAATATGTGAGCGTGGCAAAGGGAAACGCGTATGTCAATATACTAGAAAATGGCCATTTTTCCAATGGCCTCAGAATTCGACGAAATTAGTTTTGTTAGGACCGTATCGTCGATACGAAGCTAGAAAATATTTTTCAAGAATTTTTCGAGTTAGTATGTGGCCCTAGTAAATTGAAATGTGCGTTCAAACTCAATATATAGAGTTATATGTTGATTTTGACGAAAACTGGCTGAAACGATCGAATTGGCCTACGATACATATCACATTGTGTTCGGAATGGGGGTAATTAGCTAGGGTCGACAGTCGGTGGGTCTCGATTGGAGTTCGAATGAAACGATACTTTTTGAAGAATAAATTAATTAAAAATATAATAAAAAATAAATAAAACAAAAGTCAACCCCTTATCTCCTTGGCCCCCCTACTCCTCCAAACCCGATTCACTCAACAGAAAAAAAAATGAACGGATCAAGGAAACCAGCCACCGCCCTCCGGAGCTCCCCACCACCGTCGTCGCCCTCTTCAGCCCGACCTCCGCTCCGCCTCTCGACCGCCAGCCACATCGCCCTCATTTGCTCCTCCCCGATCCCCAAACTGCAACACTAAACCCAAGTAAACCCGCCACCACTAGCGCTAGTTACCCCGCACCACCACTCCAGCCTGCAGCCGCCCCTATCCACGCCACCCTCCGACCACCCGAGGTCCGACGCCCCTCCCCACAACCTCCAGTCGACGGTGAACACTCCCCCCCTCCTCCAACAGTAAAAGTGAGTTTTTCTTTTAGTAATTTTATTTGTTTATATATATATATATATATATAATCTGATTCCCCTTAATTGAAAAGATCATATTTTTATATAGTTGATTAAGTAGAAAATATCATATTTTTATATAGTTGATTAAGTAGAAAAGATCATATTTTTATATAGTTGATTAAGTAGAAAAGATCATATTTTTATATAGTTGATTAAGTAGAAAAGATCATATTTTTATATAGTTGATTAAATAGAAAAGGTCGGATTTTTATATAGGTTGAAGCGAAATAAAAATTCGATTTTTATATGAGTGGCGGTATAAAAATATGATTTTTATTCATGTAGGGTAATAAAAATATAATTTTTATTATATTAGTGGCAAGATAAAAATAGAATTTTTATCTATATAATAGCGGTATAAAAATAGAATTTTTATATACATAGCAACAATATAAAAATGTGATTTTTAAATATGTAGTGGCTACGGGCAACGAAAGTGACAAAAGACGAGAATGGCAAAGATTTCCTACATAAGAAGAGTCGAGGCGTTTGGATTTGCTAGTCGGTGAGAACTCCTCACTTTTGATTTTCTTTTTCTAGTTAAAAATATATACTAGGATGAAGACGGTGTTTAGTAGCACCCGACACCCGTCGTCCACGGACCATGAATGGCTTGTATGCTTGTTTGTTTGATTTTGCTGTGTAGTTGATTGTGTGATATGATGTGAAATGAAAATAAAATACTTTATAGTTAAAAATATAATTTTTAACGTATATATAAAATAAATATTTATAAACGAATCGGACGATTTGTTTATATATACACATTTGACTGATATTGATTGGGATGATAAATTTTACACATCGCCCAACTGCACAAATAAAATCTGTGTTTGATTGTTTGAAAACCCCACATGGGTATTGGGGTGATATATGACATACACTAATCCCAATAATTAGTTATATGTCAATCGATTGATTGACAGACTGTCATAAGCGTTAAATATTTATATTTGATGCTTATACAGTGTAGAATGCAGTCTAGGTGATGGTTGATTATTTATCGTTGTTATTTTATACATGTGTTGTAGAAAATCCATATAATTAACATTATATGGTATTTGATTGAGCCTTATTCCAGTTTTGAATAGAAATATTTGAATAGAAATATTTGAAAAGAAATATTTGAATAGAAATATTTGAAAAAGAAATATTTGAAATAGAATGTTTGAAAATAGAAATATATGAAGCCGTGTTGATTAGATTGACGCCATTTTGATGTGAACGATATTTATATCGATTTTATTCATTTTATAATGAATATCGAAAGTGATTGCAAAATCTGATATATTGAATAGAAATGAATTCAAATTGAAATTGAATAGAAATGAATTCGAATTGAAATTGAATAGAAATGAATTCGAATTGAAATTGAATAGAAATGAATTCGAATTGAAATTGAATAGAAATGAATTCAAATTGAAATTGAATAGAAATGAATTCAAATTGAAATTGAATAGAAATGAATTCGAATTGAAATTGAATAGAAATGAATTCGAATTGAAATTGAATTGAATTGAAAGAGAACTGAAATTTAATTAGAAATCAATTTGAATTGAAATCAATTTGAAATGAATTTAAATCGAATTTATATTGAAAAATTCAATCTTGATTTGAATTTGAAAATGAAGTTGAAATTGTTTCGAAAACGAATTTAAAACAATTTATAAAATACGTTTTAAAAGGAAATCGACGAAATATATGTTGATTCCGAAAATTGGTATAACAACCAAAATGGTATTTCTAAACACGTTACCTAATCAGAGGTGAGATGCTTAGAAAGCACGTCTCCTTTTCAGAGGCGGGGCGTTAGAAAACCTTTAGAGTTATGTGAGGCCATATCTAACATTCAAAAGCATCAAAATACCAAAATTAAGAAAAGAAGGAAAAGAAGACAAGAGTTTATAGTGGTTCGACTCTTATTCGAGTCTACGTCCACTTTGAAGATAGCATTCCATTAATCACCATGAGATTTACAACATTTGCTCCTTTATACATTCATAAAAGCTCCTTTTACATGCATTTGCCTTTGAATGCACATAAGAATGGTAGAGAGCTTGAAGAGATTATGCTAATCCTTCCATAGAAGCCATGATTGAAAGCTTGCTAGATCTTCAATGAATTGTGGAGAAGAGATGTTGAAATGTTTGGAGAAATCCAAAAAGCTATTTGACAGCACCTCCTTGTAGTTCCCGCAAGTCCCCCTCAAATGGTGGAGGTGGTGTCCTATTTATAGGTGATGGAGTGGCTGGAATCCTCAATTCAGGGTTCTGGTCGGTTTTTTACGTATTTACAAGAATGCCACTGCCAGTTGTCGACAGCTGGCGCATTACGTTACTCATTTCGACCGACTAGGGGGCCTTATTGGAGAAAAGACGACCAGAAAGCAGAAAAGGCGACCCAAAAAGCTTCAACATAAGGCGGACCGATCTGGAGGCCTGGAAAAGAAGCGGGCCGATTAAGTCTCTTGCACTTTGGAGCGACTAGGAACTTCGGTATACTTAGAACGACCAACGATCTTGAATATTTGGAGCGATCAACTCTCTTCCTTATTTGGAACGATCAGAGCCTCCCTTTTAGAGCGATCAAGAGCTTGTGGGCATTTTGGTGCGACCAGAACCTTGGGCATTTTGGTGCGACCAGAACCTTGGGCACTTTGGTGCGACCAGAACCTTGGGCATTTTGGTGCGACCAGAAGGGTCTGTATTTTGGAGCGACCAGAATGACCAGCTAGCATGAAGAAGAGAACGATCGGTTTTAATATTTGGGACGACCAGAGCTTTTTAGAATTGACTGATCCCGAAGTCTTGAGGTTTGTTGAAGCGGCCAGGTTTTAGCATAAATTTGAGAGCGACCGATTCTGTGAGAGTGCCCAGGAATTGAGTAATGCGACCAGCCCCCTTTTGATAATGACAGGACCGATCCCTTTCTTCAAAATGCTAAAAACTGACCCACATTCAATTGGATCGATCAGATGGATAACATTTTGCCCCTCGGAGTTCCATTATTTTTTACGAAAACAATGGGCTTCGAAATATTTGTGGATTGATCTTCTTCAACCATGGGTCGGTTTTGGACATAGTCCACAGAGGTCGGTTCTGGAAGGTGGGTTTCAATACTGGATCAGATGCACTTCCGCGACGATTCAGCTCGACTTTTCTGGATCGTAGGAAAATGCCAAACTTCTGGAAGATGATGGGACAATTCTCGAAATACGAAGAGACCAGATTAGGCTTTATATAATTAATTTAACTTATCATTTCTTCCTCCGCATTTTCTCGGTAAGGATCTTTATTAATGGCGACTCTCTTCTTCTAAAACCAATTGCTTAGTTTTTCGTTTACTTCTTCGCAGATTCAAGCCGTTGTTTTGCTACTTCATGCCTTTGTTTCTTCAAACCGAGCCATTCTTCTAAATCTCAGGTAATTCTTGAGTCAATTCTTCATTGACCATGGCAATCTTTGTAAGTGTTGATATTATTCATCGTTGTAGCGTTCAATCTTGAATTGGTAAATGATGATATGGAAATGAGATCCTCATATCTTTCTTGATATTGATCACAATATTCTTGTGTACGTGCCAGGACGATCTGAACACGCATGATTCCTTAATTAAACTATTGTTTTCAACATTCATGTTTTTCAGCACGACCAAACTGGTCGATTGCGTTGTTGGTTTCCATATGGGTAGCCCTTCTTTTGACCGACCAGAATAGTTCTGATATTCATCGGATAGGACCGACCTAAATGGATTAGAATCTCGACCGATCAGGTTGAAGTCGGTTTTTGGAATAATTGTAGGGTGTCTAGCCTTAGAATGATTGTAACGACCCGTTAGAGGATATCTTTGGGTGACCATGCTCTCTTATAATTTATTGCGATCTGAGCTTGACTGGTTTGGAGCATCCATGTTCTCTATCAGTTTAGAGCGATCGGGGCTTGACTGGCTTGGAGCGACCAGGTTCTCTATTAGTTTAGAGTGACCAGGTGCTTTGCCAGTTTTAGCGACCGAGGCTTGACTGTTTTTAGAGCGACCGGACGCTTTTCCAGTTTTTTTTTTTAGATTCAATTTTGGACCGAGTTTGACCGATCTGTTACTGAATTTTTCATGATCGATCTCCTTTTACTTAGAACTGGTTATTCATCTTTCTGTTTGAAAAACCTTATTTTGCAGGATGTCAGGAAATTCTGATCAAGAGAGTTCAAGGAAGCGTCAACGCTTAGGAAAACAGCCTGTGGCTGAGCCCCACACTCCCCCGACCGAGCCTTCCTCTGCTGATCTCCATGCTATTATCAACAGGCCTCGCTTCCATCCTGTTCCCCATACTTCTGAGCTGGCCAACCGATTTGAAGGTTGGTGTCTCGACGGTCTGCACTTTGATCAATTCATGTTAGATATATATCCGTCAGATGCTCGATCGGTTTCAGACGACTTGGATACTCTTAGGACTCATTTTGCAGCACAACTTGACGAGACAAAGGCCTGGATGGAGAGGCATTTGGGAGACACTGAGCGATATTACTCACGCAAATTTGGTGAGTGGAAGACTTTTGCATGCGACCTTCAGCGGCTGAATCGGAAAAACCTGGAGCGGGTCGCCTTACTGGAGCAGGACAAGGCTGTGCTTATTCAAGTCTTGAAGTCCCAGGACGACCTTATTGCTGAACTGTCGAGCTCCGCAGGCAAGACAAGTCCAGGTGGCTCTCCTTCCAGTTCTCCCAAGTGATGATAGTGAAACACCCCACCTCCGTTAGGGTCACTCTCAAAGGGAATGCCCTAATTTTGGTGGAGGTTTATAAGTACAAGTCACAGATATACAAGACAGATATAGGAACACATATTTGTAAACAGCGGAAGAACAACAAACTTTATTTCAATAAAAAGTCAAATACGTGTTACAACAACATCCTTTCCAAAAACATAACATAACACTTTCATAATCTGTCTTGAGTACATTATTTAAAGAAGCATAAATAAAACATAGATCAACTGCAAAAGCCCCATAGTGGATTGTCCAAAGCCATAGTTCAAAACAGGAAAGTCCAAGCAATACATTTCTCTTCTTCAAGCTGGATGTTGAGGTAGGTCAAGCTGCTGTGTTCCCTCCCTGAGGACCTGGGGGGGGGGGGGAAACGGAAGAAAGAAGACGAAAGAAAAATAGAGTCAGACATAAAGCCTGTGTAAGTCTAGTACTACTTTGTCTATGAATAAAGAACTGGGTATGATAAGTATAAACAAGAAATGGGCATGCACTATAAACTTGGTTAAGTTGTCTATGGTCGAATATACTATCGTACCCCATGTTAATCTCTGAACCCATATAAACTAGTTTCCCACTGGCACCCCATAATCAGGGTGATGTGATCCATTCTATGATGATCGGCTCCTACTCGCATAGTTACATGTGTCTTACGGCCCCCGATGTCGTAGTTACCTATGCTGGTCCCACCATGGGGTGTATCAAGTCCCATAGTGGCAACCCGACACAACCTTAGAGTGCACAGGTATGCTACTGGTGTCCAGTGCCTTATTTTTCTGCGCCGGAGTGTGTGCACGCCCGCACTCCGTTAGAACCTACACTGCTACACCACCGCCGTCGATTTTTGACCTCTTACAATCAGCCCAGTAATCGTGCCCCACCCTGCCTAGTTTCAGGGTATCATGATACACCGTGTAGGGTTACTGCTGAAAAGGGTCCCCCGTTACTAGGTTTTCTATCTCTAGCCAACATGCTAAGTTGGTTAAGTGTTTTCTAACCTAACCCCACCAGTCCGTTTAGTTTAGCATGTTCCATTTTGATTAAGTCTTAGTCCACTTAATCCTAACAATCCTGATTCAGCCTTAATCGTCTTATTAAGGCCCTAACCTCTCACATTAGACAGGTATTGTTGTGGCTGCCTGTTGCCGGTTGGTTCCGGGCAGTCTTACGCCACAACTCAGTCTAACCTCGGGTCCTTGCTGGGCTTCATGTTTAACCTCCCACATTGGATAGGTATTGTTGTGACTACTGGACAGCCGGGCGGTTCCGGGCAGGTTTACATCACAACTCAATCCAACCTCGGGTTAAACACATCGTATGTTCTACATTTACATATTTTGTCATTCCTCTTTATTTCTTATACGTAAATATTTGCGGCCCATTATTAAGTTAATGGTGTAAAGGTTACACCAATCATGGGCCCAACCCATACTTGAACTTGGGCCCTTCTATTTTATATTTTCATTCATTAATTAATTTTTAACCCAACGTTATCTTCCCCCGTTTTACAAGTCCATTCATATATATTGGGCTTAGCCTTTTAAAGCCCAATTTAGCCATGCGAAAAGGGGAGGCTTATGGCGTATACACAAAGAGGGAAAAGTGAGCGCATGAACTTGCATATGACGTTGGAAAATACATAATAGAAATTTGTGTACTTGCATAGTGGTGACATGTATTTTGGTCATAAAACATAGGTGACATAAATCAAAGCATGTGAACTTGTAATTGAGATATCATTATTGACCCATGAACCTATATTTTTACTTAGGCATAATGTCAAACATAAGCATGGCATAAATACTTTTAGCATAAACATGGCATAATGTCAAACATGGCATAAATACTTCTAGCATAAACATGGCATAATGTCAAACATAAGCATGGCATAAATACTTCTAGCATAAACATGGCATAATGTCAAACATAAGCATGGCATAAATACTTCTAGCATAAACATAGCATAATGTCAAACATAAGCATGGCATAAATACTTCTAGCATAAACATGGCATAATGTCAAACATAAGCATGGCATAAATACTTCTAGCATAAACATGGCATAATGTCAAACATAAGCATGGCATAAATACTTATAGCATAAACATGGCATAATGTCAAACATAAGCATGGCATAAATACTTCTAGCATAAACATGGCATAGGTATAGTTAAATTTGTTCATGGCATAAATATAAACAAGTCATGTTCATAAGGTTTCTACATGTTTACAAAGAGGATACTTTGTTACTAACACAAAAGCATAGTTCAACTTAATTAAATTTAATCACATAACGATGGTATACTTATGCATAAATATTCCTAATCATGGTGTTTGCTTTTAACTTGCAAAAAAAGGGATTTTTGTGTCTAACTTATCCATGTCTCACATATGTCATCATATAATTCTTTTAAACAAGATAGACTTAATCATGAATTTCAATTATGCCCAATATCATTCATAGCCTAGCCATATTCATAAGTTTTGCAAAAGCATGACTTAATACATGGATTATGGTGTCAAAATTCCAACATAGTTTCATATGAACTATAACAACCAAACTTGTCTCAATTACTTGCAAAATGATTTATGCACAAAATAGATATCATGATGGCATAATAACAAAGCCCCAAACTTGCATGAATTTCAATCAACTACATACATGTAGCTTCAACATAGACTACATAATTTGCGCAATATTCCAAACGTATATTTGCATAGAACTACCGCATGTAGTTCTTTATAATTGAATGACATAATTCAGAATATCCAAAAGTATATAAATCGCACAAATACGAATTTCATTGCCACAATTCAAGCATACATATCTACACAATCATTTGTTCATACCAAAGTAATACTCTACTTACAATGGTTGCGGCGAATTCTCTAATTAAGAGATATGATTCCTTTGTTGAATTGATTAGCTTTAGGTTGCTTGAATTCCTTTAGGCCTTAGAACTTTCTCCCTAATCCTCTCTTTAGTTGGCGGCTATTCTTTGTCGTTCCTCAGCAACATGGCGGCTATAATCTTATTTTGAATGAATAGATTAGGGTTTAGTCTAGGGTTGTTTATATAGAGGTTAGGAATTGATTAGGACCCTTGATGTTGCTAGGTTAGATCGTAGCCATTCATTAGATAGAGAGACCAATTAAAACTTGCCACCTAGCCCTAATGACAAAGCAACCCACAGAAATTCGACCAAACACAGACCAGGCCAGCCAGGAGGGACTGGGTTCGATTTTCAAAAATTAAACTTTAAATTGAGCTGTTTTAGTCTATTTGAATTTTATCTATTGTATACATATATTTTTGCATATATATATATATATATATTCTCATATATATACATATATTTTCTTTATTTCCTTATATGTACGTTCTTATCCTTTCAAAATTTGAATTTGTATACGTACATGTATTTGCATGCTCAGTTGGCCCTCTCTAAAACAGAGATAAAAATTATGTCGCCGCCGGGGTTCGATCCCCCGACCTCCATGCTACAAATCCAATGCCTTAACCAACTGAGCTACAGAGGCTTTTGTTAATAAGTCTTAGAATAATAATAATTATTGTCCTCTCCTTACTTCTCTTTTTTCATGTTTTGCTGTAATATTTAAATTAAAGATATCTTCTTCATACGTTATCCGTTTTGCGCAAACTCGGACTCTATCTCAAGCAGAATTCCGAGACGAACGCAATGGTGATGTCCGTTTCCCTTAATTTTTCTGTTACAATTTAATTATACTTTAATTTGTTAATTTACTGTTAACGGAAAAATCCGGGGTGTTACATTCTCCCCCACTTAAAAGGATTTCGTCCCCGAAATCTTCAAGTTTAGGAAGAATGTAAATCCTAACATTCAATCATCCATCTACTCATCCATCAAACACGAGCATCCATTGTCCTTAAAAGACTTCTAATGCTTCATGATCATATGCGAAGTGTGTGTGTTCATGAACTTATCTAATGCAAAATCAGGCGGTCTACTGATTCAGTTGACCTCCTTAATGCGAATCATGTAAGTGCCATGTATCCATTATGTATGCAGATTTTTCCTATTCATGATTCTACATGGGTGCACAATCTTTCATACAAATGCAACATCCATATGACAACACATTACAATTCAACCATATACGAGTGCAAACATATATGCATATGCAATATGAAGTGACTGAGCCGATCTAAAACCTAGATTGTGTGTGTATATGCAGCCACGAGCAACTACTAGCAATCACTTGCAACCACTTGCAACCATCATACATAACATGTTTCAATTACATGTTTTCATCCAAAAGGTTTCTATCTAAAAGATAAGGCCGAGGAGATATTCCTAAAAAGATAGATAAAAGCGCAACTTAAGGAAAAAGAAAGATCAAGGACGTACCCTCGAAAAGAAAAGGGTAAGCAGTGCGTATTCTAGCTTCAGTTTCCCAAGTCGCGTCTCCCTCGGCGTCGCACCACTGAACTTTGACGAGTTTGACTTCACGGTTGCGTAGCTTCTTCACTTCCGTTCCTAGTATGCGGGTTGGAACTTTTCTTATGGTTGCTTCGCGTTCCACTTCGGCCTCTTCGAGGATATTTGGCTCTACCACTTCAGCAGACTCATGTAGACATTTTCGGAGATGTGAAACGTGAAAAACGTTGTGGACTCCGGCCAATTTCTCGGGTAGCTCTAATCTATAGGTCATTTTCCAAATTTTCTCAATGATAGGAAATGGTCCTACCTAAAGGTATAGTCGAATGATAGAAGCAAGTAAAAATTTTGTGCCTATTAGGCAATGTCAAAACTGGAAATCTATGCCACATATATATTGATTAGGAGAAGAACTCTCTAAGCATCAGCCCCGAAGACCGAAATCAACATCAGACTGACACCCAAAGAATTAATCAACCCAACCACCACATATGATTCTAGGAAACTAAGCATGATGGACTCCTTTTAGGTCACAAGGGAGTCCCTTCGTAAGTCCAACTATGTTGCCAAATGTACTTACTAAGGTGATTCTTTACAACTCATGCATAAGTGAAATGAACCTTCAGCCTTAGTGGCGAACACTCCTGGAGTGCCCTATTCTGAAATGCTCCACCTAATGAACCCCTTCTCTAGAAGCTCTTTAATCTGTTTACTGAGCTCTTTCCTTTCTCGTGGAGCCATATGTCTAACGGGCAACGCAACGGGCTTTGCATTATCTACCAGATATATGCGGAAGTCTATTTCCCGCTTCGGAGGTAAGCCCTTCACCTCTTCAAAGACATCCGGATATTCCCGGACCACTCTAACTGATTGCAAGTTTTCAACAGAGGCATCTAGCGATTCAAGATAACTAAGCATAACCGCATACGAGGGATTACAAGAAATTTCCAAAGTATTACCGAGCTGGGTTAGGAGCCTAACAACCCTTTTCTCACAATCAAGGATGGCCCCATTACTGGATAGCCAATCCATACCCAAAATCAAACCATATCCCCGCAAAGCCCAAAACAAAGGCACTACATTCAAATTCTACACTTAGAATAGAAATTTTCAAATCCAAACAGATCATAGACAAATGAGCTGGGCCCCCAATTGGGTTTGAAACAATTAAGGGGTCCTCTACCATACTAGTTTTTAGGTGCAGAGATTCTACTAAAGCAGACGAGATAAAGGAGTGTGATGCGCCGGAATCAAATAAAGTGCGAATGGGGTGATCATAAAGATAAACTACACTTTCTACAGAAGTGTTTGTACCTCGCTGTTGCAATGGTGGCGCTTCTAGCACATGAACCTGTGCCCCTGGGGTGGATCCAGCCCTCTGCCCCTGTTCGTGTTTCTTTGGGCAGTCCTTAGCCCTGTGGCCTGTCTGACCGCATGAAAAGCATGCACCATTCTCCTTGGCCTTCTTTTTCCGGCAGTCCTTTACTAAGTGCCCCACTTTGCCACAGAAATTGCACTTCCTCTTCTCTTTGTTGCCTTTCCCGCCCTTCTTAAAGTCTGTCTTCTTAGGCTGCAAACCCTCTTTCTTCCTTTGAGAGCTTTCTGCCTTCGTCTCCTTCTTGCCCTTATCCTCTTCATTCAGCAATGCCATTTGTACCAGTCTTTCATACGTGGCTCCCATGTGTATATGGGTCATGGCCAAACTGTGTAATGGCTCATTCAACCCTTTGACGAAACGGAGAGCCTTCTTGTGCGGGGTGTTGACTAGGTCAAGCCCAAACCTAGCCAGCTCATCAAACTGATTCACATACTCTCTAACAGTCTTGTCTCCTTGCTTAAGAAATAAGAATTTCTCCAACTGCAAACTTCTTTCCGCATCTGAGAGAAATTTGGTCTCAAACCTTGCCCTAAAGTCCTCCCATGTTTCTACTGGTCTTTCAGCATTAGTGACTTCCCACCGGTAGGAAGCCTCGCCCTTCAATAGCCACACCGCCAATTGTACTTTTTGTCTGTCCTCTACCTCAAAGATGATGAATAGATCCTCAGTTTCCTTCAGCCAATTTCTAGCTGCTACGAAGGACTCAGTTCCATGGAAATCCCTTCCTCCCATAGCTTTAAAATCCTTACATATCTTAGCAAACGCGTTTCCTCGTGGAGGAGGTGGAGGAAGAGGTGCTGCTGCAGCTGGATGATTCCCTGCAGCTGGGGGAGGAGGAACGGTAGGACCTGGTTGAGTGGCCCTAGCTTCTAAGAATCGTCTAAACCAACCAGGTATTGGTACTCCTTCCGGCAAGTTAAGATCTTCGGACATGCTGAAACAAAAAGGATAGATTCAAAACGAAGGATAAGAGATAGTACCTATGGCTTTGGGGAGTGGACTTTGCCTTTTTAAAATAAAATAATGTTTTTCTTTTAAAAATGCTTCTTTAAATTTCCTTTTTGAAAATAATTTTTCAAAATTTTTTTTTTTTTATCTTATCTGGTAAACCTATGCTCTGATACCAAGTGAAACACCCCACCTCCGTTAGGGTCACTCTCAAAGGGAATGCCCTAATTTTGGTGGAGGTTTATAAGTACAAGTCACAGATATACAAGACAGATATAGGAACACATATTTGTAAACAGCGGAAGAACAACAAACTTTATTTCAATAAAAAGTCAAATACGTGTTACAACAACATCCTTTCCAAAAACATAACATAACACTTTCATAATCTGTCTTGAGTACATTATTTAAAGAAGCATAAATAAAACATAGATCAACTGCAAAAGCCCCATAGTGGATTGTCCAAAGCCATAGTTCAAAACAGGAAAGTCCAAGCAATACATTTCTCTTCTTCAAGCTGGATGTTGAGGTAGGTCAAGCTGCTGTGTTCCCTCCCTGAGGACCTGGGGGGGGGAAACGGAAGAAAGAAGACGAAAGAAAAATAGAGTCAGACATAAAGCCTGAGTAAGTCTAGTACTACTTTGTCTATGAATAAAGAACTGGGTATGATAAGTATAAACAAGAAATGGGCATGCACTATAAACTTGGTTAAGTTGTCTATGGTCGAATATACTATCGTACCCCATGTTAATCTCTGAACCCATATAAACTAGTTTCCCACTGGCACCCCATAATCAGGGTGATGTGATCCATTCTATGATGATCGGCTCCTACTCGCATAGTTACATGTGTCTTACGGCCCCCGATGTCGTAGTTACCTATGCTGGTCCCACCATGGGGTGTATCAAGTCCCATAGTGGCAACCCGACACAACCTTAGAGTGCACAGGTATGCTACTGGTGTCCAGTGCCTTATTTTTCTGCGCCGGAGTGTGTGCACGCCCGCACTCCGTTAGAACCTACACTGCTACACCACCGCCGTCGATTTTTGACCTCTTACAATCAGCCCAGTAATCGTGCCCCACCCTGCCTAGTTTCAGGGTATCATGATACACCGTGTAGGGTTACTGCTGAAAAGGGTCCCCCGTTACTAGGTTTTCTATCTCTAGCCAACATGCTAAGTTGGTTAAGTGTTTTCTAACCTAACCCCACCAGTCCGTTTAGTTTAGCATGTTCCATTTTGATTAAGTCTTAGTCCACTTAATCCTAACAATCCTGATTCAGCCTTAATCGTCTTATTAAGGCCCTAACCTCTCACATTAGACAGGTATTGTTGTGGCTGCCTGTTGCCGGTTGGTTCCGGGCAGTCTTACGCCACAACTCAGTCTAACCTCGGGTCCTTGCTGGGCTCCATGTTTAACCTCCCACATTGGATAGGTATTGTTGTGACTACTGGACAGCCGGGCGGTTCCGGGCAGGTTTACATCACAACTCAATCCAACCTCGGGTTAAACACATCGTATGTTCTACATTTACATATTTTGTCATTCCTCTTTATTTCTTATACGTAAATATTTGCGGCCCATTATTAAGTTAATGGTGTAAAGGTTACACCAATCATGGGCCCAACCCATACTTGAACTTGGGCCCTTCTATTTTATATTTTCATTCATTAATTAATTTTTAACCCAACGTTATCTTCCCCCGTTTTACAAGTCCGTTCATATATATTGGGCTTAGCCTTTTAAAGCCCAATTTAGCCATGCGAAAAGGGGAGGCTTATGGCGTATACACAAAGAGGGAAAAGTGAGCGCATGAACTTGCATATGACGTTGGAAAATACATAATAGAAATTTGTGTACTTGCATAGTGGTGACATGTATTTTGGTCATAAAACATAGGTGACATAAATCAAAGCATGTGAACTTGTAATTGAGATATCATTATTGACCCATGAACCTATATTTTTACTTAGGCATAATGTCAAACATAAGCATGGCATAAATACTTTTAGCATAAACATGGCATAATGTCAAACATGGCATAAATACTTCTAGCATAAACATGGCATAATGTCAAACATAAGCATGGCATAAATACTTCTAGCATAAACATGGCATAATGTCAAACATAAGCATGGCATAAATACTTCTAGCATAAACATGGCATAATGTCAAACATAAGCATGGCATAAATACTTCTAGCATAAACATGGCATAATGT
Source organism: Allium sativum (assembly GCA_030737875.1). Taxonomy (NCBI): domain Eukaryota; kingdom Viridiplantae; phylum Streptophyta; class Magnoliopsida; order Asparagales; family Amaryllidaceae; genus Allium; species Allium sativum. The sequence goes on from CM060918.1 coordinate 349,092,830, forward strand.
CAAACATTGGCATAATGTCAAACATAAGCATGGCATAAATACTTCTAGCATAAACATGGCATAATGTCAAACATAAGCATGGCATAAATACTTATAGCATAAACATGGCATAATGTCAAACATAAGCATGGCATAAATACTTCTAGCATAAACATGGCATAGGTATAGTTAAATTTGTTCATGGCATAAATATAAACAAGTCATGTTCATAAGGTTTCTACATGTTTACAAAGAGGATACTTTGTTACTAACACAAAAGCATAGTTCAACTTAATTAAATTTAATCACATAACGATGGTATACTTATGCATAAATATTCCTAATCATGGTGTTTGCTTTTAACTTGCAAAAAAAGGGATTTTTGTGTCTAACTTAGCCATGTCTCACATATGTCATCATATAATTCTTTTAAACAAGATAGACTTAATCATGAATTTCAATTATGCCCAATATCATTCATAGCCTAGCCATATTCATAAGTTTTGCAAAAGCATGACTTAATACATGGATTATGGTGTCAAAATTCCAACATAGTTTCATATGAACTATAACAACCAAACTTGTCTCAATTACTTGCAAAATGATTTATGCACAAAATAGATATCATGATGGCATAATAACAAAGCCCCAAACTTGCATGAATTTCAATCAACTACATACATGTAGCTTCAACATAGACTACATAATTTGCGCAATATTCCAAACGTATATTTGCATAGAACTACCGCATGTAGTTCTTTATAATTGAATGACATAATTCAGAATATCCAAAAGTATATAAATCGCACAAATACGAATTTCATTGCCACAATTCAAGCATACATATCTACACAATCATTTGTTCATACCAAAGTAATACTCTACTTACAATGGTTGCGGCGAATTCTCTAATTAAGAGATATGATTCCTTTGTTGAATTGATTAGCTTTAGGTTGCTTGAATTGCTTTAGGCCTTAGAACTTTCTCCCTAATCCTCTCTTTAGTTGGCGGCTATTCTTTGTCGTTCCTCAGCAACATGGCGGCTATAATCTTATTTTGAATGAATAGATTAGGGTTTAGTCTAGGGTTGTTTATATAGAGGTTAGGAATTGATTAGGACCCTTGATGTTGCTAGGTTAGATCGTAGCCATTCATTAGATAGAGAGACCAATTAAAACTTGCCACCTAGCCCTAATGACAAAGCAACCCATAGAAATTCGACCAAACACAGACCAGGCCAGCCAGGAGGGACTGGGTTCGATTTTCAAAAATTAAACTTTAAATTGAGCTGTTTCAGTCTATTTGAATTTTATCTATTGTATACATATATTTTTGCATATATATATATATATATATATATTCTCATATATATACATATATTTTCTTTATTTCCTTATATGTACGTTCTTATCCTTTCAAAATTTGAATTTGTATACGTACATGTATTTGCATGCTCAGTTGGCCCTCTCTAAAACAGAGATAAAAATTATGTCGCCGCCGGGGTTCGAACCCCCGACCTCCATGCTACAAATCCAATGCCTTAACCAACTGAGCTACAGAGGCTTTTGATAATAAGTCTTAGAATAATAATAATTATTGTCCTCTCCTTACTTCTCTTTTTTCACGTTTTGCTGTAATATTTAAATTAAAGATATCTTCTTCATACGTTATCCGTTTTGCGCAAACTCGGACTCTATCTCAAGCAGAATTCCGAGACGAACGCAATGGTGATGTCCGTTTCCCTTAATTTTTCTGTTACAATTTAATTATACTTTAATTTGTTAATTTACTGTTAACGGAAAAATCCGGGGTGTTACAGATAGCGTCCTCCTATCTTTTTGGCTTTTTTCTTAATATGCTCCTAGCTTAAAACCGGTTTGTATATGTGGGTGCCGGCCCTTATCTTTAACTTTTTAAGTTGCTGATGTTGGAACTTCCTGATCATTGTACTTGTGATATCCGGAGCTTTTTACTCTTTATACGAGTTTTGATGAATAGCTGAATGCTTTTTGAAGAGGCTCCTTGCCAGCGACCCAGTGATAACCTAGTCAAGTTTTATCTGGCTTTAAGTTAGTTGACTGAGCATCCCTGGAGAAGTTTTGGGTTAAGAGGCTCGGTTTGCTGACCGAGTACACCTGGAGAGAACTTAGTTTATTATTCGACTAAGAACCCTCGAAGAGGATTTGGGTTAAGAGACCCGGTTTGCTGACAGAGTACCCCTGGAGAGAACTTAGTTTATTATTCGACTAAGAACCCTCGAAGAGGATTTGGGTTAAGAGACCCGGTTTGCTGACCGAGTACCCATGGAGAGACCTTAGTTTATTATTCGACTAAGAACCCTCGAAGAGACTTGGTTAAAAGACTCGGTTTGCTGACCGAGTACCCCTGGAGAGAACTTAGTTTATTATTTGACTAAGAACCCTCGGGGAGGATTTGGGTTAAGAGACCCGATTTGCTGACCGAGTACCCCTGGAGAGAACTTAGTTTATTATTCGACTAAGAACCCTCGAAGAGGATTTGGGTTAAGAGACCCGGTTTGCTGACCGAGTACCCCTGGAGAGAACTTAGTTTATTATTCGACTAAGAACCCTCGAAGAGGATTTGGGTTAAGAGACCCGGTTTGCTGACCAAGTACCCATGGAGAGAACTTAGTTTATTATTCGACTAAGAAACCTCGAAGAGGATTTGGGTTAAGAGACCCGGTTTGCTGACCGAGTACCCCTGGAGAGAACTTAGTTTATTATTTGACTAAGAACCCTCGGGGAGGATTTGGGTTAAGAGACCCGGTTTGCTGACCGAGTACCCCTGGAAAGTATCTCAGTTTGGTAATAACAAGGTCAAGTTTTGTCTGACTTCGAGTTATTTGACTGAGAACCTTCGGAGAGTATTTGGGTTAAAGGACTCGGTTTGCTGACCGAATACCCCTGGAAAGTATCTCAGTTTGGCAATAACAAGGTCAAGTTTTGTCTGACTTCGAGTTATTTGACTGAGAACCTTCGAAGAGTATTTGGGTTAAGATACCCGGTTTGCTGACCGAGTACCCCTGGAGAGAACTTAGTTTATTATTCGACTAAGAACCCTCGAAGAGGATTTGGGTTAAGAGACCCGGTTTGCTGACCGAGTACCCATGGAGAGAACTTAGTTTATTATTCGACTAAGAACCCTCGAAGAGGATTTGGGTTAAGAGACCCGGTTTGCTGACCGAGTACCCCTGGAGAGAACTTAGTTTATTATTTGACTAAGAACCCTCGGGGAGGATTTGGGTTAAGAGACCCGGTTTGCTGATCGAGTACCCCTGGAAAGTATCTCAGTTTGGTAATAACAAGGTCAAGTTTTGTCTGACTTCGAGTTATTTGACTGAGAACCTTCGGAGAGTATTTGGGTTAAAGGACTCGGTTTGCTGACCGAATACGCCTGGAAAGTATCTCAGTTTGGCAATAACAAGGTCAAGTTTTGTCTGACTTCGAGTTATTTGACTGAGAACCTTCGGAGAGTATTTGGGTTAAGCTAGTGCATGTTTTGGGACTTTCCCTTTGGTGAATTTATAGCAAGTTCTTCGTAGGAAAGCCGGCCAGCAGATTTATCGTGTCCCGTAACCAAATCTGTGCTACTTTATTTGCATTCATGTAATCCCATATGCACAACATTTGCCGAAGAATTACAAGTCACAAAGCTATTTGAAATAACGGCGGAGGTGATCGCTGTTCCATGCTCTTGGGAGCTCCTCTCCGTTCGTAGTCTTGAGCTTAAAAGTACCGTCGAGAAGTTTCTGGCTAATGACAAATGGGCCCTCCCAGTTGGGGCCAAAAACTCCTGTCGTGGTCATGATTTTCTTTAGGACTAAATCTCCTTCCTCGAATGTTTTGTGCCTGACCTTCTGATTGAAATGTCGGGCAGTTCTCCTTTGGTGGGCGATTATTCTGAGTTCTGCTTCAGTCCTTTTTCCTTCAAGCAAATCCAAAGCTTCAAATTGCAGTCTTCCATTCTCTCTTGGGTCGTAATGAATTCGGCGATGAGTAGGAACCTCCAGCTCTACAGGAATCATCGCTTCTGAACCGAACGCCAAAGAGAATGGCGTATGCCCTGTCGCAGTTTTATGTGTTGTGCGGTAAGCCCATAGCGCAAGTGGCAGCTCCTCTATCCAATTACCCTTAGCTTTCTCAAGGTGCTTTTTGATGGTAGATTTCAGGATTTTGTTGACTGCCTCAATTTGCCCGTTTGCCTGCGGATGGGCGACTGCTGCAAAGCTCTTCTGAATTCGATATTTGTTGCAGAAATCCCTAAATTAATCACTTTCAAATTGCGTGCCATTGTCGGTGGTGATTTTCTGTGGAATCCCAAACCTGCATATTATATTCTTCAGCACGAAGTTGATTACCTTCTTCGATGTGATAGTTGCCAATGGTTCAGCTTCAGCCCATTTGGTAAAGTAATCCACGACCACTATAGCGTATTTGAAGCTCGATTTTGCGGTAGGTAGTGCTCCAATCAAGTCTATGCCCCAAACAGCGAATGGCCAAGGACTCAATATCTGTGTCAACTCAGTTGACGGAGCTCTTGGAATTTTTGCAAATTTCTGGCACCGGTCGCATTTCTTAGTGAATGTCATTGAGTCGAAGTTCACATCGGGCCAATAATAACCATATCGAAGGACCTTTTTGGCAAGAGTCTGTCCACCAACATGACCTCCACAATCTCCTTCATGTAGCTCCGCCAAAATCGCTTTAGATTCCTCCTTTGTTACACACCGTAGTAATGGCGTTGAATATCCTCTCCTGTATAAATGACCATCTTGGACGAGATATAGGCGAGACTTTCGGAGCAGTTTTCTGCGATCCTTTGGTTTCTCAGGAAGTGTTCCGTGAAGTATATAGTTTTTTATAGGGGTCATCCACGAGTCGGGCTCGTTGGTTGCTTCCATAACCCAGTCTATATCGGATTCCTCAATTCTGGAACTAGATAATACTTCCATAGGAACTAGATCAAAGATTTGAGGGTCTCCGGTGCTAGCTAGCTTTGATAAGGAATCTGCCTTCCAATTTTCTCTGCGAGGAATATGAGAGATAGAATAATATTCCAAGTTGTCGAGAAGTTCTTTGGCTTTAAGCAGATATGTCGGAAGCTTTCCATCTTAGTCTGGAATTCACCTTTGATTTGAGAAACCATTAGTTGTGAATCGCTGAATATTAGTAGACTTTTCAAGCTTAATTCTTTTGCAACCCGCAATCCTCCAAGTAACGCTTCATATTCGGCCTCGTTATTGGTGATGGGGAATTCGAATCGCAGAGCATAGCATACATGTTGTCCTTCTGGGGTTTCGAATACTATCCCTGCCCCAGCACAATATTCATTCTTAGCGCCATCAACAAAAAGTTTCCACCTAACGGCCAATTCGTTAGTTTCCTCCATTTCCTCTCCCCTGTTAGTGAATTCAGCGATAAAGTCGGCCAGAGCTTGCCCATTTATTGCTTTTCTGGGGTAGTAAGTGATATCATATTGGCTGAGTTCAATATTCCATTTCAGGAGTCTCCCCGAAGTTTCTGGACGGAACAATACCTGTTTCAAGGGTTGATCGGTAAGGACTTTTATAGAGTGGGATTGGAAATAGGGTCTGAGCTTTTGTGATGCGATGAGCAAGGCATATGCAAGCTTTTCTATCCTTGGATATTCATCTCTGCCCCGGTAAACCTTTTGCTAATGTAGTATACTGGCCACTGGACTTTGTCTTCCTCCTTAACGAGTGCTGCGCTCAACGCATGGGATGACATTGCAAGGTATAAGAGCAAGCTTTCTCCATCCCTAGGCTTCGATAGCATCGGAGGGGATTCCATGTGCTTGATGAGATCTTCAAATGCTTGCTGGCATTCGGGAGTCCACTGGAAGCTTTTCTTTTCCTTTTTTAATGCATCAAATAGGGGAATGCACATGTCCGTTGCCCTTGAGATGAAGCGGCTTAATGCTGCTACCTTGCCATTTAAGCATTGGAGTTCTTTCTTAGTCCGTGGAGCTTTCATTTCTTGTAAAGCAATCACTTGTGCTGGGTTTGCTTCAATGCCCCGAGCATTTACCATGAAACCAAGAAATTTTCCTGATGCTACGCCGAATGAGCACTTAAGTGGATTGAGCTTCATGCCGTATCTCCTCAGGATTTGGAACATTTCATCAAGATCCTCTATATGATTTTTTGCCTCTTTGGATTTTACCAGCATGTCGTCAACATAAACCTCCATAGTCTTTCCAATTTGAGTTTTGAACATCGCGTTCACCAAGCGTTGGTAGGTGGCACATGCATTTTTCAAACCAAACGGCATTACCTTATAACAATATAAACCACGACCAGTTATGAAACTGGTACTATCCTGGTCTGGCTCGTGCATCATAATCTGATTGTATCCAGAATATGCATCCATGAAAGACAATAGTTCATGCCCCGCTGTTGCATCAACAAGTTGATCAATTCGAGGTAGGGGGAAACTATCTTTTGGGCAAGCCTTATTCAAGTCAGAATAATCAACACACACTCGCCATTTGCCGTTTGATTTTTTCTCAAGGACCGGATTGGACACCCAATTAGGATAGGTGGATTCTCGAATCAAATTATTCTTCAATAGCCTATCCACTTCATCTTTCAAAGCTTCAGACCTTTCAGGGCCCTGCATCCGTCTTTTCTGCTTCACCGGGCGCACGTTGAGGTCAATATTCAGCTTATGCACTATTACGTCTGGAGGTATCCCGCACATATCTGAGTGACTCCAAGAGAAGACATCCAAATTTGCTTTCAAAAAACTAATCAATTCCTTCTGCAGCATAGGGTCCAATTGGGATCCTATCTTTATTACATTATCTGTATCACTATCATGGATTTCTATGGAAATGGTAGCTTCAGCTGGTGCTACCTTTTCATCCCCTGCACTGATTTTTCGTGGGTCCATATCTTCCTGCATGTCGTTATATGCTCCAGCGCAGGGGGAGGTCATTAATTGCTATAAAGGAGCTTCATGGATGTAGTGAGGAGTCTCCGCATCTTTCTGAATTTCGTATTTCCGAGCTTCAATCAGTTCTGCCATATAGCATTCTCTCGATTCCTGAGGATCCCCTTTGATAACTCCCACCCCATTTGCGGTTGGGAACTTCATCATCAAACACCAAGGAGCAAGAGCTATCCTGAAGTTGGCAAGTGCTGGTCTACCCAAGAACGCATTATACCCTGAGGATGAGTCAATTATGACGAAAGGTTGTATCAGGGAGACTTGCTTTTTTCCTTCGCCAAGTTCTCCAAGAGATCAATTTCTCCTATTGGCTGAGTTGGCACACCGGTGAACCCGTGTATTTTATTTTCGCTAGCTCGCACATTATTTATGGACAGACCTATTTTAGAGAAAGTGCTGTAAAACAGAACGTTCACGGATGCTCCGTTATCAATCAACACCTTTTTCACTATTGCTGGACCCAAGCCAACAGTGATCACCATTGGGTCAACGGTTGGAACCAACATCCCATCAGAATCCCGATCTCGGAATACCACATCTTCCCAGGATGTCCTTGGCATTTTCCAACGAAGTGAGTTGCTGCAAACTCGAAATCCATCTTCTTTTGGAGCACTGCTTAACTCATTTGTATATCTGACAATATCCTCCCAGGTATTTCATGCAGGATGAGGTCCGCCACTGATTATATTGATAACAGGTCGAGGAATATTCGCAGGTGTTCTTCCGTCTTGACTTGGATGGACCTGCTGCCCCTGGGCAGGCTCGGTATCTGATGAACGCTTTACATACTCCTGGAGACGATTTTTCCTTATCAATTCTTCAATCAAGTTTTTCAGGTGTCGACATTCATTAGTGTCGTGTCCCGGTCGATTGTCAAATCGACAGAACCTCCCTGAGTTTGCAGCCTCTTCAGACACTTTTATGGGCCTCGGGTCCGGGTAATTTTCCGTTTCCTTGATTGCCATGAATATGTGTCAATTGTTTCATTTAACAGAGTAAAATCTAATGGCTTGAAGAAACGTCGTTTCTTGGGATCCTTATCGTTCCTAAGATCATTGTTGCTTCCTCTTTTTTGAACTTCCCCAAAATTTCCTTTATTATTCTTTGTGGGAGCTTCCTTCCTTTCCGGGACCGCCTTAGCATTGACATTGCCAACGGAGTAGATTGGATCATCTTCAAGACACATGTATTCCTCGGCTTTGTCGTAAAATTTCTCTAACGTTTCTGGCTTCTTTCTCTTCAGCCATCTTCCGAACTCAGACAGTTTATCTATGCCCCCCTTTAAGGCCATTAGAATTAGCCTTGGCTCGTAGGTCCCCACTTCAGCAGCCGCAGCATTAAAACGATTCAAGAAAGACCTTATCGTTTCACCAGGAGCTTGTTCTAGTTCATTGAGGGACATGATATCTCTGACCTTTGTTAACTGGAGGCGGAACTGGTCTCGGAAGCATCTTGCCAATGTGGCAAAATCATCAATAGATCGGGGAGGCAACCTTGTGAACCATAATGACGCAACCCCTTCCAAATACACCGGGAAGTACAAGCACTTAAGTTCGTCAGTTGCTTGTGCCCCATCCATGTGTTGATCGTATCGAAACAAGAACACATTGGGGTCCCCTGTCCCATTATAAGCTTGGATTGAAGGAGGTTTGAATTTGCGTGGGAAAGTTG